>JZKD02S0267077.1:1825137-1840417 GCA_000966675.3 Picea glauca | reverse complement strand
AATGATCATCTGGGCCATTGATATATGAGCAGTGCATAAATGTGGGCGCGAACGTTTATGTGCCCTGAAAAAATTAGGCTAAGAGTATATCATGGGTTTTTCCCAAGCCTTTATATCTTTACATCACCAAGGGGTTAGGCAAACAAATTTTCGAGCATCCAAAACATGGTCCAACATTGATCATCGAGCTGGTTTTATTTAAATCAAGCAAACTACCCTAAGTTCTAATCTAACTTCCTATGACAATTAGCCTAGATTAAACTGTCGGGCTAAGAACTTACTCTATCCTGGGGCTACCTGACCAAGATTAGCCAGTCTAGCCAGATTTATTCACTAACTAACCTAGGTCACTTGGCTAAGATTAAACAGTTTAGCCAAGCTTATTCACTGTTCCTATCAACATCAATTTAAAAGAACTTGGCCATGCTTGAAAGGTATGGACCAAGTCACTGTTATTGCAGGGGGATCTTATTGAAATTCTTTTATGCCCTCTTCTCTTTTTCTTTTTCTTTCTTTTCTTTTTTCTTTTTCTTTCTTTTTTCTTTTTCTTTCTTTTCTTTTTCTTTTTCTTTTTCCTTTTCCTTTTTCTTTCTTTTCTCAAATTATTTGCAGGATGAAAAATCATTTGACAAACAAAAAACACTAGAGAGATAACATTCCAGTCACCAGTTGATCCTATAAATTATAGGGTGATAACATTTTCAAAGGCCTGCTTGATCTTCTGCTGATGACTATGAGTTATGTCCATTACCTGCTCCCTAATCTATTGCACTTCCACCACTTGACGAATTCTTCTGACCATATGGTCTGGATCTACTTCATGATCTTGAAAGAATTTCGCTACAGGTAAAGAGAGTTGAGTGGGAAACACAACCTCTGTCCCATAAACAAGTTGAAAAGGTGAGGTGCCCAGGGACTTCTTTTTTGTCACTCGATCGGCCCGTAGAGCAAATTTGAGCTTTGAATCCCAGGCCCTCTTATTGTCTTCCAATAATCTTTTAATGAGTTTGACTAGAATTTTTTTGGAAGATTCTGCTAGTCCATTTCCTTGAGGATAATAGGGAGTGGAGTGAATTAGTGAAATCTTGAACTGCTCACAGAAATTAGCCACAGGCTTGGACTTGAAAGAAGCAACATTATCAGTGACAATTCTACTGGGACAGCCAAATCTGGCTATGATATCCTCTAGGAAGTTGATAATTACCTTGTGTGAAGAACTCCTGGTGGGGGTAGCTTCTATCCACTTGGTGAATTAGTCTGTTGCAGTCAGGATCCATCTGTGCTGGCCACTTGAAGGAGGATGAATTTCTGCAATGAAATCCAACCCCCACTGTTGAAAGGGTGTTGAAGCTACTACATGCTTTAGTGGCATAGATTTGAGTTGCTTCTTTCTTGAGAACCTTTGGCATTTTATGCAAGATCTAACTTCTCTACAAACATCAGTGAATAAGGTGGGTCAGTAGTACCCAGCCCTGAGAATTTTGTGAGCTTTGGTCTTCCAGAAATGATGCCCTCCACAAAGGCCACTATGGAAATCAAACATAACTTTCTAGGCCTCCTGTGAGTTCAGACACCTCAGAAATACCCCTAGAGGGTCTCTCTAGTATAAGACTTGGTCAATAAGAAAATATCTGACTGCCTTGAGCTTTAAATCCCTTTCCTTTATTTTTCCCATTCCTTCAGGAGGCTTCAACTCTTATAGAAAGTACAAAATGTGTCTGTACCAGGTGAATTCTGCTAGTGATAAGCCACCCTGAGAGCTTTTGCTGGACGACTCAGCTTGTTGATTTTCTGAGAAAACATTAATGAAGCTAACCCCCAAGGCCTTGCAATCGGATTCGGCCAACAGCTTGGCTAAACCCTTCCCTTTAACCGACTTGGTGGGCTTTATCTCCAAGTCAAACTCAAGGATCTTGGCAATCCATTTACCTCTTCTCCCATCTATGTCAAGTTGTGTAACGATGTCTTTCATAGAGGCTGAAAGAACGTATGCAGTCACTCTTGAGTGCAAGACATAGACTCTTAAAGCTTTGAGAGATTTCACCAAGGCATAGGCCTGTTTCTCCATGATCTCATACATGATTTATGCATCTCTTAATGCCTTACTAAAGAAGGAAATGGGTTGCTCTCGCCCTTCCTCATTTTTTTGCAATAAGACCATTGCTACTGTATCAAAAGAAGTAAAATAAAAAACTAAGAAATCCTTGGAATAATCAGGACTGATCAACACAGGTGCCTCAGTTAATGCCTTTTTTATCTGGAAAAAAGATTCCCTGGGTTCAGAAGTCCATTTTACTTCATTTCCCTTTCTAAGCATGGTTGTGATGTGTTTCACAAACTCAACAAAATTTAATATGAACCTCCTCAGAAATTTAATATTCCCTAAAAAAGATTGAACTTCCTTTCTAGACCTGGGAGGTGACAGGGTCTGAATTGCCTCTACCCTGTTGGGATCAATTCTCACTCCCTCTGTTGATACTATATGGCCTAACAACTTCCCCTCCTTCATATCAAACAAATATTTCTTAGGATTTAAGGAAAGGCCAAACCTCCAGCATTTCAAGAAAAATTTGCTCAAGTGGAAGTAGTGCTCTTTATCAGACCTAGAGAAGACTATGATTTCATCCAGATAGATCACCAAAAACTAATCTTTCTTCTTGATGAAGGCTATGTCCATGGCTCATTGAAATGTTTCTCCTACATTCATTAATCCAAAAGGCATTTTGGCATACATGAATTTGCCCCAAGGAGTGGTGAAGGTTGTCTTTTCTTTGTCCTCAGGAATGATTGATATCTTATTATAGAAAGAAAAACCATCAATCATGGATATCCTAGATGCACTAGTTACCCTCTACAATATGTGTTCCATGTTGAGCAAGGGATAGTTGTCTTTCTTTGAGCTCTTGTTCAGATTTATGAAATCAACATAGAGCCTGATTTCTCCACTTTTCTTCCTCACCGGGACCAAATTGGAAACCCACTCAGAATATCTCAAGGGGACAATGATATGGGCATCTAACAACTTCTTCACTTCTTTCTCCATGACAGGCAACAACATGGGATTTATCTATCTTAACTTTTGCCTAAATGGCTTAGCCTCTTCCTTCAATGGGATCTTGTGTTCAATGACAGATGTGTCATATGTCTTGAGGTCTTCATAGGTCCATGCAAACACATCAACAACTTCTCTTAATAACTCGGTATATTCGACCCTCTTCTCTTTGGTCAAACTGCTTGACAACTTGACATACTTAGGCTCCTCCTATGTGTCGATGTTGCACTCCACTGTATCAACATCTTCATTTGAAACCCTACAATTTACCGCCACATCATTCCCATCGAACAGTCTTTCTAAAGGGACTAGTCCCTTCGAAATGTGATTGCTAGGCAGATGAATAATATGGTGATTAGCAATTTTATTTAAAAATACCTCAGGGTGAGGGTGACTTTCGAGATCAAGATCCTGATCAATGTGCAATGCAGAAAATTCATCGACAGACTAAAGAATTTTTTTGATTTGAAGATCATCTTCGAATACCTTCCAATGCTTGATATTTTCCAGTACAGATGGCCTATATCTTATTTCAACATCATATTTGATCTTAGGTGGAAGAGGGATCCTAAACAAACTAGCTGAGACAACTAAGGAATCGACCAAAGTATTTTCTTCTCTTGGAATAAAAGAAATGTTGAAAGCTGAGAAGAAATTAACAATCAGGTCCAACAACTCATTTTTGTAACTCCTAAGCCAAGGATTCTTAGCCCGATAAGCATTTCTGACTTGTTGGATTATCAAATCAACATCTCTAAACACTACTACCCCCTCAATTCCCATTTCTTTTGCAGCCCTTAAACCCAGAACAAGAGCTTCATATTCTACCACATTATTGGTAGCTTCAAATTCTATCTTGTATGAAAGGGATATGGTTTCTTGGCAAGGTGACACAAAAACCACTCTAGCACCAGTGCCTTTGCTAGAAGAAGCTCCGTCGAAGAACATATTCCAAATAGAGGTGTTTGGAGGAGGTATCTCGTGATTAAATATGGGTTGCTTTCTGATTTGAAAAGGGGCTTCAAGAGTATCAGTGAGCTACAATAAACTAGACTCCAAATTAGTGTCAAGTGCAAAGATAGGATGATTGGTGGGGTCTGCTTCATCACTAACAATGTAGGCCAGCTGAGATTTTCTGTAAAACCACATGTGTTCCCCTCCAAAGACTAGAATGGTGGCATATGTGACATCCATCTATAATGTTCCTCCAAGTTTTTTAATCCAAGATCTTGACAACAGCATGCCGAACTTTGGGGGAACATCAGCTACTACAATGTCCATGATAACACTCTTCATTGGAATCTGAAATAAAGAGACCACCAAGTCTTTGATGACTCCAAGGCATTGCACCCTCCTTGAATCAAAAGAGTACAAATCATGATAAGCCTTTGTCACTTCCAGTCCCAATTCTTCCATGACTATTTTGGGCATAAGGTTGTGGGAAGCTCCTGAATCCATGAGGAAATTATGCAGCACCTTATCATGTATGTTCAAGGATGTGTAGAAGGGAGGGGATGAATCATCTCTGTCTTCTACCATGGGACCTAGGATGATTGCTATATTTTCATCTTGAATATTTACTGAGTCTGTGGAAGGTTGGGGGGACTCAGATTGTAGTAGTTTGAAGAGGGACCTTTTGAAATCTTCATTTTTAACTAGTTCTGAGAGGGGTATGGGAATTCTAATATTTTGAATTTTGTGCTCAAAACTAAAGGAGGAAAGAGGCTTAGGATATTCCCTTACCTCAGAGACACGTTCTTTGGATGATGGTGAAATATTCTGAGTTTTCTTTTCTTTAGTAGTGATTGTTGCAGGTTTAGCAGGCCTTTCCGCTATCAGGGGTTGATCATGGATATCAAAATTCCCTTCTTTCTTCTTTGACCTGAGATGGTATCTATTAGGAGTTTTTTTGTCCTTTTCCCCTTTACCCAACTCATTGATTTGAATGTTCATAAGGGATTCTTCATATGCAGATTGAGTCAAATGGGGAAACGGGGAAGTGTTTTCAATAGCTCATCTATCTCCTCTCCTTCCTCATGAGCAACTAGGTTATTTTGGAGGGGGTTTGAATCCTCTGATCATCTCTATCTTTGCTCCTTTGTTCCCTTGCCAAAGCCTATGGCACATTGTTAATAGGCCTCCTGAAGCATATTTTATTAGTATTTTGGGGATTTTTGTACATGGGCTTCCCTTCTAACTCCCACCTTTCCATTCTAGCTGAAAGCAATTTTATCACTTTCGTTACCTTGTCTGTCTGAAGGGGAAGGGGAGAGTAATTGGGTGGGGAGGCCTCAGGTCTCTTCCTGGATATGTCTCTATCAGCCTTATTCTTGAGTCGGTCAACAACCAATATGTTAGATTCTACTTCCACGGCTGCATCCTACATGTGAGCCAGAGTAGTGGCTCTTCTTTCCCTCAACAGGAGACAGAAATCGGGATCAAAAGTGCTAGCATAAGTGATCTTAGCAGAGTCTTTTAAGGGCTTTATCTCAATGGGGATATTATTGTACATTTTATTGAATCTCTTGGAGAAGTCAGAGATAGACTCTCCTTCCTCTGTCTTCAAAGACCCAAACACTGTCATGTAATACATGAAGTATTTTTTGTCTCCCCACTGTCTCAAAAATGAATTATCCAAAGCCTCAATCCCTTCGATAGATTTAGGAGGCAGGGCCCTAAACCACTTTCTATCCTCGTCTTCAAGGCTATGGACAAAAATCCTCATCCATACTTCTGCATGCATGATAACATGATCATCTGTAAAACTGTAAAAGACTTCAAGTTTTTCTTCTATAGCTATGTCCCCTTCGCCTATAAACTTGGGTAGCATATTAAGGTAGTCATCTGCTAGAAGGGCATTGAGAGGTTGAGGTAACAAAAGGGGAGCATACCTAGAAGCTATTATAGCCTCCATTATAATCATGGGGGATTTTCTCCTGCCATAGGAATATTAGGTGGAGGAAAACTCAGGGGAGAAGGAGCTCGAATAGGGGATACTGTAAATGAGCTTCCAGGTGGAAGGGGAAACAATAGGGGATTTAGAGAGAAGGCTAAGGGGCTTGAGTCAACATATGCTTCTCTCTGTGTAGTAGTAGAAACAATAATAAGAGGAGGGGTGGTAAAGCTAGGAGTGGGTAAATCTTCTGTGGTCCTGGGTCTACACCAAGGTACAGCTTCAAGGGAGAGGGAAGTGACAAGGATTTCTCCCTCCAATCCTAGACCAGGGGGGGGAACTCAACAGGAAGACTTCTGAAATTTAGGAAACGGGAAAATTCAGAAAACAGTCTGCTAGGAAGCTGAGAAGAAGAGAATGGATTTTCTACAAAAGGAGATGGAAAATTACTTGGTTCAACGATGAAAGTTTCTCCTTCAGAGGAATTTTCTTTTCTGATAATCACCATCGGATCAGCTTCAGACGTAGTTAGAGGCAATTGTGGATGGGACTGCGTGTCCCTACCTTTGGAAGCCAGAACTAAAACAACAGGTTCGTCACAATGGATTCATCACAATGGAGTCACCAGGTGCACAATAGCAATCTCGTAGGGATATGATGCCTGATGCACCTTCAGAATCAGAGGCTTGATGTCATTCGATCCCAAGGAAAATTTTCAACTTCGTCCCCAACAACGGTGCCAGAAATGTTGGCGTCAGAAGTCACTCCTGGATTGTAGCAAGAGTAAGCCGGATGGCCATCAGTTTATGTCACTATTTTTTGATAAAGGGTGATGAATGGAAGTAAACTCATAAGAATATCATTCTAACTCTGAAACTAGGCTAGGCAAGCATAAGCAGATGAGGTCTTGGTTTAACTTCAGACAGTAAGTTTTAATAAGGGTTAGTAGGAGGAAGACTTCTTTGACAAAATATTAAGGCCTGCTATAGGCATCGAGCTTCTAACAGCCTGTAGAAGAAAAACTTGAACACAAGAACCTCCTATATTCAAGAACAAAAACACTAAAAGAACATAACAGTGTTATAATAAATCCTTTATCATAACACAGTCACAACGATTCATGTGAACCAGTCAATCATGAACCCTTTTAGTTTGAGATCGAAACCAGATAAAAAAGAGAGTTGCCTTACATTAAACAAGAAAATTTAATATGCATATAGAAAGCTAGGAAAACCAGTGCTTCACTAAAACATTACAGTTGGGAGCTCTTCTCTACCATCCATGCCTACAAAAATACAAAAACTGAGTATATATACTCAGATCAATTCACCCCCTTGGTAGCAGGAGGGTAGCTGAGACATTAAAGTCCAACTTAGCGTGTGCAGGCTCCTCTGGTCAGATGAGGACATCAGATCAGCATGGCTCTTTTAGGAAAACCTGCACACAGGATGATCTTGGGAAGACTGCCTACTAGAACCTCCATGCCTTACATTCATGGCTTGAGTTGAGGTTTCAGCTACCTACTCAATTTTCATTAATTTCCTTCCTCCACGGTGGGTGGTCGAGACATTGAGCACAAGGAACGACCACACACTTGCTTCCTAAGGATTAAATGCTAGTCTCCTTTTTATTTTGGCTCCGTCCTCAATGTAACCCATGTCCATGACCGGGTGCCTCACTCCAGAGGTGCTTCGACACTTCTCCTTTTGGGAGATTCCACCATTCTAGCATCTAGGATCCTTGGTGACTAAAACTGTGAAATGACCCTCCATATCGGTGGTTTGATCTGGCTTCAAAATCAATGGACACGATCCATTTTCCCTTGAACACATTGGCTCCACACACCTCATATGCTTTGTCTCCACTCCATATGACCCTATGCTATGACCATGGTCCCGCACCCAAAGGCGCCTTCACATCTTGCTTATCGTGCATGGAAGGGAGTCGACCCTTGTATTTCAAAGTTGCGATAGCCGATATGGCGACCGGACTTAATCAGGAGCCAGGTGTCCTTCAAGACTAATGGTCCCGATCCTTTCAGGGATTCTCCTACTGGGAGTTCTCACTCCTCTTCCTCCAACTGCCTTTCCATACGACCCTGTGCTATGACCGTGGGTCTACACCCAAAGGTGCCTTCACATCTCACGTATCGTGGATGGAAGGGAGTCGACCCTTGGATTTCAAAGTCACGATAGCTGAGATGGCAACCGGACTTAATCAGGTGCCATGTGTCCTTCAAGACTAATGGTCCCGATCCTTTCGAGGATTCTCCTACCGAGAGTTCTCACTCCTCTTCCTCCAACTACCTTTCCATACGACCCTGTGTTATGACCATGGGCTCGCACCCAAAGGTGCCTTCGCATCTCGCGTATCATGGTTGGAAGGTAGTCGACCCTTGTATTTCAAAGTCGTGATAGCCAAGATGGTGACCAGACTTAATT
Source organism: Picea glauca (assembly GCA_000966675.3). Lineage (NCBI taxonomy): Eukaryota > Viridiplantae > Streptophyta > Pinopsida > Pinales > Pinaceae > Picea > Picea glauca. Next base: position 1,832,031 of record JZKD02S0267077.1, on the reverse strand, counting down.
AAACGCCATGTGTCCTTCAAGACTAATGGTCCCGATCCTTTCAGGGATTATCCTACCGGGAGTTCTCGCTCCTCTTCCTCCAACCGTCTTTCCATATGACCCTATGCTATGACCATGGGCCTGCACCCAAAGTCACCTTCACATCTCACGTATCATGGATGGAAGGGAGTCGACCCTTGTATTTCAAAGTTGCAATAGCCAAGATGGCAACCAGACTTAATCAGGCACCATGTGTCCTTCAAGACTAATGGGCCCGATGATTTTGGGGATTCTCCTACCGGGAGTTCTCGTTCCTCTTCCTCAAACTGCCTTTCCATATGACCCTGTGATATGACCATGGGCCCACACCCAAAGGCGCCTTCACATCTCGTGTATCGTGGATGGAAGGGATTCGATCCTTGTATTTCAATGTCACGATAACCGAGATGGCGACTAGACTTAATCAGGAGCCATGTGTCCTGATTGGATCTGATGACCACAATCATTTTGTGACTTTGGTCCTAAGGGATGAGCCCATGTGCTAAACCTCATGCAACTCTGTGGCTCTATCTTACCCGATGACCATTGATCTACTCCATCGATGGATCTTTGCCGCAAAAAAAAAATGCCCGTCTGCTTGATTTTTAACCTGAAAATAGAGGTTTTATGCATGTTGTGCTTGGGCGCTCATGACTGTGACCTTGGATAACTTAATTTGATGGGTCTTAAGCCCCATTTCATCTATTTCTCACTAAGGACCCAAATCCATAGAGAAGATTCCCCCTTACAAGAATATGTGCTAACAACGTCACGGTTGCGTCACTCGATGATGTAGGTCATGAGCCTTTTGGCTGCCATGTGTCACTCAGATTCATAATATTCACGTATTTGAAATGTCGAATCATCTTGACACTTGTCCTTGTATGATTACACCATGTGTCCTTGCTGACATAGGCTGCCACCTATCCTTGCTAATGTGGTATGTCATGATCTACCTCCTGGATCTGATGGACCATATTAGTCCTCGATCCAATGGCTGAGATTATATTGTGATTTCACATATCGCGAGTTCGAGAGGTTAGGGCACCTCCTTCCTTTGACCTTCCAGTCAGCAAAATGATAATCTTTAGCCACATGTCCTTCTTGGATCGACGGTCCAGATTTGTCCTCGATACAACGACTAAGATTATATCGTCATTTCGCATTTCATGAGTTGGAAGGATAGAGCACCTCGTTCATTTGACCTTTCAGTCAACGAAATGCCAATCGCTCTCCATGTGTCCTCTAGCTTCAATGGCTAGGATCATTTTGCGATCTCTCATATCATGAGTTCAAGGGGTTAGAGAACCTCCTTCCTTTGAATTTCCAGTCAACGAAATGTTGATCTGTGACCACGTGTCCTACCCGAAGATGGACGGTCCTCCTGATTTTGGGATTTTGTAAGTCCGATTCTCCTTTCACTTTAAATAACGTGCAGGTTCTCCTGGATTCAATGACGGTTGGACCCCACGCTTGGATCTAATGCTCGAGATCTCTCCTCCATCTATGTTCTCCTCCTGTCTAGACTTACGATGTCTTCCAAGCCTATTTTTCATCACTGTTCTTGCCATCGCTTTTCTTGCCATAATTGTTCTTGCCATCAATGACAAGCTCACTCCCAACTGTAAACTTTCCAACAATCTACCCCTTTGGCATTGATGGCAACCCCGAACAACTGCGCTAATCTATTTAGACCTCCAGCTATAACATCCGGTCTGTACCACTCCACTTCCTTTCTCCCCCTTTGACATCAATGTCAAAGAAAACATGCTCCCCTTGAGCTATTGTAGTACTTCGTTTAAGGAATTAGATATGAAACCAACACATACTCCCCCTAACAGGATGGACTCTCTTAGGTGTGAGACGGGATGACACCCAACTTCTGACGGAGATATTCAAATGGTGTCTTGGCTAGGGGTTTAGTAAATATGTCTACAATTTGTTTTTTGGTTGAAATGTAATGAACCTGAACAATCAGATTGGTGACCTGCTCTCTCAGAAAATGGTATTTTATGGGAATGTGCTTGGTATTGGAGTGAAATACATGATTCTTTGACACACTTATGGAACTAGTGTTATCACAATGAATTGGTATCAGTGTAGTATATTTTACCTCCAAGTATGCAAGTGTCTGAATCATCCATAATACCTGAGTGAAACAAGTAGTAGCAACAATGTACTCTGCCTCTATAGTTGATAAAGAAATGGAACTTTTCTTTTTACTCAACCACGCTACTAGAGAATCTCCTAAGAAGAACGCACCTCCACTTGTGATTTTCCTTTCATCCATGCAGTTAGCCCAATCAGCATCTGAGTAGACTGATAATTAAAACTTCTAATTCTTAGGATACCATAGGCCATAGTTCATTGTTTCTTTCAAATATTTGAATATTCTTTTGACATCTAGCAGATGACTTTGTTTGGGTGTTGCCTGATACCTTCCTACTATTCCAACAACATGCATTATGTCTATACAGGATGCTTTGATATACAATAGGTTGCCTATCATTGACCTATATGAAATTCGATCAACATCAAGTGAGTCATCATCCTTGCTTAATTTTCATCCAGTAACCATAGGTGTGCTCACAGGTTTAGAATCTTCCATTTGAAACCTTTTCAACATTTCTCTTAGATATTTTTCTTGGGAAAGAAACATTCCTTTAGACTTCTGAGTAATTTGTAGACCAAGAAAAAATGATAGTTCCCCTATCATAGACATTTCAAACTCAGACTCCATGGTAGAAGAAAACCATTGTACCAATGAATCATTATTACATTCGAAGATGATGTCATCTACATATACCAAAACGATGAGAAAGTCATTACCCTCTATTTTGATATATAGAGTGTTGTCAATTGTTCCTCTCTTGAACCCTTTGTCTTGGAGATACTTATCCAATCTGTAATACTAGGCACGAGGAGCCCTTTTTAACCCATATAAGGATTTCTTCAGCTTGCATACTAGGTCAGTATTTTCTATCAGTTCAAAACCCTCTTGTTGTTCCATATAAACTTCTTCTTTTAAATATCCATGTTACGGGGGAAAAACTCTTTATGCCTAAGGGTAAACCACAACAGACAGGTATGACTGTAGAAATCAACTCAATTCCAACATATTCTATATATACTAATGTGCAATATAAGAAAGAGGCCTACCTCGATCCAACATTTGATGATGTTCCAACGTTGAGCACTTTGACCCAAAGCTTTATACCTGCAAGAAGTTATCAACAAACAAGAAACACAAGCATATAGTGATGATAAAAATGGGTTAGCACATCAAATAGAATAATCCATTAATAAACATTACAAACATGCCCATGGATAATAATGATATATTTGCAAGATACCAATAGGATGGGAAAGGAGTATTTCTATTAATAATTGATCAACAGAAGTGACAACATTATAGACTTTCGTGTCGGTACAGTTCGAAACCAAGAAACCAAGTTCCTTCCAACTGGGTCTCCACCACTTCAATCCTCCACCAAAGGAAAGCTCATAGGAGGGAGGCAATGAGATCCTCTCAAAAATAAGGGAAGGGCTTGGGGGCTGAACACTGTGTTAAGACTTGAGGGACAAAGGGATGCAGACTCAATATAAAGTAATTTCTCTAGAGTAACTTTGCTCTCAAAGTTGAATTCTTTCTCCCATTTCCATATATCGAAATTGTGCTCTTATAGCCTTTAGAATGCAACTGAAGGGCCGAGTCAGAACGTTTCTAGTATATGCAAGGCCAAGGATTAGATATCATCTATCATGACATGGAAACCCGACTTCATTTTGTATTTTCTAGCACAAATCCCGATATACGTGAGCTATAGTGGAACAACAAGCGTATACACATCTTGCATAGACATTAGGGAGCATATATGTGGAAAAATCTATATTTTTAGCTCTAGATTCATCAAAAAGGGATGATAAGTCTGCATAGGGAAATGGAAAAAGGCCCTCTGTGCAAGATAGCAATGGTGAGGCAAATCTTTCTATAATAGATGCCCCCTAATGTGTGATATCAGAGGAGTATCTGCAATGGCCGAAATACATTATAAATAACCCAAAAGTGGAGTGGTAGAGAATCGGCTCGATGAACTCAATTTCTCATTACATTATGTACTGACTTTGCATACATGGATTCCAAGAATACAATGCAGATCCATGTGGAAAATATACCAAACAAGTGTTCATGGCCATGAATAGGAAAATATAAATGCGGTTACATGCCAAGAGTTGTCATAGTCACGAACAAGGCCCAGTGAAACCAGTCTCAAAAATCAATCTGAAGATATCTGTACACCATGGAGTACAATCTGATCTCCCATGATCACTGAAGTCAAATAGTTACTGGTCCAATGAAATAGAAGCAACAACTCAGGAAAGATGAGGCTACATAGTGATGTCTTCAAGTCTTATACATTATCCGCCAATGGTGAAAGTCTACATCATGTGAATAAATGAGTTGAGGTCAAACACGATGAGACATCATTTGATTACCGGTCATTGAGGTATATTGTTAACAAACGTGAGACAACCTACTGATGATGAAAGTAGGTATCAAGGCATTGAGTACATTTCTACAAATGTGAATAAAGGAGTTGGTGTCGAACACTTAAGAGATCCATTGATCAGGAGACATTGATGTATTCACATCTATCAATGGTGAGAGAACCTACCACTAATGACTACAAGCCTCAAGGTACTCATAAAACTATAGGTCTCATATCCATAATAATTTAGCTGAAGTCAATGGAAAGAGACCCGCCGAAAGGAGAGCATTGAGGCATCTCTCATCAATCAACACGAGGAACAAATCAGGAGCTTCATGATTTGGTGGAGATCAGAAGAAGAACATATTCATGAACCAACGACCCTGTGCATCTTTTGTGTGTGCCAAATGCAAGCGGTACATGAAAAAGACCCTCTGAATAGAAACCAATGATGAAAAGTGCGGACAAAGGCAAGGAAACCACCAATAAGGCTAATGGCATCCAAGACATTGCACGAATCCCAAAGTGCGAATAAATGTCTTGCCATCAAACACAAGGGAAACCACCCATTCAATGACCAATGATGAAATGTTGATTTTTGGGTTCAAAGTGACCTACCAATGATGAAAGTAGGGCCAGGGTGTAGGATAAGACCAAAGTATCATGTGATTCTGAGACAAACTGAGGGTATGGCTGACATGCAAAGTTAGGATTTTTGAGGAGTGGCCGACACAGGTTGATAGACTTCCTTTGAACCAAAGCATGAGATATATGGTGGACTCCGACATAATAGACTCAATGATGTGACAATTAGATGCAGGAGGCATCCATAATGTTCTCTATAGGGACTGGAAGAGTAACCAGTCGGTAGAGAAAACTCTGTAGTGAGATCAGCTTCCTAAGGCTATGCTAAACCCAAAATTATGATGACGCAAGGACTCAATAACTTTGTGCTCTATTCAAAGGCGACATGACTACTGCCAATCAAAATATAGTACTTCCTTCCCGCCCGTCATTTTTTGTTTTTTCATAACAAAAGAATGTTATGATACAGTGGAGGGCACGAGTGTCACAAGTAAGAAAAACTAGTTCCAACAGTGGAACGTACCTATACTCAATGCAAGGAAATGCATGCAGGAGATGGAAACTGGGCGTGATGTTCCCTCCAGGGTATAGGGTGTAAAATTGTGAAGGATAAAAACAAGACTCTGCTTGGTTGAGCATGGAAATTGCTTAGGCAACGGTTTATAACGCAAAGCGAGAACCGACTAAAGGCTCAATACTGCAAGCAAAGGCATGAGATGCAATCACAAATTAACGCCAAAAAATGTCCTTTTTTATGTATTTTATTCTACTTGGTGTGAAAAAGAGGTAAACTTATGCCAAATAGACGTCTTTTCAAATCCAACTTACGAGTTTGAAAAAGAAAAGTTCACTTGGCAATCTTTTATATTTGTGATAGTGAGTCGGAAAAGATCTTAACTAGGACTCGTGATCTTTCAAATCCAATTTTAACGAGGGTGAAAGGGACAAATCACTCGACGATCTTTTCTGTTTTTAGGTGAGTTGGAAAAGAGCTTAACTAAGACTCGTTATTTTTCTAATCAACATGTAGAGGGGGAGGCCAAGGCTCTCGTCCCGGCCTTATGTTGAAAGTCAGTACCTTGTGGATAAATGACAAAATCTTGGGAAAGCCCAAATCTCTCCAAGTCGAGGAAGAGAAAGTGCTAATGGAGTACATAGCCTATGTTATGGTTAGAATAATGTATCTTAATGGAAAATACATAGGTGGGGGTATGGGATGTCCCACTAGATCATCCCAATCGAAGGGGGCCTCATCAAGACCTAAAGGGAGAGTATTTGGAGGAAGAATGAATCTCTCTTGTTCATAAGGGGGAAGACTTGGAATGTTGATGACATGACTGGAAGGTGCATCACTCTCTTGAGGGAGAGTTGTTTTTACCAGATTATATTATTTCTCTGATCTATAGTTTCAGTTCTGGTACATCTTTCATTACTTTTCCTGGGTAGTTGATTATCTTCTTTTGTTTCTGCAGGTTTTTTTTGTCATAGGTGGTAGATTTGACAAACTTGATGGGTTCTTTGTTTCTTGGCTGATCACTACTTGATCCCTCTTCATAACCCAGACATGTTTTCAGCTTTGGGTTTCTTTGCCGATTCAGAATGGTGGCCAATTCTTCTGAGGCTTTGATACTTGACAGATTCTGATGATACAAGGCTTGAAACTTCTCCAACTCTTTGTTAATACTAAGAGGGGGGTGAATCAGTATCAAGTACAATTTAAAAAAAAATTCAACTTATACTTAAACCATTCAATTATATCCAATGAGCAATGAACAATAGTATAAGAGTTACACCAATACAC
>JZKD02S0267077.1:1812623-1823410 GCA_000966675.3 Picea glauca | reverse complement strand
ATGGGTGTTGTATCTTCATTTTCATTTTCCTTCATGTCCAAATAACTTCATCAATCTTCTGGTCCAAAACCCATGACTAAGGTTGACATCAATGACAACAACCAATCTTCCAACACTCTTTCCTAGTTTTCACTACTGCCTTTTCCAGAGCTTCACATCTTGCCTTCTTTTCTGATAACTGCTGTTTCAGAATGTATTCAATTTTATTTTCCTCTTCTAATTCCATTTTTAGTAGGAAAAAGTCTTTGTTGGGTTCTTTACTTCCTTTCTTGAACTGTATCAACAATCGTTTTTGTTTTCCCTTCTTAATTCTGAGTCTGTCAATCTCTTCCAGTGCACTAATTAGTTCTCCTTCCATATCAACCACAACTTCTTCTTCATTAGAATCACTTCCTGTGCATTTATTATCATAATCCTCTTTGGCCATATGCATGAAGTCTTTTAGTTTATCTTCAATAGAGGAGTCATTGTCTTCATCATCTGAAGGATCATCATCATTGTTTACACAAATACTTTTCTTCTTAAAATTATTCTCTTTAAAGAAATTTTTGTGCTTGTGCTTCTCCCCATCATCATATGTCTGATCCTTTATTTTGTGAGGACATTTATTTGAAAAATGACCTATCTTACCACACTTGAAACATTTGAAAGGCAGTTTACCTTTGTATTTGTCTGATCCCTTCTTCATTCTTCTCACAAATTTTTCTTCAATTTCATCAGGCTCAGAATCCTCATTCTTGTCTGCTTTAAATGATGCTTCTTTGGAGGTGGGTTTATCTTTAACAATTCTCATTTCATATGCAGTCAACATTCCTACAAGTTGATCAAACACTAAGGCTTTTAAATCATTAAGTTCTTCTATAGCAGAGACCTTCGGGTTGAACCTATTTGGTAGAGATTTCAAAAAAAATTGAACTAAAGAGGGTTCATCAATTTTTTCACCAAGTGATTTCATTGCATTTACCAATTATTCAACTCTCAGAAAGTACTTTCCAATAGTTTCATCATCTTTCATATTCAATTGTTCAAACTGTACTATGTAGGCTTGAATCTTGGCATCCTTTACCTTCTCAGTACCTTCATAACTGCTAATGAGTTTGTCCCACATTTCTTTGGCAGTTTCTAAGTGCATAACTTTTACAAATTCTACTTCTGCAAGCCCATTCAGAATAGCATTCATAGCCTTAGCATTGAAGTTGAACTCTATCTTGTCATCCTTATTAGCTAGTACAACTAGATTTACATCACCAGTCTCTACCACATCCCAGACATCTGCACCTAAATCCATTATGTAGGTTCTCATTCTAACTTTCCAGAAGGAAAAATTTGTTCCATTGAACAGAGGGGCCCTATTGGTTGAAGTTCCTTCATGGCTTGACATGTTTAAGCTCTAGGATATACCCTTAGATAAAAGGGGCTTTCTCTGATACCAATTGTTGAACAACTGAGAGGGGGGGTGAATCAGTTATTACTGTGCTTAAACAATTATATCCATTTTTAAATTCATTACAAAACTCTCAATGATGATCACAATAAAAAAATAGTAGAGTATTCAACATCAATCACACACATGTATAATACAGAGACAGATATTCCTGAGGAAACCCATAAAGGGTGAAACCTATTCTTATTTATATGATAATTATTTTCTATACATTATCATTCTTATGAGCACCAACTCATAATGAAGCTACCACCTCTGTTTTGCAAGCTGCTACTTGATGAGAGCACCAACTCTCTAGTTTCTCTAGCACCCACTAGAAGGAAGTACCAACTCCCTGAATGTTCCAGCACCAACTTCCAGTCATACAGGAACTGACCTGTATATCAGAGAACCAATGTTCTCCCTTGCACCACCCTACCACCCTGGTTTATCTTGATGCAACCAGATGTAAGCTATAACTCCCTGTGTTCAAGAACCTACTTGAAACTCTAAGGACAACAATCCTCCCTAGCACCTCCCAACCACCCTGAAATATAAAACTTTGCTTTCTGTCAATTTATTACAGTGATTCAATAGTTGTCATTGGCTTACCAATATTATCATTTTTATTCTATGTTGCTCTACTCTACTTGTATCAGTGTCTTACTACTTACATCCTCTTCAAATTTTTGATCTTCTCCTCTGTCTCAGCATGCACACCTCATCTTTCTCTTCTTCTCACAGATATGCATCTCTGTTCTTTTCTTCTTCTATGGTTCAGCTCCTGCACATCATGCTTCTACACGCATGCATCACTCACATCAGTAGAAACACAATCTCTTCTCTGTTATCCATTTTTCTAGTCTCAGTGCACCTTGTGCCTCCTGCATGCGCTATCCCACTGCATACAGTTTTTACGGTCCTCATCATTAGAACTTATCATGAGGTACTATGGCTGCACTAGCTGAAACAGTCTTCGACCCACTTCCATCTTTCATTCAACTCTATGATGAGTCTACAGTCCACTAGCAGTGGCCTCGAGACTCTTTGTCTTCTCTGTCGATCACCCTGAAGACTCTTCGAATTCTCTGGCAAATGCAATCACCTCCTTCTGGTAGTTACTGAGAGAATCTTCATGCGTTCATGCGTTTCTCGCCTTCTATTTTCCTGAGGAAAAATTCATAGTGGGCATTTATCCTTTCTATCTAATCTATTTCCTTTCACATGTGGCCTCAGGAAATAACAAAACGCCTATCCAAAAAGTGTTTCGCGATCTAGGATATACAGTTGCAAGTTGCCTCACTCCACTCATGAAAACTTTGAAATGGATCCTAGTTTTCCTAGTTCCTTCTCCTCACTTCTGTTGATATGACCACTGGCTGTGACCATAGACCCATTCGAAAGTGTGTTTCACGATTTCTCACTTTGAGGATTCTCCCATGAGTCCCTTGACTCCTCCAACTCCCAGTACCCGAAATGGAGCCTAGTTATGCTAGCTCCTTCCACTCACGCGACCACGGGCGGTGACCACAGCCTAATTCGAAAATGCATTTCACAATTTCGTGTTTCAAATATTCTCCTGTGATTCTCCTTGACTCCTTCCTCTAGAATTCCCAATATTTAAAATGGATCCTAGAATCTTGCATGCTCCTACCTTCACGTGACCATCAGTGATGACCACACCAAATTCGAAAATGAATTTCACAATCTCGCGTTTCAAGGATTCTGTGATGAACTGTCTTGACTCTCCATGTTGTGAACTCTAAAATGGAGCTTGGATGCACAAACTATGCTCTCCAACTCTCAATGATATGACCAAGAGATAGGACCACTCGCTAATCATTTGAGCACTTCGCTCTCCGGATCAACAGTCCACGATCCGTGGTGATCGAACGGCTATCCTCCACCCCAAAACTTGAAATTTCGGGACTTTGGGGGAGTGTTCATGCTAGAACTCCTAGATTGACATCACTCTTGCATCACTCGATGATGTTTCATGAGTTGGGTGACTTCCATGTGTCACTCAGATTCGTAATATTCATGTATTTGAAACGTTGAATCATCTTGACACTTGTCCTTGTATGATTGCACCATGTGTCCTTGCTGACCTAAGCTGCCACTTGTCCTTGATGACATGATCTGTCATGATCTACCTCCTGGATCTAATGGCCTAGATTAGTCCTTGATCCAACAACTGAGATTATATCACGAGTTTGAGAGGTTAGGGAACCTCCTTCCTTTGACCTTTCAGTCATCGAAATGATGATCTTTAGCCACGTGTCCTTCTTTGATCGACAGTCTAGATTTTTCCTCGATCCAACGGCTAATATTATATCGTCATTTTGTGTTTCGTGAGTTGGAAGGATAGTGAACCTCGTTCCTTTGACCTTTCAGTCAGCAAAATGCCAATTTCTCGCCATGTGTCCTCTTGCTTCAACGACCAGGATCATTTTATGATCTCGCATATTGCGAGTTCGAGGGGTTAGAGCACCTCCTTCCTTTGACTTTCCAGTCAGTGAAATTCTGATCTGTGACCATGTGTCCTACCCGAAGATGGATGGTCCTCCTACTTTCTGGATTTTGTAAGCCCACTTCTCCTTACACTTTAAATAACGTGCAGGTTCTCCTGGATCCAACGACGGTTGGACCCGGCGCTCATATCTAACATCCATGATCTGTCCTTAATCTGTGCGCTCCTCCTGTCTAGACTTACGATGTCTTCCGAGCCTATTTTCCATCATTGTTATTTCCATCTTTGTTTTTTCCATCATTGTTCTTGCCATCAATGGCAAGCTCACTCCCAACTGTAAACCTGCCAATAGATCTTTGACATGTTTTTTCTAAGTTTCAATGACTAAGGTGGCATCAAGGAGGGTTTCTTCTAATTTCATTAAATACAACAAACGTTCTTCTTCATTTTAGGTGTTAGGGAGAAGTTCAACAACTAGTTTCAAAGATGGGATTTCACATTCAATCAGAAAAATTGCTTCAATACCATATACAAATTGGAAAGGTTTGAATCCTATGGCAGACTTAATGGATGTTTGATAGGCCCATAATGCCGAGAAGAGAATCGTGTGCCATCTTGACTTGTGAATCCCTACCATCCGTCGAAGCATAGTGGTGGGAACTTTGTTAATTTCTTCAACTTGGCCATTGGCCAGCAAATAATAAGGGGTTGAGTTTTCATGTCGAAGACCCAATTTCTCGGTAAGTTCAAACATCATGAAATTGCGAAAATGAATACCATGATTAGTGATGATGGCTTGAGGGACACCAAATCTATTAATGATATTATTGAATATGAATAACGTTGCATTTTTCCCGACATTATCAAATGTAGGCATCACCTTGGCCCACTTAGTGAAATAATCCACAGCTACAATGATGTATCCATGCCCCTCGATGGAGTGAGGGTTACATGTCATGAATTCGATGCCCCATTTAGTGAATGGACCAATGGAAACTATAGGATGTAAGGGAGAAGGATGAAATTGGATCTTATTGTTGTACGTTTGACAAGTGTGTCATTTCTAGAGGGCAGTAATGCAATCCTTAAATAATGAAGGCCAAAAATAATCAGCTCATAATATCTTTTGGGCAGTGGCATACCTAGACATATGATCGTTACATGCTCCAGAATGACATTCATTCAAAGATTTCTCAACTTATTAATAAGTGAGACATCATCAAAATATGGAATCAATACCACGATGGTAAATGGTATCACCAAGGATAATGTATTGACGGGATTGATACTGAATACGACGACGATTGGTACTAGAAAGATCAGGCCGGAAAGTCTATGTTTGGAGATAAATGATAATATCTCCATACCATATGTCATCAGAACTGATCAGAGAAGGAGATTCATCAGGTAGGGAATATTCTGCCACAATTTATATTTTAGTAGAGGGAAGGTCACATATCAATTCGGAAAAAACCAAAGACTTCTTTGACTTGGCCCGTTCAAACTCCAAATCAAACTTTTGGAGAATAACTATCCATTTAGAGTATTTTCCCCTAAGCAATTGTCGAGTAAGAATGTGTTTCATGGGGTTGCAATTGGAAATGACTATGGTTCTACGTAATAAGATTTAGTGACGAAAATGTTGAACAAATTCAACAACTACCAAGGGCAGTTTCTTCACATGTAAATATTTGGTTTCAATGGTCATGAGACTCCAACTCAAATAGTATATAACATGTTCATCATGTGAATCATCCTCTTGGACTAGAACCATAGAAATGGTAGAGTCTGAAGCAACTAAGTATAGGAAATGATCGCGACTATAATTGGGTGAAAATAGTAGTGGTGTATGAGTTAAGGCTAGCTTCAAAGCTTCAAAGGATTTGTTCGCAGTGTCGTCCCATACAAAATCATAACACTTCTTAGGAAATCGATTAAATCCTTTCGTTAATTCAGCATAGTTGGGAATGAATTGACGTAAAAAGTTTTCCTTCCCTTGCAAACTTTGTAGTTGGCGTAGTGTGGAAGGAGGAGGTAAATTGAGGATAGCCTCAACCTTCAAGGGGTCTACTTGAATCCCACGTATAGACATAATAAAACCAAGAAGTTATACAGACTACACACAAAAGACACATTTGTGAGGATTCAATCGTATGCGATAATAACAACAATGTAAGAAAATGTCCCATAGATGTGTCAGGTGATCTTGATGACGCACAGAATGCACTGGTAGATCATCTAGATAAGGTTGTACAATGTGATTAATGTCATGAAAAGAGTAATACATAGCGCGTTGAAAAGTTGCACCAACATGTTTTAAACCAAAAGGTAGTTTCTAGTACGCGAAAGTTCCCCAAGGACAAATAAAATTAGTCTTATGTTGATCCACGGGTAAAATATTGATTTGATTATAGCTAGAGAAACCTTCCATCAAGTAGAATATTTCACTCCTAGCGCAGTCTTCAACAATCTGGTCAATGAAAGGGGTTGGATAATTTTCTTTGGGAAAAGCTTTGTTGATATCCCTATAATATACACAAACATGGATCATTCCTTGTTTCTTGTTAACTGGAATAAGATTGGACACCCAATCGAACAAAGCCATGGGATAGACAAAATCATCTTTAAGAAGTTTCTCAACTTCAAGCTTAATAGCAACAACTTTACATGGGTGTACTAGGCGAGGTCTCTACCAAATGGGTTTAGCGTATGGGTAAGTATTAATCTCATGTACAACAATATTGGGATCAATACTAGGCATTTCTTCGTAACTCCAGGAAAAAACGTCACGAAATTCTTGGAAAAGGGCTTTATAAGTACAGACCTCATCAGTAGAACATGAGGCACTGATATGAACATTTTCCATGACTCCTGGTTTAATCGAGATATCAAGAGGGATGGTAGATGAAATACTACCCTAGTTCCCTTCATACAAAACATCATGTGTTGATTCAGGAACAGAATAAATAATAACAATGGTAGACAGAGTCGAAATCCATTGATAACTCTTTATGGTCTCAAATTCTAGGAAGAGAATAGAGCAATGATGCCCATCATCCCATGGAGTATCTTCCATAGACATAATTGTCATGATCATATCATCAATGGGAAAAATTATGTGAAACGGATCAAGAGACGTATCACAGAGAGAAGGAGGAGGAGTTGCCGATTGAATAGCTTCATAAGTCGATTCTACCAGAATCAAAGGCATTCGTTCGTTGTAACGAAGAAGGTCACTAGAGCTAGGTATTATCCATGGGTCATAAGACTCAGGGGTTTTACTAATAGAGATTGATATCATGTTATGAGGGGACAAAAGGAAGAGGAATATTGAGTGGTATAATAGGAAATGTACCCATTAACGTTGAATCTTTTAAAAGACCCACACGGACATTCTCATAACTGGGAGGTTTTTTCAAAATGAAAGGTACGTTGCTAGTACGTGAATCAAAATTAAAGAAGGTCAGTCGATCGACAGTAATTAATTTTCATTGGTGTGAGAAACGTAACACACAAAAAAGAGTTGAAACAACTACGTACATGGAATCAATCCAGCTATGACCAAGTAGAATGTTGTAATCAAGAGGTGCATCAGAGACCTCAACCTCGACATTGACCACTTTACCTTCTAACATAATAGACAACGAGAAAGAACACCATAAGGTTTAAACCCTGTACCATTAAAATCCTTGAGAGTATTGTGTGACTTGGTAAGGGCAGGAGAGCCAATGGATTTCCAACAAGTGACAGACATGACAGAAGTCGAGGCTCCTTCATCAATAATGGTTCGAAAAATATTCTTTTTTTCTATAACAACTTGTATTTGAAACACTAATTCAGGAGGAAGCCTTGGAATATGATATTCCAAGTCAAATATTATCAAATTGGTATCGGTAGGATCAACTCCACCAATAGCCTTCAACAACGCCTTTCGTTGTGTAGGACAAATTTGAAGGACTTCGAGAGCTGACATCGCAGAGGGTGCTTGCAAGGTCTTCTAAAATACTGTAGTTTTGGGCAGCACGTGCATGAGGATTAAATGATGAATTTCGAACAACACCCTTGGGAGGAGGATGAAGCACTGTATCTATTCCCAGTCGTTCAATATGAAGAGGACCATTTGGAGGTGAAATTGGAGGAGGTTGAACCAACAGAGGTGGTAAATCATCAACTTTCTCTTTCAAAAGGAGAATAATCTTTGGCTTGAGTTGCGACTGCAATTGCATTGTTCTTGGAGTCACCAATACACATAAGTACATAAGACGTGGTATAGGAAGAAGTTTGGTCATGAATGACCAATTGGGCCTACTGCTGAGAAGGAAATGGTTGTGACAAGATGGCGGGTGTAGGAGGTGTCTCGGTCCCTTACAAGAACTTAGTAACCTCAACACATTGTGGACAATATTTCATATAATGATCTTCACCACAGATAAGGCAAGGATAACAAGGTTTGTGCTTGTCTTTTTCATTAGCAGGCTAGGTTTTGGGTTTCTCAGATTGTTGATTATTTTTTTTGTCCTCCTTATTCTTACCCTTCCCTTTATTTTTATTTTTATTTTTACCGGTAGGTGTAGATTGAACCGAATTAACTTCAGAAGTTTTACCGAGAGAAGGAGTCAGAGTAGGATTATTTTGTACATTAGAAGTAGTAGACTTGGGATTGACATGACTGGCTTGTTTAGAATGAATCTCAGTATGAAAAGTGCCAATCATGCCATCAACAACATGAGAAGCCACTAGAGGTGTTGGGGTAGGATTTGAAGATGGACAAGGAGAATCAGGGATCAAATCATAGAGTGTGCCCATTTGTGAATAAACGAGATCCAAATATTGAGCACGACTAATTGTCTGCTCTTCAGTGAAAAAAACATTCATGGAAACACCACGAGCTATAGGACAAATGAGTGACTTAGTAAACCACTCGGCCAATAGTTGATCAAGAAGGGGAAATTTGATTAAGCGTCTTCTCCTCCTCCACTCATGAATATGATCAGAAATATGAATGGAAGAGGATTGTTTAAATGAACTCAAAATTGTAGTTCATGTTTCATATTTTATTGGTAATTGGTAATGCGCTACGAAATCCATAGCTAAGATGTTGAAATCATTAAAGAATCCTCATGGTAACTCAATATACCATTTGGCTACCGAACCCGTAAGAGTCCGTTGGAAAATATGTAATCTTATAGAGTCATCCATCAATGATTTGGATGAATGTTGGCCCTCAACCAAGTTTTGGGGAAACTTTGGTCAGATTTGGCCCACTTTTGGACTTCGACACGATGGTCAAAGATGGAGCGCCCAAGCGGAGTGGAGATCACAGATCTCACCCATTTTTTAGGGTTATGTGGACCTAGTAAGGGCTCCTCTAGGGCTTCTGTAACGGGTTTTAGGGGATGTCGTGCCATGGGATTTTCCCATGTTTAGGCCTTATTGTAAGGGTTTGTAAAAGTATAAATAAATAAGAATGTATAGTA
The DNA here is from genome assembly GCA_000966675.3 of Picea glauca. Lineage (NCBI taxonomy): Eukaryota > Viridiplantae > Streptophyta > Pinopsida > Pinales > Pinaceae > Picea > Picea glauca. Next base: position 1,814,040 of record JZKD02S0267077.1, on the reverse strand, counting down.
GAAGAAGTAGTTGTAAGTAGTTAAGTGTAAGTCATTCGAGTTGCTTCGTGCAAGAGAATGTATGTGTGTTAAGGTTGGGACACAAATCTGTGATAATAACACTTCGCAGAGTATTCTGCTAATGCTTTGGAAGTGACATATATTATTTCATTAACCTTATTAATATCGTAGAACATACTCAAGGATAGATCTAGTGTAGTAACAACACAGATTATGCACCTTAACCACTTAGCACTTAGCACTGTGAATCAGATCTAACATTTTAACATAAGAAGATCATTTAAGAAAAACATACATATTCATTAGACATTCTAATCTAAGGACTAAGTAAAACATAACAGAGATAACATTGAAAAAATCAAACCATAAGACACCATATATATGTGGTTCACCCCAGTGTGCGGCTATGTTCACCAACCGCTTCACCTCTTTATTATTCATCAATCTCTTACATTTAGTTACTCCTGTGCACTAAGACACAAATTCAAGCTTCACATTAGATAGGAGATCTATGCACTGAGCCTCAGATCCTCCTTCCAAAACTAGGTCAAGGCACAAATCCAACTCTCTATGGAGCATAAATACTTAACACATATACATTCCCTTGCACAAAGAAGCTTGAACGACTTGCACTTAGCTACTTACAACTACTTCTTCTATCATACATTCTTATTTATTTATAATTTTACAAACCCTTACAATAAGGCCAAAACATGGTAAAATCCCATGGGCGGACATCCCCTAAAACATGTTACAAAAACCCTAGAGGACCCCTTACTGGGTCCACAAATCCTTCAAAAATGGGTGAGATCCGCAATCTCCACTCTACCTAGGCGCTCCATCTTCGACCATCGTGTCGAAGTCCAAAAGTGGGCCAAATCTTACGAAATATTCCCCAAAACTTGGTTGAGGGACAACATTCCCCCAACACTCACCTGTGACTCGTCCTGAATCACTTAGGTGAAAACAATGCTACTTCAAAGGCCTAGAGATTAATTTGGTTTTCCTCGACTTGTTGCTTCGCCTAAGCCACCTACTCAGCGAGCTCCTGGATTGTATGCTCTGTAACAAGCCCTTCCAGGCATTTTTCTACTACTACAACCACTTGATCCAATTGTGAGACATGTCCATCAATCTCATCGAAGACCTTGCAAGCTTCATCCTGCACAGGTTGTAGCTTCTGTGTGACTTCCATTACCTTACTCTGGAGGGCAATGATTTATTGTTGTACTGCGCGCTTTGTTGATACTGAGAGGGGGTGAATCAATATCTAGTACAATTTAAAAACCTTTTTCAAATTATACTTATATCCAATGAGCAATGAACAATAGTATAAGAGTTACACCAATACACCACAATACACCATGCACAATATATGAGAAATAATCAATAGTTTTTGTTCAAGGGAAGTAATGAC
>JZKD02S0267077.1:1746038-1774718 GCA_000966675.3 Picea glauca | reverse complement strand
CTTATAACCTAAGTCTACCTCACACCTACCCCACCTCACACTCCACTCACCCCCCCATACGTCACTTTCCACTTACCTCACCTCACACTCCACTCACCCCCCTCACACCTCACCCCTACGTCACCCTCCACTCCCACCAAAAATACTGCCTACACCTAACTCCAACGCACATTCATACATATCGCCCCTCCGTTATATACCAAACTTTAAAATCCACGCACCATAATGTTTCCGGACCCACTCTCACCTTCCGAAATTTAACGAGAGGGGGGGGGTCCGGAATTGAAATAACACTCGTGCACATCTGAACGGCCCAAGGAAGGCCACCTATATCAATGGTCCATATTGAATTCTGGACCCCCCCCATCCATTCTACATTTAACGAGGCGGGGGGGGGGTCTGGAATACCGCCCTCCCGCAAAAAAACCACTTTTCTCAAAAAATTACCAGTTTTGCCTGTTTTACTACGTCTTCTTCCGGAGGAGTTTCTGGGTAAACGGAGACAGATTTTGAAAATCCGAGAGAGGTTTTTGCTCAGAACGGGCTGATGAACAACAGCCTCTCTCATTGTTTTCAACAGAGTTACGAGTATGGAAAATCAAATACATCTTCGAGGCCTATTGTTCCAAATTTTCAATTTTCCGTTTCAGTCCCGATCTTACAGGAGCTGTTACGGCCAGCTGGGGACGAATTTGGAGAAACCGAAGGAGTTTTTTGTCCATAACATGCCCCTCTACAATAACCTCTTTCATTTTTCTCCCAGGTGTCATAATTGAAGATAAAATCACATCTGATCGGACCCCTTTTTTCGCAGAAAACCAGTCCGTTTTTCATGGCAGAAAGCTCCAAATTTTGTGGGAGTGGTGGCTATTTTTGGCCGAGGCAGTTAAACCGACTTTCGAAACTTGTTGGGATGATCTATATTATTTATTGAGATGATTTTAATGTAAAACGGTTCGACCTGTGAGGTTCCTGGACTGGACTGTGGGTTATGTATGACTAGAAGACCTTTTTCTTCTCTGTAATTTTGAGATGAGCAATCAGTAATGAACATGTTTTTTTTTATAGGATTCCCGTGTGGTGATATTGGTGGTTTTTTTCTCTGTTTAATGTTTTTCCTGTGATCATTATGCTTGTTTTTAGTTCTTATTATCAGAAGGAAAGTAATAGAAGCAGAATTTATCAACAGATACTCTGCCTCTAAGCTTTTGATGATCTTTATGTTTTCTGCTAAAGCTTAGTTCAGGAATTCTTAGCTGCTCCTGTGCCTAGCTTTTATCTCCCCTATTTTCTTCTCAAATCAATACCATTAAAACTCAATTAGATCCAATATTGCCGCTACCTTTCCCTGTGAAATAACTTTGTCCAGATCTGAGAGTGAATCACATTGTTTAAAGTGCAGACTCCATTTGCCCAATGGCCCGCCTTGCTGTTCCAAAACAACCATTAAAAACCCCAACCCATGTTCTTCAAAACTAGCCTAATACTTCTTCAAACAAAGCTATATCAGACAGAGATATCCCTCTCTGAGTCTTGGAGGGCTAGATCCAATACTCGAAGTGGTTTTGATGTTGCCTCTGTGACTGCCTCACAGCCTTGGGCAAATTACAGAGTGCTAACATAATGGCGACTCCACTGGGGATCTTTCCCAGTAGCACACTTCAAGCTCCATCTATGATCACTGATGGTGGATAGTGACCAGACACCAGAAAGGCTGAGATCATTCACCTGGCGACTCCAATCAACTCCAAACAATGCCAACTCGAAGACTCCACTGGAGGAAGAACCTGAAGCATGGCCAAACAGCCTAGAAAGACCAGGTACTCAAGCTCAAATTACATTCAAGACATCTTTGGTTTTATGTGCAATTATGTCTTGTCTTTTTCTAAGCCTGATCAAAAGTATATTGTTGGAGATTACTTTGACCATCAGTCAATTGATGAGTCTCAAGAGATCATATCCACAATTGTAGATTATGAACGTACTCATACACCTGTGCACATCCCAGATGCATCTGTTGAAATCCCAGTGAGACATAAGCCTTCTTCTTTGTCTCCTACTCTTGATAAACCTATGGATGGTTGTAAGCCTCTTTCTTCATCTCCTATGCTTGCAAAATTCCCAGACCGATATAAGCCTCTAGATCTGCCTCCTATTCTCCATGACTTCCCTGTCAATTACATCAATAATCTGCCCAGGTTTGATGGAGAGAATGCCAATATTACTGCTGAAAAGCATATCCAAAGTCTTGAGGATTTTCTTGACCTCTTTGAGGTAGAAGAAGATGTTTTCTACATCAGAATGTTTGCCCTGTCTCTGGGAGGTAAAGTGAAAGTTTGATTTAAGAACCTTCCAGTACCAAGCATCAGAAATTTTCAGCAGTTCATGCAAGTTTTCTTGGATAGGTGGGTGGTCATGGGAAATGTTTTCCTCCTCCTAGAAGAGTATGACCACTTGAAAAGAAAGCCAGGGGAGACAGTACAATAGTTCTCAACTATATTCAATGATGTGTACCATTCCATACCTATGGATGTAAGGCCACCTCCTGGTTTGGCTAAGTTGCATTTCCCAGAAGCTTTTGATCCTGAAATGGCATTCCAATTAAGAGAAAGGAACACTGCAAGCCTTTAAGAAATGCAGAACATTGCAGTTGATGTTGAGACCAACTTGTTGATCAAGAGGTCAAAGTAAAAGGATAATGAAATGGAGCAGTTGAAGTCATCAGAAGCTAAACTGGAGATTTTTGCCAGTACCATGGAAAAGATGATGCAGAAGATTAACATAAAAGATGAGCTTGCTCTCCAAAGACATCATGTTCCATTGATTTCAGAGAAAGACATGGCCCCAGTCCCCAAACATTTTTCTGCTCGTCCTGGGTACCATGGTTTGAATAATGATTCGTTCAAGTATTCAATTCACAACACAGTGAAAGGTGAAGCTCCATCTCAACTTGTAGAGGAGCAACCGACTGATATGATGTGCATGTTTGACGACATTCCTTACTTGGATTGTCCACCCAAGTGGGATCAGTATGATCATGATCATGAAGCTGAAATAGAGGTTGACTGTTTAGAGAAACTGGCAGCATGTCATTGGCAGGAAGAAGATCATTTACAGTTCAGATGTGACAATCATCTCATGCACAATAGTCATGACAGCGATGATGAAGAGACAAAAAATCTAAGAGATATGGAGGTTGTTCTCAACCCAGAATTGCAGCCCTTGACCTACATTGATTTCCAAATTTTTGATGAAATCTTAGAGCCTGAGGCAAATTCTGATTTAATCCAAAATAACTCTGTACCATTGTGCTTTAATTCATTTCAAATTTTGAATAAGACTCTTGGACAAGTGTTGAAAGATAAATACATCAAAGGTCAGGAAATATCATTTAAATCAACGCAGCAGTCTTGTCAGTCTTTTTAGGATCCCATAGCTGATTGGTTGGATGGGCCGTGTGGTCAAAGTCTTCCTTCATCATCCAGATATGGGATAAAACACTGTTCTGATATTGACATGATCAGGCAATCAGCTTCTTTGTCGTTTGCACCAGAGACATCATTTCACAAACCATCAGAGCACCCACAGTCGTATGAGGAAGTGTTGAAAGACACAGAATACATAGGTGAAAAATCAAGTCTTGATGTTGAGTTGTTTGAAGTTGAAAATCAAAAGATGGGCCAAACCTATATTGATCCTGTAAATACATATATGGAGAAATTTTTTAATATAAGATATTTTTCCAGTTCCAGTGTTTTTCCTATTGTTCGGGTTTATCAAAGCTTATGTAAGGGAAAGCAGGTTGGGAATTACTCTCAAGCACGAGTAACAGACTTATTTTTGAGTTTCATCACAGACAGTGAGAGAACGGAGCCACTAAATCAACTGCTGGATTGGCTCCATTGGCATTTTTCCATTACCTAGTTGAGCAATGATTGCAGTAGGGTAGGTAGGAAAAAATGAATAAGCTCAGCATTCCGAGCATCTCTTTTTAAGCATTGTTTATTTTCATTTGGTTTCAGTTGGAAGATCAAAATAGCTACAGGTTGCATAATAAGATTTTGGGATCAGCCCAATGGATAAAGCTCTGGTTTGCATGTTCAGAAGTCTGTGGTTCTTGACACCTCCTAAAAGAAGCTGCCATCCCCGGGTGGAGCCTATGTTCGGGTCCTATAATTATAGGTGAATTGATTCTTCGACTATTGATTTGGCGTTTTCCCTCATGATGACGAAGTCTGGCTTGATTGATCCCATTTCCTCCCTCCATCCATTTCGCTTGATCCCCCATCATCTGGCTGCATCCTTCATACATGTTGCGTCCTCACTCCCTTGTCTTGTGGCCCCATTGACTACCTCTCGTCAGTCACCCATTCATACATAATCAGACTTAGGATGAACAAAAAGAACAATAGGTTAGTTAGGTTAAAATAATAATAAATATTAGTGTAGTTAGGATAGGTTGAATTAATTAATAAACAACTAGTTAAATAATTAATTAATTATTAATTAATTAGTTATTAACTAAGTTAATATCTAAGTTAATAACTAGGTTAGTTTTAAATTAAATAAAATAAATCAAAACATACAAAACCAAAAAATTAAATAAACACAAAATATAAAACAAAATATTAAAAAAACATTCAAAAAACATTAAAAAACAAAAAGTAATAAAATATATTAAAAATTAAAAAAAGAATAATATAAAAAACAAACATTAATTAAAACAAAGAAAATATTAAAAACACACGTAACATATAACATAACACATAAAATATAAAACATTAAAAATAAAAAAACATACAAAAATTAAAAATCTTATAACCTAAGTCTACCTCACACCTACCCCACCTCACACTCCACTCACCCCCCCATACGTCACTTTCCACTTACCTTACCCCACACTCCACCCACCCCCCCCACACCCCACCCCTATGTCACCATCCACTCCCACCAAAACTCTTGCCTACACCTAACTCCAACGCACATTCATACATCCCGCCCCTCCGTTATATACCAAACTTTAAAATCCACGCACCATAATGTTTCCGGACCCCCCCTCACCTTCCGAAATTTAACGAGAGGGGGGGGGTCCGGAATTGAAATAACACTCGTGCACATCTAAACGGCCCAGGGACGACCACCTAGATCAATGGTCCAGATTGAATTCCGGACCCCCCCATCCATTCTACATTTAACGAGGGGAGGGGGGGGTCTAGAATACCGCCCTCCCGCAAAAAAACCACTTTTCTCAAAAAATTACCATTTTTGCTTATTTTACTACGTCTTCTTCCGAAGGAGTTTCTGGATAAACGGAGACAGATTTTGAAAATATGAGAGAGGTTTTTTCTCAGCACGGGCTGATGAACAAAAAACTCTCTCATTTTTTTCAGCAGAGTTACGAGAAGGGAGAATCAAAGACATCTTCGAGGCCTAGTTTTCCAAATTTTCAATTTTCCATTTCAGTCCCGATCTTTCAGGAGCTGTTACGGCCAACTGGGGATGAATTTGGAGAAACAGAAGGAGGTTTTTGTCCAGAACATGCCCATATACAATAAACTCTTTCATTTTTCACCCAAGTGTCATCATTGAAGAGAAAATCACGTCTGATCAGATCCCTTTTTTCACAGAAAACCGGTCTGTTTTTCATGGCAGAAAGATCCAAATTTTGTGGGAGTGGTGGCTATTTTTGGCCGAGGCAGTTAAACCGACTTCCGAAACTTGTTGGGATGATCTATATTATTTATTGAGATGATTTTAATGTAAAACGGTTCGACCTGTGAGGTTCCTGGACTGGACTGTGGGTTATGTATGACCAGAAGACCTTTTTCTTCTCTGTAATTTTGAGATGAGCAATCAGTAATGAACATGTTTTCTTTTACAAGATTCATGTGTGGTGATATTGGTGGTGTTTTTCTCTGTTTAATGTTTTTCCTGTGATCATTATGCTTGTTTTTAGTTCTTATTATCAGAAGGAAAGTAATAGAAGCAGAATTTATCAGCAGATACTCTGCCTCTAAGCTTTTGATGATCTTTATGTTTTCTGCTAAAGCTTAGTTCAGGAATTCTTAGCTACTCCTCTGTCTGGCTTTTATCTCCCCTATTTCCTCCTCAAATCAATACCATTAAAACTCAATTCGATCCAATATTGCCGCTACCTTTCCCTGTGAAAGAACTTTGTCCAGATATGAGAGTGAATCACATTGTTTAAAGTGCAGACTCCATTTGCCCAATGGCCCTCCTTGCTGTTCCAAAACAACCATTAAAAACCCCAACCCATGTTCTTCATAACTAGCCTAATACTTCTTCAAACAAAGCTATATCAGACAGAGAGATCCCTCTCTGAGTCTTGGAGGGCTAGATCCAAGACTCGAAGTGGTTTTGATGTTGCCTCTGTGACTGCCTCACAGCCTTGGGCAAATTACAGAGTGCTAACACTACCAATAGGTAGAATAAAAGGAGTGACCATAGATCTAGATGGCATGCACACTAAGGCGGACTTTGAAGTCATCGAAATAGTAGACAGTACAACACCTTACCCAGCGTTACTTGGTCTAGATTGGGTGTTTGACAACCAGGCCATAATTAACTTGAAAACCAAAAAAAATGACATTTGAGTCAGGAGACTACAGGGTTATAGCCCCACTCGACCCATCAGAAGGTGAGAGGTTCGTAGAACCCAATTGTATGGATCTATATAAAATCAACCAGTTGTACAGAACAACTGTGTGTGATGTGGACTATATAAACCCAACTACATACAAGGTACTCAGTTGGTGGAGCATTACTTCATGCACAACAAACTCAGACACTGGGTTAGAAAACTAGTAGCAAAGACTACACGAAATATGCACAAGAAGGTGTGCAAGAATAAACTGCGTAGTAAGATGGCTTGGCACAGAAATCAGAGAACCACCCAGTTTTCACGGGCTAAATGATTTGAAAACTTTCTTGACACAATACGAAGATGAAGTATTAGAGAACCAGAGACTATTAGCGCTAGATTTAGCACTAAAGGCTACACCTGAAAGATGGTGGGGTGCGCACAAAGAGACTATCACATATTGGTACCAATGCAAACGATTACTGCACATAAGATTCGGCGCAGAATAGATATGGAAAAATTGACAAAAATATGATGGACTAGGAATACCAACAGAACACTTTGAAGCGTGTAAAACACTATGGAAAATGACGCCACCAGAAGAATGGTCTCACCACTTCATTCATACTTTAGAAGGCATACTAGCAAATTGGTATATAAACCAGGAAATGTGAAAAGGAACCAAGACATGGGCGACACTCCAACAGAACTTTACAGTCACTTTCTCATTCGAGCATGAGAACCCCAACATAGACACGTCCCTTAAACAAATCAGAGATTTCATATTCATTACATAATTAGAAGTGGAAGTTATCACAGAGGTACATCAGTGGAATAAGAAGACATTCAAGGAACTGTTGTCATGCTACCATGTACAGAAGGAAGCACCGGATGAAGATGATCCGCGTGATATTCAAATCGAAGAAGTTGAAGGCAAGAGAGATGTGGAAGGACCACCCTTAGAATTAGAGGTCATCTCTACGACAATCAAGATAAAGAAGGTTAACATAGGGATCGACAAGTAGCCCAAAATGGCCAGAATTGGAGATTACTGGGACAAACAGACACTAGAAAGCATCAAAAAATTGTTGTGCGAATACAACGACCTTTTTCCCACAACCTTTATAGAGATGAAAGGAATAGTCGGAGAATTAGGAGAAATGAAGATATCACTCAGACCTGATGTGAGACCCATTAAACAACGACCATATAGACTAAACCCCATCTACAAACAGAAAGTTAAATACGAGATCGACAAAATGCTCGAGGCTGGAATCATCGAACCAGTCGAAGAATCAGAATGGATAAGCCCGATGGTAGTACAGGATAGGAAACAAGGAAGAGGGATCAGGATATGCATCGACTTGAGGAAGTTGAACAATGCATGCTTACACGACCCATTCCCCACACCATTTATGGATGAAGTACTCGAGAATGTAGGAGGACAAGAAGCCTATTCATTCATCGATGGATTCTCGGGATATTATCAGATTAAGATAGCACAAGAGGATAGACACAACACCACATTTGTGACGGAATGGGGATATTATCAGTACACAGTCATGTCATTCAGATTGAAGAATGCACCTATGATATTCTCCAGAGTGGTCATCGCAGCATTTAAGGAATTCATCCACCAATTTCTCGAAGTGTACCTGGATGATTGGATGGTTTATAGCCTGTTAAAAAAACATGTGGAAGTTTTATGCCTGATGTTAGAATGATGCAGACAGTGCCAGATATCACTGAATATCAAGAAATGCATATTTGGAACACCATTTGGGATACTACTGGGACACATAGTATTCAAACAAGGTTTACTAGTGGATCCTGCCAAAATCACAGTCATTGTTAACCTACCAGCACCAAAACAGTCCACCAACTAAGAGCAATGTTAGGACATACAGGATATTATAGTAAATTCATCAAAGGCTACGTGCAAATTACAACACCTATGGAAAAATTGTTAAGGAAGGATACTAAGTATCAATGGAATGATGAGTGCCAACACGGTCTGGATACTCTAAAGGAAAATATGGTCACTGCACCAATATTGGTATTTCTAGACTGGGAGAAGACATTTCATGTACATGTAGATGCATCAGCAATAGTACTTGGAGCCATTTTAGAGAAACCAGGAGCAGGAGACTTAGATCACCTGATAGTGTTCGCAAGCAGGAAATTATTAGACTCGGAATAGAATTATAACATGACAGAAAGATAAGTCTTAGCTATAGTTTATGCACTACATAAATACAGACATTACCTATTGGGAAAACACTTTCAGATGTTTATAGATCACTCAGCCCTGAAATACCTAGTTAACAAGCCAGTGTTGGGGGGGCGAATCTGTCAATGGTTAATTTCAAGAATTTGACTTAGAGGTAATATTCAAACCAGGAAAAATGAATGTAGGGCCTGACCACCTATTGAGGGTCACAAATGGAGAGGAACCAACGAATTTGGAATACAACTTTCCAGATGCACAACTCTTCTCAGTATAGATTGCTGATGATTACTTCATAGATATCATCCAGTACTTGAGCACAGGTACTACGCCACAAGGATATACCACTGCACAGAAGCAAAATCTGGTAGTCCGCACAACCAACTATCAGTTGATTGCAAGGCATATATACAAAATGGCTGTAGATAGTATCTTACAAAGATACGTACTAGACCACAAATGACCAAGAATTTTAGAAGAAGCCCATGAAGGAATAGCAGAAGGGACCTATGCAGGAAAAGATACCACGCAGAAGGTAATACGTGCAGGATTATGGTGGCCAATGATACATAGAGACTTGAAAGAATATTGTCAGCAATGTGATGTCTGTCAACGGGTCGACAAACCCAACAGAAGGGACGAGATGCCACTACAACCACAAGTGGCACTTCAGGCATTCGACAAATGGGAAATAGACTTTGTGGGACCCTTTAAACCACCCACTAAGGGAAGAGGGGCAAGATATATTATCACCATGACGAAATACTTAGCAAGATGGGCAGAAGCCGCACTAGTAAAAGATTACAACACAGAGACAACTGCCCACTTTCTTTTCGAATAGGTAATTACTAGATTTGGGTGCCCAAGAATTTTGATGATCCACCAAGAAATGCATTTCATCAACAACACCATCGGAGTGATGCTTGAAGAGTTCCAAGTTCATCACCAAAAAAAAACACCGTATCACCCATAGGCTAATGGCACGGTAGAAGCCTTCAACAAAATTCTAGAGAACGCCCTGATGAAGATATGTAACATCAACAGGGATGATTGGGATCTCAAGGTACCAGCAGTACTATGGGCGTATAGAACCACATGCAAAAAGTTGACAGGTCACACACCATTCAAACTGGTCTATGGTCAAGAAGCAGTAGCGCCATTAGAATTTCTAATACCCAGTTTACGTGTAGCAGCTATCACACAAATGACAGAATGAGGCGCAGTCCAGGAATGACTGGATCAATTACTGTCAATGGAGGAAGATTGAATCTTGGCAGGATTCCATCAAAAAGTACAGAAAGCGAGAGACAAAGTGTGGAATGACCACCACATCAAGAGAAAAATGTTTAAGGAAGGAGATCTAGTATTGCTCTACGACAGTAAAATGCTGCAGCACCCAGGGAAGCTGAGAATGCATTGGCTAGGACCATGTGAGGTCAAATTTGTCACAAACGGAGGAGTTGTATAGTTGAAAGATATAGCAGGCACATACCTTAGAGGAATGATCAACGGGAGCCAGTTGAAGCTCTACAAGGATAGTTGAGTACCCACCACGCAGTAAAAAAAAGAAGAGCCTAAAAATAGCACGCGGGATGATGAACAAACTGCATACGAAACACGAAACTATTGAGGGAAAATATAACAGCCATATCGAAAAGGGAAACAACCAGGAAAAGGAAAGTCAGAAAATGCACACTAACAGGACAACATGAGGCAGAATTAAAGCAAGGTAAGGACAAATGGGATGTTGCACTAAATGCGCCAATGTGCGATGACAAAGTAGCCATAAGGGAAGGTATGAAACCATTGTGGATGCATTGAACCCACACTTATGGTTCTTTAATCACAAAAGGTAGGAGGTGTCCTCAACAAGCGTCATGGCACACCCATACAACACACGAGCACAGAAACAGTTAGTCTATTCACAAAATAAGAATAGAGAAAGAGAAATAGTAGCTCGAACGCACATGGCGAGATCCCAGAGCTTATCCAAGATATTTGAACCAAGAAAACGTTCGACAGACACCAATATGGAACCACAAAATCTCGCAAAACCAAGCCAGACAGTGACACCAACTAGGGTTCAAACTAGTTTATGAGGAACACGGGAAGAAAATGAGCAGGAGCCACCGGAGATCATTGATATTGATGAAATCCTATCGCCAGAGGAAATCCCATTCGAATCAACACCAATCCAGGAAGAGATCCCATAGCCCCAAGCGGAAGCCATGAAAGAGGACACGTTGGAAGTGGCGCAGGAGCCTCAGAATGAAGCAGTAGGAACCCATCAGGAAGGACAGCCAAAAATGCTGAAGAATCCATGGAAATAAATGGAAGCACACAGAACCTAGAAGTAGAGGTCCAACCAGTTGTTCCACAAATACCCATCCCAAACATTTCTTTTTTGGCCGAGCCGAGTGGTGAAATGGGCAAGGCTTGGGAAGAATGTATGGCGAAGGAGAAACCAGAAGCTGCTAGAACTTCTAACCAACCAACATAGCAGGAAGACAAGATTCAGATACCGAGATCACCTCGAAAGAAACCAGCTGCAGAGATTGTGCTACCTCGCACACCAGAGGGAATACAGGTGGACTCGCAGCTATTGGGTCACATCGAGAAGCTCAAGTTTTCCGACCATGACATAGCATATGAAAGAAAATATCCAGAGCTTTCACCACAAGTCTTTATAGAGGCAATAGTTGTGAACCCTCTCAGACTAACTATCATTAAGCCATGCAGGTGGGCAGCCAGACTAGACAGAACCAGAATCTTAGGATTGTTGAAGATACAACACTTTGGTAGAGGCCAATATGTGATAGCATGCATCAAGCAATTGTTAGCAGTTACGCATGGAGGGGATGTATGGATGGACAAACCTGTCCCCATAACTATTGAACTTATTGCACAAATTACAGGACTACCCATCTAGGGTATGGATCCCGCGCTGATATTGGATGACAAGTCCAAGGAAAAAGCATTGGCAGAATAAATGAATAAGAAATATGGCACCGATAGGGGAACAAGAGGTATTATAATCAATTGAATTAACGATGTCACGAAACAACTAGGAGTAAATATCTTAGCCTGCAAATTGCTAAGAAAATGCCGTAAAGATGAAGTACCGACAAGATTCATCACAGTTGCATCTCAGTGCGTAGAAGGCACCTTCATGAGCTGGGTGCCATATCTGTCAAACTTGTTCCAAATAGACTGTAAAGACGTGTAGAAATCAGGTACAGAATTCCATTACTCATGGATGATTACTCTCATCACTTTCATGGGATGGAAATAACCATACCATGTCACCTTCTGTACCACACCACAGCCAGGAGGAGCGAGATATCACATTCTGAAATCCACGCCACTGGCCAAGAATAAGAAGGAAAATGGAATTATATTCTAAGCTTACCTACGGGAAATGCAGGAAGCAATCAACTGAGCATGGAGGATAACACCAGAGGATGTCGCACAATATGGGGGCGTCACCAATTTTTGGGCTAGGCAACAAGCCATGTGGATACAGCCAATACAGGACCCACATAAACAGTGGCTACAAATGTGCTACTGCGTCACCGAGGTAGACATCGACATGATCATCCATGAGTGTCTAGATGAATGGAATATCCCAACCATACCCAGAGTAGTACCGGGACAAACAACAGAAGGAGGGGCTCTGCAGGTAGAAACACAGCCTCCACAAGTCCCAGTACCCAAGAAACCAAGAACGGGCCAAATCAAGTCGAATCAGAAAGAGGGCAGATCAGAGTAGCTAGGGACCCAGAAGGGGAGAACAGAAACCACTCAGCCGACCAATGAAAATAGAAACTAGCTGAGGGAGCACAGGAAACCGTGACGAACCCCATCACACAGGAACTAGGGGGAACTAAGAGACCAACGATACAGGAAAGAGGTGCATGAAAGAAATCAAAGGCACAATGACCACCACCGAAATACACAATCACAGATAACTATGGCGAGATGATTGCCAGAATGGTCCAGGATTGCCTCGCAGAGGACTTTGATCATGCAATAAACCACAAGGATAAACTACAGAAGGAGCTGGTAGAAATGGGGCAACTCATGAAGAAATTCAGAGAAGCCAATATTACAAGTAGTAGTAGAGACATAGAGCCATCGAGCACATGGACCATAGAAAGAATGGAGGTAGGAGAACACGACTCAATTCTTCTGAAGCCACATTCCACGGTTTACATAAAGCTGAGCATGCTATGAATGGATGAGATTGTGGGATAGAAACCACTGAAGGATTTGGATCAGATCCAATTGGTCCTAACACAGATGCCAGCAAAGGAATTATACCAATTGCAGGTTAGCGTCGACCATGAGATACAGTATCGAGCACATAAAAACTTGGTTGAGCTACAACAAGAAACAAAGAAGTAGGAAACACTGGAAACAGTTTTCATGCAGGAAAAATATGAAACGCAAGAGGATAAGGAACGCAAAAAAGAGTTGGAATGTAGAGTGGAAGACATTTTTGGGAGACTTCCAACTACTGCGCAAGGAAGTGAACTCCCAGCAACAGAAAAGATCGATCAGATTGCGCAGGCAATTGATCAATATCAGAAGGATATCGAGACTCTCCGTGGATAGATTAGACCAACAACTCCACCAGCATTAAAGGAGCAGATGAAGAAGGAAGCAACATTGCAACTACAGTAGCTGGAAAAACAGGTCAGCACAGCAGTCGACTCGCTGGATAAAGCAGCGCAACTATGGACAAAGCTGGAAGAGGATCCATAGGTCCAACAATGGGACAAGGAGGAGGAAAGGATCAATGCAACAATATAAGAATTCAGGCAGCAACAGAAAACCATTCCAATTCCAGAACAGGTCAAGGGGACATAAGAGTAAAAGAAGTTACAGGCATAACTTCTCACTACGCAAACACAAAAACAAGAGCGTCGAGCTCAAACATAATTGTTGCAGGAACAGATAGCAGCAATACTGGAGCAGGTAGAAGAATCCATAACACAGTCAGCACGAACTCAGCTAGAATGTGCAAGACTGATAAGTGGAGAAGTAGCAGCACAAACAGTCGATATTATCAAGGAGAAAACTGTGCAGGCATGACAAAAGAAATAGAATTGTAGGAGAAGTTCCAGACGATCACTAGGGAGATCGAGGAAGCATAGTGCAATTAGGTGACTCAGGATGAGTCACATGTCAATTTTGGGGACCTTTTGGCACCAGGACAAAGTGGAAATAAGGACGATCATGGGAAAGAAAGCGTGCAGGAAACTGAAGTGACAACTGGCAAAATATCAGCGCGCGCGAATGCAAGAAAGTGTGCACAAAAGAAAGCGACAGCTGGAGGAAGAACATCGCGCACATGGGAGAAAAACCTAGTGTAAGAAGGGTTAGGGTTTTGGTAATATTATTCAAGTGGGAAGAGCCCGAAATGTATAAATATAGATATGAAAGTATCATATAGTGTGGTTGATTTTATGTTAGTTTTTATGAGGATTACGACTGTTATTGAGTGATTTTTCCGAGTATTGTTGTTGGCGATACGTGAAGGGTTTTGAGGTGTATGAACTAAGTTTTGTAAGCTGTTGAGAAAGAAATATATGAGGGAAGGTAGATCTAAGGATTATACCATAGGTTGTGGATCCTGGTGTGATCTAGTTCGCCTCACATAGATCTTACCCACTTTTGCATAGAACTGTAAGCGTGCAGCGCAAGGAAATCAAGAACTACCATAATAAAAGAGTCAAGAGACAAATCTTTGTGGACGTAGCCCAGGAGGGGTGAACCATGGTAATATCTATGTAATGTGTTGAATGTTTTCATATCTTTAAATTATTTTAGCAATAGATTATTACGATTGATGAATAACCAAATGCATCATTAGAATCTATTTATATTTTGAGTTATACACATGCGATTCCTAGGAACAAGTAGATTACAGTAACAGTTCGCAGAACAAGGCCTTGATCGAGAAACCCTTTATCCCCTACTATGTCCTAGGCTGTAAACACCTGAGTCTTACAATCAACCATCTATAGCTATCTCAGGTGAGACTGCACAGTACCTTTCAGGCACTGCGTTGCCTTCTGGTTTACCAGGAGGGCCGATAGTTAGAGGCTTTGTTGGAACACGGAATGACATGAAACCTGGGTCAATAAATCAGATAACCTGAAAAGGGAGTTGATAAAACCAACACCAATGCAGAATTGAAGTCCCTTTTTTCAAATCCCAAAGCTAAAAACAATAGTTTTTCACATATATGTGCCCTAACTATTACACAACATGTGTATATGTAGGTTGCACCATTATAGCCATGTGCATCGGGTTTTGTGCCCAAAATTAAAAAATGGTGTCTGGTTTCCATGTCACGTCATGAGATTCATGATCCTTGACCTTCCATATACTGGAAATGTTCTGAATCGGCCCTTCAGTTCCACTTGAAGGCTATAAATGGGCCATATCCAAGTTGTGGAAAAAGGGATAAGAATTCAACTTGGAGAGAAAAGTTACTCTGGAGAAATTATTCACTTCATATTGAGTCTGCATCCCTTTGTCCTTTTAAGTGTGACCACATTGTTCATCCCCAATCTCTTCCCTACTTGATTGAGAAACTCATTGTCTCTCTTATATGAGCTTGTATTTGGTGGAGGCCTAGCTGGAAGGGACTTAGTTTCTTGGTTCTGAACCATATCGACATGGAAGTTTGTAATTCATTCACTTATGTTGGTTACATTTTAATAGAAATACTCTTTTCGCGTCCAATTAATATCTTGTAAATATTTGAATTGTTATCCCATTGGTGTATTTGTTATGAATGTTAATAGATTATGCTATTGAATATGCTAACTTTATATATTATCACCATATGCTTGTGTTTCTTGGTTGTTGAGGACAAGTTGTAGGTGTATTGCTCTTTATATTGTCTTGTTAGAATATTTGTTTATACAGTATACTTGGGATTAGAGTTGATTTATGCGGTCATTTTCATCTGTGGTGGTTTACCCTTTGCCATAGAGAGATTTTCCTCGTAACAGAATTGATAACCATACTGGGGATAGAATCTTCTTTTCTGGTTTTGGAGTGTTTTTCTCCTTTGATTGCTCTCATTTATATTGATTTTATTGTCATCTGATTGATTGACAGCCTTTGTTCATTTGGAGTCTGAGTTTCTTATCGTTATCCTTAGCCTGGCAGTGTTTTAACACATATATGCGGGTTTTTACCTGACATACGCATACATACGCATGTTTTCCTTCTGCAAGGAGCATATATATGTGTCTTTCTTTTGAGCAGTCGCGTACATCATCCTTTTTTTCTTGGTTGTTGAGTTTGATTTTTTCTGGGTAAGTTTTGATGGTTGTTGAGTCTTCTTGGGTCTCTGTTATGACTGTTAAGTGTCTATGAAATGATAGGAAACCTTTCTTTGGTTAAATTTTCAGACGGTTCCTTTCTCATCATCATTTTCATTTGATTGTCCTTGCATCTTGGGTTGGGTGTTTTCTTCTTGATATCATATTTGGTTTCTCCCTGTTTTCACATAGTAGAATCTTTATATCAAGATGTTGTTCAGTCCTTGCATTTTCATTCTTTTATATTGAAAATACAAAAATATTAAGAATTTTTCATTGTTGGCATTTGATATTTTGGGTCCTTATCATTGATCTTGGTACATGTATAGAAATATTGCATCTTATTTGGAATTGCATAACTAAATCGAAAATTTCATTTTGAAAAGCTTATCATTTATTGGGAATTAAAGTTAGGACTTTGCATTTTATTCATATTAATTTATTTTACTTGTTGAGTCATAACACCATTAGTTTCATGATCACACCTTTTTTGAGTAAGAAAGGCCACTAAAAGCAATGCTGATAATTTAAAATTGATTAGAAACGATTTTATTTTATAGGGTGCACAAACTAGCTTAGGATTTAGAGCCTTGGAATAGGATTTTGTGAGTAAAATTCTCCAAGGCTATTAAATCAACATATGTCTCTGGATAAGGGAGTGGTGAAATCCATTGTTTAATTGGTGATATTAGGAGGCTCCACTTACACCGGAGTTAAGAACGAGATCACATGGAGTTGGTTGAGGGGATATCCCCCCAAGACCTTCTTAGTGTCAGATAGATTTCTTTGGATCTATTCATATATGGGGATCTTGCTAGTACCTTTACCTCTGTGAGAGGTGGTGATTTCAAGGTTTTGGGCTTTTTTAACCTTCCGATATGGTAGACCTGACTTACGATTGTTCATCTATGTATCGGTTATACCATGTTTTCTTAGTTGCTTGACATATGTACCACATACATTACTTGCAGGGGTTATTTTTCAAGTACCCTGGGTCAGATAAGGGTCGGAAAACACACAACCTTTATGGAGGATTATCTCTCTAGGGGGATCTGAACAACTGGTTATTAATCCCATGAGGGCCCTTATAACTGATTCTAATACCTCTGATATTTTGCAGGGAGTCTCATGCCCCTCTTGGGTGAGGCATACCTACTTTAGGGAGGGAGGCCCCTTTCATCCACTTTATCCTGTTTGTGTGCATATTGGCCATTTGTTTATTTTATTTTTGTGTGCTCTTTGATTATTAGTTGACCTTAGGATTTTATATTTCACTGTGAGTTTTCATTATCATGGATAGTGGAGCCCCTTTAGCTCCCTCATTTAGCGCTACCTCCCCCATGACAGCTGCTCATTTCATGGGGATGAATCCATCTGTGTTTCACAATGGTATGCAGAATTATGATACTCAGTCAATGCCTTGGGTCTCTAATCATTTTCCTCTCAATATGCCAAACATTCCTTCACCCTTTCCATCCTCTCCCTCGCCTGCCTATATGAATCCTAGTTTTGGATCCAGGGGAATGATGGCTCCATTGTTTACAACTTCGTTTGATAGGATTCATATCCCTCAACCAACTCTCATTGTGGGAGGTTATAATCTCCCTTATTACGGATCCAATCCTTTCTTCATCCTTCCAGGAGAATGTTCTCAAATGGGTAGTTATTCTACGTATTACACCCCATCTGTGTATCCTTCGTCCGCCATGCTAGTTCCTACGAACACTATTCCCATGGCCGGCCTCCATTTGTCCTCTGGTATTTCATACGAAGGGAATCAATTTTATGGTACGGGTTACCCCCTTCACAGAATCCCTTTGTATCGGGGCAATATATATTCTCACCTGAATAACCTATGTCATACGGTCTTCTCTTCACATACATCTTCTTCAGTGATGATGCATGTGAAAACCTCTATGGATCAATTAGGTGGAGGATACTACCTTTCTAGGCAGGTATAGGGTGTAGACAAGGATCCTTCCTGGCCTGCAATTTCTCAAAACCAGTCTTTCCCGGGACCTTGGTCTCAAATGTCACAACTAACCACCGCCACCAGTCCAGACACCGCAAGTCATATTGGAATTCCATCACCAACCTCTGCTAGTCATGTTGGAGATTGGTCAACAACCTCTGCAATCCATGTTGAAGACCAGAAACCAATCGTTGCAAGTCATGTTGGGGGAACAACTCTAGTCGCCATGAGTCATACTGACATCATATCTCCAAATTTGTTCAGCCATGTTGTAGAATCATTGCCAACCTCTATACATCATGTGGGGAATGAATCACCAGCCTCTTTCGATCATGCTGAGAGCATGTCACCAGCCATTGTGAGTGATGATAGGCAAATTCATACGATTGAGAAGCCTCGATGTATAGGATGTAATATCAGGTTCCTTTATAGGATTTTCAAAGGAGGTCATTTAACTCACTTGTGTCCTACTACTATTGTAGTAGAAGAAGTGCAGTCCTTTTCAGATAACCCTTCAGGTTCAGGGTCATCATTGGTTTCCCAACATTCTATTTCTCCTTTGATTGACACGGCAGTCATGTCAATGCAATCATCACCCACCACCACTCTTTTTGTGAGGAGTTAGACATCTTTTGACTATGTCATTAACATTTCTAGCTAGGTACCTTCAGAACAAGAGAGAGTTTTACTCTCCCCGAGAACTCTCCCTCCAAGTCTTATGGAGGTTTCCTTTGACTGGGATGGTCTTGTGGGGTATCAAATTCCTTCTCCTAAGCCCTTTCAAATAAGAGGCGTTCTCTGATATATCATTGAGAAGGTAACTTCCGCGAGTATTTTGTCCCCTTCTACTTGGAAATCTGTGGGTTTTCCCAAGCTTGTGTCAACTATTCGTAAGTTGCTGACCTTTCACAAAAATACTGCACGGGATCCCTGGCCTCCCCCATGACATGTCTCTTAGAAAACTCCCAATGAGTCTGGTTTAAGCTCTTTTTCGACTCTTTCAAAAAGAAAAAATATTTTTGAGTGAACTTGTCTCTTTCACACTCGTAAATTGAATTTGAAAGGACGTCTATTTGGTGTAAGTTTACCCCTTTTTCAAGCCAAGTAGACTAATATTATGAAAAAGGACATTTTTTGGCGTTACATTGTAATTATATCTCATTGTCTTTATTGCAATATTGATCCTATTGTCGGTTCTCGCTTTTGCGTTATAAGACTTTCACCTTAGCAGTTTGCATCATCAACCAATTACATCCTTATTTATATCCTTTGAAACTTGACACCCTATACCCAAGAGGAAACATTCCCCCCAGTGTCCATCTCCTACATGCACCTCCTTGCATTGAGCATAAGTATGTTCCACTGCTGGAACTATTTTCTTACTTGTGACACTAGTTTCCTCCTTTGTATCATAGCATTCATTTTGTTGGCGTCAGAAGTCACTCTTGGATTTCAACAGGAGTAAGCCTAATGCCCATCAATTTATGTCATGATTTGTTTATAAAGGGTGATCAAATGGAAGAAAACATAGAACAATATCGTTCTAACTCCAAAACTAGGCCGGACATGCACAGTTAGGTGAGGTCTTAGTTAAACTTCAAACAGTAAGTTGTAGTAAGGGTGAATAGGAGGAAAAATTATGTGAGGAAATGCGAAGGGATGTTGTAGGCATTGAGCTTCTAATAGCCTGCAGAAGGAAAACTTGAACACAAGAACTTCTTACATTCAAATTGCAGAAACAATGGAGAATATAACATTGCTACAATAAAACCTTTATCATAACACAGTCACAATGATTCATGTGAATCAGTCAATCATGAACTCCCTTAGTATTAGATGAAAAGCAGATGGGATGAGAAAATTGTTTTTCATTAAACAAGAAATTTCACATACAGATACATAACCAAGGAACTAGAACATCCATTAAAACTTTACAATCGTGAGCTTTGCTCTACCATCGATCCTTTACAAAATGGAAAAATTGCCTACATATACCCAATGCTAATAACAGCAGCAAAATTGAGACTTATCATTAAAAAACATTACGTCTACATGTTTACTAGCAGACTGCACCTACAGTCTCTGGACGGTCATGCGCTTATGTCAGACGCAATCAGACTCTTGGCACCCTGCAGAAGAATTGACTTGTCTCGGGTCTTTTTTTTGGGCTTTCCATTTATGGTGGAGACAATGTCTAACCACCACCAACCACCTCAATAACTACTTCCTTGGGATTGGGATCAGCCCTAGTCAACTCTGAACATGGGCAACGTGGAAGCCTTTCTTTGGTGCTGCTCCTTTTCTGGAGTGCTACAAGGAGACCCAATATGCAGATGTGGACGAGACCCTAGTGAGGAGGATGAGGTGGTGTTGTGACACCATATGCACAATTTCATGGGGTATGGATAGGACGCAGGTGGAAGTGGCATGGAGTGCGGGGTATAGGTGGGTGAGAGAGGTAAGGTGGAGGAGCAGTAGGGACGATAATACAGGTGGAGGTGACTAGGAGAGAGAGAGAGGCACATGACAAGAGGTGAGAGGATGATGAGATAAGGAGGGGCCATGTGGATGGAGAGACGAGAGTTGTGACACCGGACGATGAGGCGAAGTGCCATGGGAAAGTGACAAGGAAGTCGCAAGGCGACAGGCCTGGAGGAGGAGGAGGATGAGTTGGAGGATGAGAGGGACAAAAGGGAAAAGGAATATGCCATGGGGGAAGTGGAAACTGAGGGAAGAACGTGGGGAGGAACACCTGGCAGGAGGTGATAGGTGGGAGTAAGGAAAGGGGAAAGAGGTGGGCCAGGATGGCGCTAAGTGGAAACACATGGCGGAAGGTGGACGGTGGAGGAAATCGAAGATGTGAGAAGGGGGGGGATTCTTTAAGCTACCAATTCTGGACCCCCCCCTATTAAAGGTAGATAGGAAAAGGGGGTCCAGAATCCAACATTGACCGTAGATCTGGGCTCCCAAATCCAAGTCGTTGAGAGATGCGTGCTCAATTCCGGACCCCCCCCCCTTGCTAAAGGTAGAACGATGAAGGGGGTCCGAAATGGAACCCTGGTCATAGATATGGGCACACCAATATAGGAATTTGAGAAATGCGCATCTAATTTTGGACCACCCCACTTTAAAGGTAGAATGGCGAGGAGGCTCCGGAATCCAACCTTTACTGTAGATCTAGGCATGCAGATTCTGGCCGCCTAGATCTTCCTGCCACTTAAACAAATGTGCATTTGTTCCCCAACCTAGGGTAAGTGGCTTTTTACCCCACTTCTTCGCATTTTTCCACCCAAAGGAGCATATCTTTTAGGAAAACACCCCCTTTACAAGAATTGGTGATAACATTAGGCTCCATGGGGGATAGAGTCATCCCTGTGATGCTCTAAGAACTCCTTCTGTAGTTCCAGTGCCTTTTTTTTGGGATATGGAGTCATTTATTAAGCCGAAAATAAACAGAAAAACAATATTTACAAAAACAGAGGAGTCATCTAAGGCTCAAACAAAACATTTCTTCAGGAAATGCCCATTTACTGGGCTGTTAAAATGTTTTTCCCCCTCCAAATCCTACAACCTGTATGTGTTATTTGAGAATACTTCAAATATTTTGAAGGGGCCAATCCAGAGGGCATCAAACTTGTTGTGTTTACCCCTATCCTACCTGGGCGCATCCCACTTAAGCACCAAATCACCCAGCTCGAATTCCTTCTTCCTGACCTTCTTTTCAAAGGCCTGTTTGATATTCTGTTGATGACTATGAGCTATGTCCATTACCTGCTCCCTGATCTATTGCACTTCCACCACCTGATGAATTCTTCTGACCATATGGTCTGGCTCTCCTTCATGATCTTGAAATAATTTTTCTACAGGTAAAGCGAGTTGAGTGGGAAACACAACCTCTGTCCCATAAACAAGTTGAAAAGGTGAGGTTCCCAGAGACTTCTTTGTTGTCACTCGAACGGCCCATAGAGAAAATTTGAGATTTGAATCCCATGCCCTCTTATTGTCTTCCAATAATATTTTAATGAGGTTTATTAGACTTTTATTGGAATATTCTGCCAGTCCATTTCCTTGAGGATAATAGGGAGTGGAGTGAATTAGTGAAATATCGAACTGCTCAAAGAACTTAACCAGAGGCTTAGACTTGAAAGAAGCAACATTATCAATGACAATTCTTCTAGGATAGCCAAATATGGATATGATATCCTCCAAAAAGCCGATAATTACCTTATGTGAAGAACTCCTGGTGGGGGCATCTTCTATCCACTTGGTGAAATAGTCTATTGCAGTCAGGATCCATCTGTTTTGGCCACTTGAAGGAGGATGAATTTCTCCAATGAAGTCCAACCCCCACTATTGAAAGGGTGTTGGAGCTACTACAGGCTTTAGTGGCAGAGATTTGAGTTGTTGCTTTCCTGAGAACCTTTGGCATTTGATGCAAGCTCTGACTTCTCTGCAAACATCAGTGAATAAGGTGGGCCAGTAGTACCCAGCCCTGAGAATTTTGTGAGCTGTGGTCTTCCAGAAATGATGACCTCCACAAAGGATGCTATGGAAATCAAACATAACTTTCTGGGCTTCCTGTGGGTTTGGACACCTCAGAAACACCCCTAGAGGGTCTCTCCAGTAGAAGGCTTGGACAATAAGGAAATATCTGACCACCTTGAGCTTTAAAGCTCTTGCCTTGCTTTTTCCCATTCCATTAGGAGGCTTCAACTCTTGCAGAAAGTACAAAATGTCTCTGTACTAGGTGCATTATGTAGTGATAAGCCACCCTGAGAGCTTTTGCTGGGTGACTCATCTTGCTAATTTTCTGAGCAAGAATTGATGAAGCAAACCCCCAAAACCTTGCAATTGGATTCAACTAGCAGCTTGGCTAAACCCTACCCTTTAACCAACTTGGTGTGTTTTACCTCCAGGTCAAATCAAGGATCTTAGCAATCCATTTACCTCTTCTCCCATCTATGTCGGGTTGTACAAGGATGTCTTTCATAGAGGCCGAAGGAACATATGCAGTTACTCCTAAGTGCAAAACATAGACTCTTAAAGCTTTGAGAGTTTCACCAAGGCATAGGCATGTTTCTCCATGATCTCATACCTGATTTCTGCATCTCTTAATGCCTTAATGAAGAAGGAAATGGTTTGCTCTCACCCTTCCTCATTTTTCTGCAATAAGACCGCTACTACTGTATCAAAAGAAGCAAAAGAAAAAACTAGGAAATCCTTGGAATAATAAGGATTGATCAGCACAGGTGCCTCAGTCAATGCCTTTTTTATTTGGAAAAATGATTCCCTGGGTTCAGCAGTCCATTTTACTTCATTTCCCTTTCTGAGCATGACTATGATGTGTTTCACCAACTCAACAAAATTTGAGATGAACCTCCTCAGAAAGTTAATCTTCCCTAAAAAATCCTAGACCTCTTTCCTATACCTGGGAAGTGATAGGGTATGAATTGCCTCTACCCTAATGGGATCAATTCTCACTCCCTCTGCTCATACTATATGGCCTAACAACTTCCCCTCCTTCATATCAAACAAATCTTTCTTGGGACTTAAGGAAAGACCAAGCCTTCGACATTTCAAGAAAAAATTCCTTAAATGACAACAATGCTCTTTATCGTAACTGGAGAAGATTGTGATGTCATCCAGATAGATCACCACAAACTGGTCTTTCTCCCTGATGAAGGCTATATCTATGGCTCGCTGAAATGTTTCTCCTACATTCATTAATCCAAAATGAATTTTGGCATACATGAATGTGCCCCAAGGAGTGGTGAAGGCTATCTTTTCTCCGTCCTCAGGCATGACTGATATCTTATTATAGCCAGAAAAACCATCAATCATGGATATCCTGGATGCACCAATTACCCTTTGCAATGTGTGTTCCATGTTGGGCAAGGGATAGTTGTCTTTCTTTGAGATCCTATTCAGGTTCCTAAAATCAACACAGAGCCTGATTTATCCACTTTTCTTCTTCACCAGGACCAAATTGGCCACCCATTCAGAATATCTCAAGGGGACAATGATTTGGGCATCTAACAACTTCTTCACTTCTCTCTCCATGATAGGCAACAACATGGGATTTATCTATCTTAGCTTCTTCCTAAATGGCTTAGCCTCTTTCTCCAGTGGGATCTTGTGTTCAATGAAAAATGTGTCATATGTCTTGAGGTCTTCATAGGTCCATGCAAACACATCAGAAAATTCTCTTAATAACTCGATATATTTGGCCCTCTTCTCTTTTGTCAAACTGCTTGACAACTTGAAAAACTTAGGCTCCTCATGTGTGTCAATGTTGCACCCCGTTGTATCAACATCTTCATTTGAAACCCTACCCTTTACTGCCACATCATTCCCATCGAACAGTATTTCTAAAGGGACTAGTCCCTTCGAAATGTGATTTCTAGGCAGATGAATACTATGGTGATTAGAAATTTTATTTAAAAATACCTCAGGATGAGGGTGACTTTCGAGATCAGGATCCTGATCAATGTGCAATGCAAAAAATTCATCAATAGACTGAAGACATTTTTCAATTTCAAGATCATCTTCAAATACCTTCCAATTCTTGATATTGTCTGATACAGATGGCCTATATCTTATCTCAA
Source organism: Picea glauca (assembly GCA_000966675.3). NCBI lineage: Eukaryota > Viridiplantae > Streptophyta > Pinopsida > Pinales > Pinaceae > Picea > Picea glauca. The sequence goes on along the minus strand of JZKD02S0267077.1, from coordinate 1,749,973 downwards.
CATCATTTGATCTTTGGTGGTAGAGGGATCCTGAACAGAATAGCCGAGACAGCTAAGGAATCGACCAAAGCATTTTCCTCTCTTGGAATAAAAGAAATGTTGAAAGTTGAGAAGAAATGATCAATCAGGTCCCACACCTCGTTTTTTTAACTTCTGAGTCAAGGATGCTTAGCCTGATAAGCATTTATGACTTGTTGGATAATCAACTCAACATCTTCGAACACTGCTACCCCCTCAATTCCCATAACTTTTGCAACCCTTAGACCCAGAACAAGAGCTTCATATTATGCCACATTATTGGTAGCTTCAAATTCTAGCTTGTATGACAGGGATATGGTTTCCTGACAAGGCGACTAAAAAACCACCCCAGCGCCAGCGCCTTCACTAGAAGAAGCTTTGTCAAATAACATCTTCCAAACAGAGGTGGTTGGATGAGGTATCTCATGATTAAAAATGGGTTGCTTTCTGATTTGAAAAGGGGCTTTAGGAGTATCAGTGAGATGCAATAAACTAGACCCCAAATCAGTGTCAAGTGCAAAGATAGGATGATTGGTGGGGTTTTCTTCATCACTAACAATGTTGGCCAGCTGGGCTTCTTTGTACAACCTCCTGTGTTCCCCTCCAAAGACTGGAATGGTGGCATATGCAAGATCCATCTGTAATGTTCCTCCAAGTTTTTTAATCCAATATCTCGATAACAACATGTTGAACTTGGGGGGAACATCAACTACTATGATGTCCATGACCACACTCTTCATTGGCAGCTGAAATAAAGATACCACCAAATCTTTGATGACTCCAAGACATTGCACCCTCCTTGAATCAAAAGAGTACAAATCATGATAAGCCTTTGTCACTTCTAGTCCCAATTCTTCCATGACTATTTTGGGCATCAGGTTGTGGGAAGCTCCTGAATCCATGAGGCAATTATGCAACACCTTATCATGCATGTTTAGGGATGTGTAAAAGGGAGGAGATGAATCATCTCTGTCTTCTACCATGGGACCTAGGAAAACTACTGGATTTTTATCTTGAAGATTTACTGAGTCTGTGGAAGGTTGGGGGGACTCAGATTGCAGCAGTTTGGAGAGGGACCTTTTGAAATCTTCATTTTTCAATAGTTCTGAGAGGGGTACGGGAATTCTAATCTCTTGAATTTTGTTCTGAAAACTAAAGGAGGAAAGAGGCTTAGGAGCTTTCCTTACCTCGAAGACAGGTTCTTTGGTTGTTGGCGAAGTATTCTGAGTTTTATTTTCTTTAGTAGTGATTGCTGCAGATTTAGCAGGCCTTTCTGCTATGAGGGGCTAATCATGGCTATCAAAATTCCCTTATTTCTTCTTTGGCCTAAGATGGTATCTATTAGGAGTGTTGTTGGCCTTCTCCCCTTTACCCTACTCATTGATTTGAATGTTCATAAGGGATTCTTCGTATGCATATTGAGTCAAATGGGGAAAAGGGGAAGTGTCTTCAATACAGTGAATTTCAAGGTCGAGCTCATCTATCTCCTCTCCTTCCTCATGAGAAACTAGGTTATTTTGGAGAGGGGTTTGAATCCTCTGATCATCTCTGTCTTTGTTCCTTTGTTCCCTTGGGAAAGCCTATGGCACATTGTTACTAAGCCTTATGAAGCCTCTATTATCAGTATTTTGGGGATTTATGTACATGGGCTTCGCTTCTAACTCCCATCTTTCCATTTTAGCCGAAATCGATTTTAGCATTTTAGTTACCTTGTCCATATGAAGGGGAAGGGGAGAGGAATGGGATGGGGAGGCTTCAGGTCTCTTCCTGAATATGTCTCTATCAGCCTTATTTCTGAGTCGGTCAATATCCAATATGTTAGATTCTACTTCCACAGCTGCATCCTACATGTGAGCCAGAGTAGTGGCTCTCCTTTCACTCAACAGTAGGCATAAATCGAGATCCAAAGCGTTAGCATAAGTGATTTTAGCAGAGGTTTCTGAGGGCTTTATCTCAGCGGGGATCTTATTGTACATTTTATTGAATCTCCTGGAGAAGTTAAAGACAGACTCTCCTTCTTTTCTCTTCAAAGACCTAAACTATGTCATGTAATACATGAAGTCTTTTTTGTCTCCCTACTATCTCAAAAAGGCATTATCCAAATCCTCGATCCCATCGATAGATCCAAGAGGCAGGTCCCTAAACCACTTTCTAGCCTTGCCTTTAAGGCTATGGACGAAAATCCTCATCCATATGTCTGCATGCATGATAACATGACCATCTATAAAACTGTAAAAGGATTCAAGGTGTTCTTCTGCAGCTATGTCCCCTTCGCCTGTAAACTTGGGCAGCTGCTTGAGGTAGCCATCTGCTGGAAGGGCATTGAGAGGCTGCGGTAACAAAAGGGGAGCATACCTAGCAGCCATTATAGCCTCCATTCTGGTCATGGGGGGGTTTCTTCTGCCATAGGGATATTAGGTGGAGGAGAACTCGGAGGATAAGGAGATCGAACAGGGGATATTGGAAATGAGCTTCCAAGTGGAAGGGGAAACAATGGGGGAATTCAAACAGAAGGCTAAGTGGCTTGAGTGAGCAGATGCTTCTCTCTGTGTAGTAACAACAACAGTAATAAGAGGAGGGGTGGTAAATCTAGGAGTGGGGAAGTCTTATGTGGTCCTGGGTCTATGCCAAGGTATAGCTTCAGGGGAGAGGGGAGTGACAAGGATTTCTCCCTCCAATCCCAAACCAAGAGGGGAAAACTTAGCAGGAACACTTTCAAAATTCAGGAAACGGGAAACTTCATAAAAAGGTCTGCTAGGAAGATGAGAAGAAGAAAACGGAGTTTCTATAGAAGGATATGGAAAATTACCTGGTTCAGTGGTGGGATTTTCTCCTTCAGAGACCCTTCCTTTTCTGATAATCACCTCTATATCAGCTTCAGGCGTAGCTAGAGGCAGTTGTGTATGGGACCGCGTGTGTCTACCTTTGGAAGCCACAACTAAAACAATAGGTTCACCCCAGTGGAGTCGTCACAATGGAGTCACCAGGTGCACAGTAACAATCTTCAAGTGCTCTGATGCCTGATGCACCTTTAGAATCAGAGGCTCAATGTCGTTCAATCCCAAGGAAAATTTTCAACTTCGTCCCCGGCAACGGCGCCAGACATGTTGGCATCAGAAGTCACTCCTGGATTGCAGCAGGAGTAAGCCTAATGCCCATCAGTTTATGTCACGATTTGTTTATAAAGGGTTATCAAATGGAATAAAACACAGAACAATATCGTTCTAACTCCGAAACTAGGTCGGACATGCACAGGCAGGTGAGGTCTTAGTTAAAATTCAGACAGTAAGTTGTAGTAAGGGTGAATAGGAGGAAGACTTATGTGAGGAAATGTGAAGGGTTGTTTTAGGCATCGAGCTTCTAACAACCTGTAGAAGGAAAACTTGAACACAAGAACTTCTTACATTCAAATTGCAGAAACACTGGAGAATATAACAGTGCTACAATATAACCTTTATCATAAAACAGTCACAATGATTCATGTGAATCAGTCAATAATGAACTCCCTTAGTATTAGATGAAAACCAAATGGGATGAGAAATTTGTCTTTCATTAAATAAGAAATTTCACATACAGATACATAACCAGGGAACTAGAACGTCCATTAAAACTTTACAATCGGGTGCTTTTCTCTACCATGGATCCTTTACAAAATGGAAAAATTTCCTACATATACCCAAAGTCAATAACAACAGAAAAATTGAGACTTATCATTAAAAAACATTACGTCTGCATGTTTACTAGCAGACTGCACCTGCAGTCTCTGGACGGTCGTGCGCTTATGTCAGACACAATCGGACTCCTGGTACCCCATAGAAGAATTGACCTATCTTGGGTCCTTTTCCGGGCTTTCCATTTATGGTGGAGACGATGTCTAACCACTACCAACCACCTCAATAACTACTTCCTTGGGATTG
>JZKD02S0267077.1:1693457-1718033 GCA_000966675.3 Picea glauca | reverse complement strand
TCTAAGCATTCATGACAGCTCAGAAAAACTTTCATCTTGGCTACCCAAGTGCTATGATTCGACCCGTTCAAAACAAGTGCTTGCATGAGAGCCTGGTTGCTCATGCTGGCCATTTCCTGCTCAACAAATTATATACCGGCGGCTAAAAAAACAAATTGCACAGAAAAAAAACAGTTTGCAATTCTTACAGAGCTTGCTGAAAAACGTTTTGTAATTCGGCAAGCTGGACAGAGGCTGGATCTGCAGCCTGCTCTGATACCATGAAAACGGACCTGCAAAACAGAAAACGAAGTGCAGGACAGAATGAAAACAGATCTGCAATAACAGAAACGAATTGCAGGACAGAGACACTGTTTAACAGGACAGAACAGAATGCATAAAACACACGTGCTCAGATTTCATTATTGAATTGGTATTTAAAAGGAATTACATGCAGGAAATGCTTCGTAAATAACGAAGCGACTAACAACCTAACTCGGTGATGAAAACAAGAAACCAAACGAGTTGCAGTTAACTAAACAATCGCGGAGCAAATTGCTCAACTTATTCGTCTAACACATAATACGAAGTCGACCAAAATTGTTGCAATGGCATCGATCAGAGCTTCATTAGTGCACCTTGATGGTGATCGACTTCTAGTCAGTGGGCCAACTGGGAAGCTCATGGATAGACAAATTGACTACCCAAAAATGGTGATACGATTTGCAACACTGTTCCACGATTTTTGGCTTCTGGTTGGCGATGGATGTGTTGCTAAATTTTTACAGAGAGAGAAGTTGATGGGGACAAGAGAACCTACCATTAAAAGATCAACTTGGAGCCAAAAAATGCTAAGCATAGCACTCCTGAATTTCTTTCAAGAACTCCTATGCATGGAAACAAGAAAAATGTAGATTTGTACGTTGAATTAGTAATTATTAACACCTACTTTGAAGAGAAGGGACTGGTCCGCTAGTATCTTGATTCTTTAGATATGTTTATTTAGAGTACCATGCAGGAAATCATGGACGAGTGAGTCGATATGGAGACCCGAACAGAATCCCAGCATAATCCGGACAATTTACATTAGCACAAAATTTGAAATCTCACACAAAGAAGCATCGATGAAGTTAAAAATGTTTCCCAACATGCAACGACCATGGGAAGAGACATGGAAGAATTTGAAAATCACTGCTCGGATCGATGAATTTTCCATGCCCTCTGTTGTGCACCATGAATCCGGAAATGAGGTATGTATGTTAAAACTTTGATTCGGCAATTGTAATCATGGCCATGTCTATTCCATGCATACATATCCACTTCTTCCTAAAATGAAGTCGACCACCAGTCGACCACAGGGGAAATGCACGTGTTCATCCAAACAAACCGACTCAGATTCTCTTGTCATCAATGTGGAGTCATAGAAGAACAACGATGATGATGCCCTGATTGACATTCTACTATGTTATCTTGGCCTCTACATATTTTTTACAAAGAGACACCTGAAGGAGTATTATGTGGAACTTTGGATAATTTCCCCCCTCACATCGAATGAATAATTTTTAAATGGAGAAGAAATGTTTTCTATACCCAAGAGATAATGTACCATAAAATTTTCTTATTCCTATCAACCATGAAGAAGACTACCAGCGCAGCCCATAAATTAGGCTAAACGACCATGCATAAATTATTGAACGAAAGGAATTTTTGGTCGATGTACTTAGTCAACTTGGTCGATTGGTCGACTTATTGTCCCAATTAGTTGATTTCGACAGTGGTTGAGTAGCTAGTTGGAGAGATTTATTATGATGATGAGTGGAGAATTCGACAGAACTGAGCGTCAACCACCTCCAAATCCGAGCACATGTTCGTTCGATCTGTGGAATACGTGTAAAAACTCTATGTTATAACGACTTGGAATTTTGACTATGAATTATGATCAATACAGTGAACGCCCTTGTAAAAAAGGGACGGAGAAAATCTAGTTGCATGGTTGACCGGTCGACTGGTCTCCCTAGTTGACTGAATTAATTTAGCATTTAATGACATTGGTCTGAGGCTTCGTGCATCTGTTAAATGATAAAACATTTGAAATGATTTTGATGTTGATAAACATGGATTTTACACACTCAGTTGTTCATTTATAGATGATCTTTGTACTTGTGTTGGGACAACACATCATGTGAGCCGAAGTTGTTTTCACAAATAAGAAAAATGCAGCCTCTACCACCCAAAAATGCCACCGCCAACTCGGTCATATCGATGATGTTGGGAGCTTCTGGTTGGATTAATGGCACAAAGACCATTCACATTAGCTAAGAAATAGCAATCAATTCGTATAATAGATGGTCCAGTGGCACAACGGAAGTCTGGTCAATGCAGCTGACTATGTGAAAGATGGACTAGGATGATTTAAAGTATTTGCAATTAGTCTAGAACATGAGCAAGGACATTGATATAATTTTTAACTTTTCATTTATTACAAAATATATTAAGAAGACTTTTGTGGAGTGAATAAGCATAAATAAGAAAATGCCTAAAATGTAAATGGAGTCATGGATACCATTGTAAGAATATTAATATATATATTTTTAAAAGAAGTATTATTACACGAAGGATATTCCAATTCTATATTTATCCAGTCGAGTCGACCCATAGTCGAAGTCAGTCGAATTGACTCATGCTTTAGTCTAGTCAAGTATATAATTAAGTTGAGTTATAAAAGAAAAAATTATTATATTCAAATGTGCAATTGATTTAATTGAGTAAATTATTATAATAATAATCTATTTTTAAGGTCACAACCAAGCCAACACACCAAATTGGTGTATGAGACCCCTTTGTTTGTGGGACAAGGGACCCCCCTCCGCCCAGCGATTTGACTGGTAAAGTCTACGAAGGTATACATACCCTACCCCCCTCTGGATTTGAACATGTAACCTCTTAAGAGGAAACACATGTTCTTAACCATTATATATTCAAATGAGCAATTGATTTAATTGAGTCAAATAAAGCGAGGAGGTTAAATGTGAGTCTTTAAAGGTAGACGATTCCCTCCGCCATTGTAATGTAATTTGGTCTTTAGCAGATGAGATCATTTTTTCATTGACATCAGCGGATACCCATCGACGACATGAAGTCAAGCCAAGCCAATCCCCACCAAGCCAAGCCCCACGTTGGAATTTTTTTTTTTCTAGCTTCACACTTGACTCATAGAAGAATTTTCTTTCATGTAATTAATTTTTACATACTCCATACATTCCCAGATATTTGATAGTAGTAGCAGAGAAAACACATTGATGAGAAATAGAGCAGTGAGCATAAATACATTGAGCACTTCAGTGGAATTATTGATGCAAGAAATTTTTCAGCAACTGATTGAGCCAAGCACTTGCAGAGATCATTCGTGATGAGCATTGAAAATGAAAATTTTGCAACGGTTTAAGGAATTCAAGAAAGATATGTTTGATGACATACACACACCAGAGCTTAAATGACATGATGGTGAAACCAGATAATATTAATTGATTGAACCCCCTTGTAAAAAAGTTGCAGAACAGGTCCCTGGGTCGTGACAACAAAAGGAACATAATGGTAGAATTGACTGATGCCACAAACCCTCGTTGATTCCATAAAAATAACCCCCCGGAGCAGAAAATCACTGGAGAAAGTAAAGAGAGCGCCCCGACAGTTCCTGTGAGGAGTAGACTTTGTAGTTGGTTGCAGGCAGAAATAGGCATCCTTCAACTGGAAAAGAATGTTGTAAACACAGAGATCGATGAGTGAGGATATGTGATATGCAGTCACTAAGAGCCATTGGAATATAGTTATAGTAAACCTTGTATATGTGTATATCCCTATACAACTCATGGTTGTTACAGTTGATTTACCTATGCAAACCAGTACACATGGTTGATGCACAATAACGATACTTCTGCAAGAGTAGAGATCCAAGACATTGTTGCACACTTGCTTGGGACGAGTAAGGATTTGAGTGTGGGGGAGATGTTGGGAGGCCTTTTTAGGCCCTTGTAATAGTCATCACTGTAATATCCCTCCACTGAACCCAAATGTAAATATAATCCAAGTATATTAAGCTAGTGAGTTGTTTAGACATCATTTTTGAAATACACCTTTCATGGCATGGTGCGTGCATATACTGCACAGTAAAGTAATGTAATGTGCACATTTCTGGATACCGCGCGCAATAACTAAAGTGTGCGCAACCTTAAAGATAGAGGATACAGCGCGAGTAACTAAAGAGCGTGCAATCTTGAGGTCAACAGATACCGCGCGCAGTAACTAAAGTGCGCACGATATTAAGGTCAGTGAACCTTTATGTATATGATATGCGTTATAGGTTGGTGAGCCAGTATTATAAGCCGGAATGCATATGGTTTGGAATTAGGCCAGAGCCTAGATGTTAAAGGCTAGTGTGCCTATTTTGTATATGTTTCATGATTAATATAAAATACATCGCTACGCGTAGACCGACCACGATAAAAGAGAAGGGGGACTAGATTCCAACCAAATAGGGAAAGGGAGGGCCAAAAGTTAAGAACAGGGCTAAGCTAGAGAGCTTGAAGCCGAAAAGAAATATTATATTAATATTTCTTAAAAACATAAAGTATGGATAATTAATTTATCCTAAGTCCTAAAGTAGGGGACAAGTGTATCAGAACAGCTTCCAACACGACAAGTGTCAAGTTGGAGACATACATACTTATTGCCGAGACTTAGTTCCTTTGAAGAGAGCATCCATTGTGGGGGGGAAAGGAAAATGCAGAAAACCTTACCATTTTTCCTTCAACCAGAGAACCAGTATCCGGGGGGGATACATTCCGTCAGTTCTTGAGCTACCTTGTATTTTCCTACCACCGTACCCAGACCAGATTGATAACCATTCCTGTTGGTGAGCCTGTCATCTTGGGAGCGGGATTAAAGAAGTGGGTTGTCAGGCCCGTGAGCAATTCTTGGAGTGAGAGAATTGTTGAGGATCGATTTCCTGAAGGTGCTAAACTGCGGCTACAACGCTCTGAGACTTTCGGTCTGGCCTGTTGCTGAAGCCCTGGAAGGGAAGTGGGGCAGTCGAAGGACTGTTGAGCAGAGAAGGGGCACACTTCCTTAGGTGGGATAGGCACGTGGGGAAGGAGAGGTTGTAGGCTATGGTTGAGTGAACACCTGAGAGGGAGTCTTTCTGGTTGACCGTGAACCTATAGCATGGTTAGGAATCTCTTTCTTGGGTGGAGTCTAGTCCCATCTCGGGGGTGACTCACTGTTGAGAGTGATGAACAATGTAGTCTAAGGCTGGGAGGTTCGTGGACGGTCTGCACACAGTTGGTGACATTCTCACTAAGATAAGTACCGTTTATGTGATGAATTTATATGCTGCATTGTCATTTATGCATTATTTTATGGGTTTTATTGTTGTGTGAGCATAACTGTCTGTATGTTTAAGAGTACACCCCTGTATACGCTGCATGTCTATGTTTACTGTTAATTCAGTCTGAAATCATATATGTACAGAATGGAACTGTTTGCTCATGCTTTATATGAAAGGCTTCCGCTAGAGCGTTGTATGGATATGTTTAATTGCATGCAATAAATATATATGTATGTGTGTGTGTGTGTGTATACGTATATAAAAGAGAAAAAGTTATGTGACACAGCTCGATTGAATACTGGGTGCGTTATAATATAATGTCAGAACTAAGTTAAGTGTCTGAGTAGTGGCATTCCCTGGCCTGTTGGTGTTCGGGGGTATGCTACAGTATCGTATCAGAGCCTCATTTTTCGACACTGATCCTGAATGGGCCAAACCAATCGAATGGAGAAGAGATTACAGCATGGTATCGATTACAATATGGTATAGAGTATATTGCATTTATGGAAAATTGAGCCACCGCGCAGAAGAATAACATGTAAGGATGCGCACGCTAAATTTAGCATGGCACAAAGTGCATACACATAGTAAAGGTGCACGTGGTGTGCACAGTATGGTAAGACACAGTGAAGTTGGGTTGGTGCGCACACAGTAGAAGTATGAGTTGCATCGCTACAGTGCAGGCAAGGGTGCGCGCAGGCAGTGGTGCATGGTAGCGACAGAGTATTTGATGGGGCATACAGATTATTGTGCACGGTAAGGCATATTGAACTTTAGAACGATGCAATGCATAGAGCGAAATGCATGTGGAATATCTGAGTGCAATGCAGAAACAGTGCGCAGTGGATTTTGGCACACAACGCAGAAGTAGTGCGCACAAGCTATTGGTGCAACGAAGAGAAAATGTATAGCAGATAAAGTTGCACAGGTTGAATTTTATGCACGCAAAATCGTCTGAAAATCTAATTAAGACGATGACCCTGAGTTTAAATAGGATATTTACATAGTATTCAAAGAAAGAGGAATACACAATTGCATTGAAGTATTATTTAAAATAAGTCAAGCGAGTGAGATGAATTCTGGGTTTTATTCAAACAATTGAAGGTGAAATATAAGTTATTAGGAGGCACATAATATTAAAGGAAACAAGATTCATATCATCATCAGTGGGATCTTGTCATAAGCAGTACAAAATCCTCTTCTGCGCTTATATATTCATTTAAAATCCAAAATTACAAAAGGGGATGATTCAAAATAGCAGTTGCCCTATTTAAAGAGACCGTACAAGAAAAGGTCTACCATCTCCGGAGCTTCCTTACCTTTGCTGTCATCTGTCCAAAAATCGATGAAATATACTCAATTTTAATTGAGGGCTCATTTCAGCTTAGCTAGCTCCTCCTTCAAAGAATCTAGCCAGACCAGTTGATTCTCTCCAACACTCTTAGCTGCTTTAGAGACGGGTTCTTTCTTCTGTCACTTGCTTCGTTTCTTCTTAGCAGCTGGTCTATTGATAACCAGGTCTCTCATGATTGGATTCAACCTGATTTCCAATCTCGAATCAGTAACAGGTATTGTGTGAAATTTAGTCGCCAGTATCTGCGCAACTACCTTTTCCTTCGTACTCGCAGGAAAATTTAACATGTTTCCCGAATAACCGGTCTCATTGGATTTAACTGCGTCCATATACCTCAGTTCTGTGGAAACTGAAATACTTTTGCAGAAATGAGAAATTCGAACCAGTTTGGATACTGTTCGCTGATGAATAAGATGATGCTTCCATATTCGAGAGTTGGTAATTATAGAGCCTCAATCATGAATCCCCGATAGATTTGTGCACAAGTGCAATGGGTTGCCATGCTCGGATAATCCATTTCAAATAATTGAACTTTTTTAGTTTGTTACATGGCGGCGTTCACCTAAATTCAAACGGCTGTGATGTACGAGCAAATGAGACAGGGTGATCTGACTAACCGTCACCCGTCCCATGAATGGTGGATTTGACATTTTGAAGCACGTGACATCGGAGCTTATGCAAAAGTGGTTTCGAAAAACCACCTTTCGCCCGATGTATATTTGTGTGATGATGTAGTTCTTGCTAAGTTCTCAAAACTTGGGTCTTGTCTAAGAATTGTCATGGTGGCAACACCAAGAAATCAGAAAGGATAGTCTGATATATTTATTGAGCTGAAATAGTTCATATTTCTCGTGGATTGTTGATTTAGTTAACCTAATAAGTTTTAATGGTTGCATGTTTTGTAGAATTAACAACAACTAGATCAGATCAAATCAAGTATCGAATCCATAGGAATGGAAGAGACATGGGGAAATTATAGTCAACAAGATGAGAGTAGAGGAATGAATATCCATCTGGACATTGAAGGAGCCAACTCCAATGGACATGGAGAGGAAAGGAATGAAAACCTGAATATGGTGGAGACCATTAAAAATTTGCAAAAGGATGTCCAAAGCCATAATGTTGATAATGAAAGGCTTATGAGAGCCAAAGAACAACAGGATGACTTCAACATGAAGTTATTGCAAAGTCTGAATAGAATAGAAAAGAAACTGGAAAAAGAAAGTGACTCAAGCAAGTCTGGAAGTCACAAACCTTTGGATGAGAAAAAGAAATCAGGAAATGTTAGCAGACACCATCACTCCCCGAAGCATTCCAATAAAAGATCAGGTAGCAGCACAAGTCCATCCCCTGACAAACAACATAAGAGGTTTGGGGTGGATGAGCTACAAGGAGAAATGAACAAAATCAAACCTCCTACATTTGATGGTGAGCACAAGAAGGATGAAGATGCAAAAACATGGTTGTCGGGCATGAGAAAGTATTTCCAATTACACAATTATTCTTTTCATGCAGAGGGTAGAATTTCCATCTATCAACTCAAAGGAAAGGCATCCATGTGGTGGGATCAACTTGTGTAGGTACAACACATTAAAGAGAAGAACGTTACTTGGAGGGAATTTAAGAAGTATTTTGAAAATAAATACTTGACTAAGAGGTATTATGACAAGAAAATGAAAGAGTTCTTTGAACTCAAACTTGGAAGCATGACCATAGATGAATATGAAAAAAGATTCCTAAAACTGTTGAAGTACATCTCCTTCATCAAGGATGAGACCGTTAAAATTCAAAGGTATTTGAGTGGATTTCCAGCATTCATCAGTGACAAAATACAATATGATGATCCCAAGACATTGTAAGATACCATAAGGCGAGCTAAATGTCTATATGATCAGCAGAAAACAAAGCCAACTTTCCCCAAAATCTTGGGAAGATAAAAAGAAGTTCAAGGTGGATCAGAGGAAGAAAGGATTTAAGCCATCATTCTTCAGAAATAGTCCACAGGGACCACCAACTTCTAAAGAACCCAAAATGATAGAGGCAAAAGGCCAATACAACCACCTATTCAATGTTTGGGTTGTAAAGGGGATCATAGATTCAAAGATTGTCCTCACAGAGGTGAAAAAGGAAGGACTATTTATAATGTACAGCAAGCTGAAACAGTGGAGGACATGGGTAGAAATGTGCCAAAGATCTATGCAGCCCTAGATAACAAGAAGGTAGAATATCAGTCACACATGATTGAAGTGGAAGGTATGATTAACAACCAAACCATTGCTATTTTAATTGATTTAGGAGCTAGTCATAGTTATATAGATCCTAAGATGGTAGAAAGTTTGCAATTGCCAAGAAGAAAGCATGGAAAATATTGGTTAGTACAGTTGGCTATAGGAACCAAAAGAAAGGTTAATGATATGGTTAAGTCATGTCTCATGGACATGAACAGACTGGACACCAAGGAAGATTTGAATATCTTACCTTTAGGTTCCTATGACTGTTTAATCGGGATGGATTGGTTGGACCCACATCATGCTCTATTGGATTTTCATAACAAAGCATTCACTTGCTTGGATGAAGAAGGGAACCAAAGGAAAGTGCAGGGAATTCCCAGGGCAATAATCATTAGAGAAATTTCAACATTGCAGCTGAAGAAATGTTATAGAAGAGGATTTCAATTATTTGCAGCTCATATGGAAGAGATACCTAAAGACAAGCTGCAAAATTTGGAGGATTACGCAGTCTTGAAAGAGTTTGAAGATGTATTCAAGGAGGTACCAGGACTACCCCCAAAGAGAGACCTTGATTTTTCTATAAATCTGACACTAGGAGCAGCTCCCGTGTCAAAGACTCCTTACAGAATGAGTACACCAGAATTGAAAGAGTTGCAAATGCAGCTTGAAGAACTTCTGAAGGAGTATATTCACCCAAGTGTGTCACCTTGGGGTGCCCCAGTTTTTTTTGTGAAAAAGAAATATGGAACGTTAAGGTTGTGCATAGATTTCAGACATTTGAATAAAGTGACTGTAAAGAAAAAGTATCCTATGCCAAGGATCGATGATATTTTTGATCAATTGAAGGATGCAAAGATATTTTCAAAGATAGATCTCAGATCGAGATACCATCAGGTAAGAATTAAGGAAGAAGATATCAACAAGACCGCCTTCAGGACAAGGTATGGTCATTATGAGTTCACAATGGTGCCATTTGGGTTGTCAAATGCACCAGTTGTTTTCATGTGCTTAATGAATGGTGTTTTCCGAGAATATTTAGACAAGTTTGTCATTGTCTTTTTGGATGACATTCTTATATACTCTAAGATAGAGGAATAACATGAACATAATTTGAGGATGGTGTTGCAAGTATTAAGGGAGCATCAATTGTATGCCAAATTGAGCAAGTGCTCATTTTATCAGAAAAAAAAAATCATTATTTGGGGCATATCATCTCAAAGGATTGGATAGCAGTAGACACTGAGAAGATAGAAGCCATTAGGGAATGGTCAGCACCAAAGAATGTGACAGAGGTCAGATCATTCATGGGCCTTGTAGGCTACTACAGGAGATTCATTGGAGGATTCTTAAATATAGCACACCCAATCACTTCCTTGCAAAGAAAAGGTATGAATTTTCAGTGGACATCGGACTGTGAAAGGAGTTTCCAACATTTGAAACAATTATTGACAAGTGATCCAATACTAAGAATTGTAGACCCAAATGAAGATTTCATTGTATGCACAGATGCATGTAATGAAGGACTTGGTGGAGTCCTTAGTCAAAATGGATTTGTGATATGTTATGAATCAAGGAAGTTGAAGGAGAATGAAATAAATTATGCCACTCATGATTTGGAGTTGGCAGCCATAGTGCATGCCCTGAGGAAATGGAGACACTACCTCATGGGGAAAAGGTTTGAGCTAAGAACAGACCACAATGGTTTGAAATATTTATTTGATCAAACAAATCTAAATGCTAGACAAAGCATATGGTTAGAATTTCTAAGCGAATATGACTTTGATATAAAACATATCAAAGGAAAAGAAAATAAAGTGGTTGATGCACTCAGCAGGAGGGTACATGAGCTTCATGCTATAACCATCAGCATGTATCAGACTGATGTTAAAAGAAAAATTATGGAGGCTGCAAATACAGACCTGCAGTACAAAGAATTGATAGCATAACTATGGCAAGGTAAGACACTACAGAAGATGGATAGTTATAAGTTGGGAGTAGATGGAATACTGTTGCACAAGAACAAAATTTTTGTACCAAATGTCCAGGACTTGAAACGTATAATTTTGCATGAGATGCATAATGTTCCTTATGCAGAGCACCCTGGATATCAGAAAACCGTAGCAGCAGTCAAGAGACAATACTTTTGGTCAGGTATGAAGAGAGAAATTGTAAAATACATCGCTAGGTGTATGGAATGCCAGAAAGTTAAAATAGAGCATAGGCACCCAGCATGATTGTTGCAACCTTTGCCCATTCCTGAATGGAAGTGGGAGGTGGTGAAAATGGATTTTATTACAGGATTGTCCAGAATAGACAAGCTACATGATTCGATTATGGTAGTGGTGGACAAGCTTACAAAAGCTGCCCATTTTATTCCACTAAAAACTACTCACAAGGACGCAGATGTTGCTGATATTTTCATGAAGGAAGTGGCATGATTGAACGAAATTCCTAAAACAATTGTGTCTGACAGAGATCCGAAATTCACCTCGAATTTCTGGAAAGGATTGTTCAGAGGATTTGGAATGAATCTAAACTTTAGTACAACTTACCATCCTAAGACTGATGGACAGACAGAGAGGGTGAATAGAGTGATAGAAGATATGTTGAGAATGTATGTGATGGATAAACCATCAAAATGGGAAGATTACCTACATTTAGTAGAATTCGCTTACAACAATGGGTTTCAAACATCATTGAAGATGAGACCATTTGAAGCACTTTACGAAAGAAGGTGCAATACTCTAGTAAGCTGGGATAATCCAGCTGATAGAACAATAGTCGGGCCAGAGTTGCTCAAGTATATGGAGGACCAAATGTTAAAAATTAAGAAGAATTTGAAAGCCGCCAAAGACAGAAAGAAAAGTTATGCTGATTAAAACAAAATCCACAGAGAATTCAAAGTGGGTGATCATGTTTTCCTGAAAGTGAAAGCTAACAGGAGTTCCCTGAAGCTGGGAAGCTGCGCCAAGTTGGCAGCCAGATTTTGTGGATATTTGAAATCCTAGAGAGGATTGGTCCAGTTGCTTATATGATTGCATTGCCTGCATCTATGTCTGTTCATAATGTATTCCATGTATCATTGCTAAAGAAATACATACCTGATGTTAATCATGTTATTGATTGGAATGTTATTCAGGTGGAGCAAGAAGGCACTTTCCAAGTGCATCCGGTGCACATTTTGGATCGGAAAATCAAACAGCTCCGGAATCGAGCCATAGGGCTTGTAAAGGTCCAATGGACCTGGTACAAACCTAAAGACACTACTTGGGAGCATGAGGATGCAATGCGAGTAGAATACTCGCATCTTTTTGAGAAATTCTGAAAATTTTGTTGTATATCTGTACATGATGCACTAAGGACAGTGCATAAATAAGGGGAGGGGATTGTAATATCCCTCGACTGAACCCAAATGTAAATATAATTCAAGTATATTAAGCTAGTGAGTTGTTTAGACATCTTTTTTGTAATACACCTTTCATGGCATGGTGCGCGCATATACTGCACAGTAAAGTAATGTAATGTGCACATTTCTGGATACCGCGCGTAGTAACTAAAGTGTGCGCAACCTTAAAGACAGAGGATACAATGCAGAGTAACTAAAGAGCGCACAATCTTGAGGTCAACGGATACCCTGCGCAGTAACTAAAGTGCGCACGATATTAAGTTCAACGAACCTTTATGTATATGATATGCGTTATAGGTTGGTGAGCCAGTATTATAAGCCAAGATGCTTATGTTTTGGAATTAGGCTAGAGCGCCTAGATGTTAAAGGCCAGTGTGCCTATTTTGTATATGTTTCATGATTAATATAAAATACATCATTGTGCGTAGACTGACCATGATAAAAGAGAAGGGGGACTAGATTCCAACCAAATAGGGAAAGGGAGGGCCTAAAGTTAAGAATAGGGTTAAGCTAGAGAGCTTGAAGCTGAAAAGAAATATTATATTAATATTTCTTAAAAACATAAATTATGGATAATTAATTTATCCTAAGTCCTAAAGTAGGGGACAAGTGTATCAGAACAGCTTCCAACATGACAAGTGTCAAGTTGGAGACATGCATACTTATTGTCGAGACTTATTTCCTTTGGAGAGAGCACCCATTGTGGGGGGAAAAGGAAAATGTAGAGAAACTTACCATTTTTCCTTCAACCAAAGAACCAGTATCTGGGGGGGATACATTCCATCAGTTCTTGAGCTACCTTGTATTTTCCTACCATCGTACCCAAACCAGATTGATAACCATTCCTGTTGGTGAACCTGTTAGCTTGGGAGCGGGATTGAATAAGCGGGTTTTCAGGCCCGTGAGCAATTCTTGGAGTGAAGGAATTGTTGAGGATCGATTTCCTGAAGGTGCTAAACTGCGGCTACAACGCTCTGAGACTTCTGGTCCAGCCTGTTGCTGAAGCCCTAGAAGGGAAGTGGGGCAGCCAAAGGACTGTTGAGCAGAGAAGGGGCACACTTCCTTGGGTGGGACAAGCATGTGAGGAAGGAGAGGTTGTAGGTTGTGGTTGAGTGAACACCTGAGAGGGAGTCTTTCCGGTTGACCATGAACCTATAACCTGGTTAGGAATCCCTTTCCCATGTCAAGTCTAGTCCCATATTAGGGGTGAATCACTATTGAGAGTGATGAAAAGTGTAGTCTAAGGTTGGGAGGTTCGTGGACGGCCTACACGCAGTTGGTGACATTCTCACTAAGATAAGTACTGTTTATGTGATGAATTTATATGCTGCATTGCCATTTATGCATTATTTTATGGGTTTTATTGTTTTGTGAGCACAATTGTCTGTATGTTTAAGAGTACACCCCTGTATACGCTGCATGTATGTGTTTACTGTTAATTTAGTCTAAAATCATATATTTACAGAATGCAACTGTTTGTTCATGCTTTATATGAAAGGCTTCCGCTAGAGCGTTGTATTCATATGTTTAATTGCATGCGGTCATTATATATGTATGTCTATGTGTGTATATACGTATATAAAAGAGAAAAATTTAAGTGACACAGCTCGATTGAATAATGGGTGCGTTATAATATAATGTCATAACTAAGTTAAGTGTCTGAGTAGTGGCATTCCCCGACCTATTGGTGTTCGGGGGTATGCTACAATCACACATTACACATTAGACATTATCATACATAAGTGAATGTAGAAATACATGTAACAATACATGTAATAAAGTATATTAAAGGATCAACTCACCTAGCTAAATATTTTTTGGAGCGGTGCAACTGCTCCAACCATTTCTCCTATGTATAAATACTCTTGAAGAAAGAATATAAATGCGGTTGGTTAAACTTCCCACAGATAGTTCTTGAGTATGTGTGTCTTGATATGTTTTCCTTAACATATATCTTATTGAATTCCTATATAATCTACAAGATTACAATAGGAAGCAAGGCAAAGTTCAAGGCATTCCAAGAGTTGTAGTTGTTAGAGAGATTTCAGCTATGTAGTTGAAGAAGAGTTTCAGGAAGGGATTTCATATTTTTTGCATCCCATATGGAAGAGGAAACCAAAGATAAAGTGCCAAGCATTGAATACCATCCGATCTTAAAGTATTTTGAAGATGTTTTTAGATAAATCTCATGATTGCCACCAAAGAGAGACATTGATTTCTCTATTGATTTAGTATCAAGAGTCGCCCCAATGTCCAAGACACCTTATAGAATGGGCACACTAGAATTGAAAGAGTTGCAGATGTAGCTTGAAGAGTTGCTAAAGAAGGGGTATATATGCCCAACTGTGTCACCTTGGGAGAGCCCCCTTGCTATTTGAAAAGAAGAAAGATGGGACCTTAAGGTTGTGTATTGATTTCAGACAGTTGAATAAGGTCACCATAAAGAATAAGTACCCTTTTTCAAGAATTGATGATTTATTTGATCAACTGAAAGGTGCAATAATATTTTCCAAGATTGAATTAAGATTAAGTTATCAAGTAAGGATAAATGAAAAATACATAAGAAATACATCATTCAGAACAAGCTATGGGAATTATGAATTCACGATAGTGCCATTTGGACTATCAAATGCTCCCGTTGTTTTTACATGCCTGATGAATGGAGTGTTCAGGGAGTACCCATATAAGTTTGTAATTGTATTCCTAGATGATATAGGTGTCTAATATAAGTCAAAAGAGGAACATGAGAAACATTTAATAATCATTTTTCAAGTTTTAAGAGAGAATAAATTGTATGCTAAGATAAGTAAGTGTATATTTTATCAAAATAAGATTCACTACTTGGGGTATATAGTTTCAGCAGAGGGGATAATAGTTGATCCTGGGAAGATAAAGGCCATTAGAGGATGGTCAACGCCAAGAAATGTCATAGAGGTTATATCATTCATGGGTCTTTACGGTTATTACTGAATATTCATAAAAGGATTTTCAAAGATTCAAATCCCAATCACTTCTTTACAAAAGAAGGGAGTGAAGTTCGAATGGACTTCCAATTTTGAAGAGAGATTTCAACAACTGAAGGAAATATTGACAAGTGCGCCAGTATTGAAGATTGCAGTTTTGAATAAAGATTTTTTTGTGTGCACTGATGCATGCAAGGAAGGGATCGGTGGAGTCCTCGGTAAAAAATATCATGTGTTATGCTATGAGTCCAAAAACTTGAAAGAGCATGAAAAGAATTACGCTGCCCATGATATAGAATTATAAACAATTGTACATGTTTTAAAAATGTGGAATCATTGCCTCATGGATAATAAATTTGAGCTAAGAATAGACCATTATGGTCTGAAACATTTGTTTGGACAACCAATATTAAATGCCATACAAACTAAATGGCTTGAATTCCTTAGCGAATATGACTTCGAAATTAAGCATATAAAAGGCAAGGAAAATCAAGTGGTTGATGCATTCAATAGGAGAGATCATGAAGTGCATATTGCAACCATCAACATGTACATGATTTATCTGAAAGATAAGATTATTGCAACAACAAATTCAGTTAAGAAATATCTAAAAATAAAAGAAACATTATAGCAGGGTAATTTTCAGGAGAAATTTAATTCTTATGAGTTGAAAGAATATGGGATTCTTATATACAAAGGAAAAGTGTATGTGTCGAATTCCAATGAGTTGAAAAATGTAGTGCTAAAGGAAATGCTCAATGTGCCATATGTTGGACACCCAGGATATCATAAGACAATTGCAGTGGTAAGAAGCCAATACATTTGGCCGAGAATGAAGAAAGAAGTGGCTAATTACATAGCCATATGTATAGAATGCCAAAAAGTGAATACTTAGCATAGACATCCAGCAGGTTTAGTACAACCATTGTCCATCCTGAAATGGAAGTGAGAATTTGTTACAATGGATTTTATTACAAAGTTGCCAAGAACAGTGAAGCAACATGATTCCATCATGGTGGTGGTGGATAAACTAACTAAGGAAGCGCATTTTATTCCAATGAATACTACAAACAAGGCAAAAAATATTGCAGAGATATATATGAAATTTCTAGGCCACATGGAGTGCCTAAGGAAATAGTTTCAGATAGAGATTCAAAGTTCACATCTAATTTTTGGAAGGGTTTGTTCAAAAGTTTTGGGGAAAATCTAAATCTTAGTACAACATGTTATCCAGAGTTAGATGGGAAAATGAGAGAAATAATAGAATCATTGAGGACATGCTCAAAATCTATGTGATGGACCAACCATCAAAGTGGGAGGATTATATCAACTTAGTTTAATTTGCCTACAATAATGGGTATCAAGCCTCATTGAAAATGAGTCTATTTTAAGCATTGTATGGCAGAAAATGTAACACACCAATGAGTTGGGATAATCTAGTAGATAGAGTAGTTGTTGGGCCATATTTGTTAAAGGAAATGGAAGAGAAGATGGAAAAGATAAAGCAGAATTTAAAAGTTTCCCAAGACAGGAAGAAAATATATGCAGAAAAGAATATATTTTTTAGGGATTTCAAATTGGGAGAACATGTGTTCTTAAAAGTGAAGGCCAAAATAAGTTCGCTGAGATTAGGAAGTTGCCTGAAGCTGGCAGTGAGATATTGTAGTCCTTTTTAAATATTAGAAAAGATAGGGCCATTTGCATCCATGTTAGCATTTCCTGCATCCATGAGAGTGCATAATGTATTTCATGTATCATTATTAAAGAAAAGTGTGTCTGACCCTAACCACATAATTGATTGGAATGTAATCTAGAGGGAGCACGAAGAGGATTTATAGGTGGAACCAGTACGCATCCTAGACCGGAAAGTCAAAGTGCTCAAGAAAAAATCCATGGGGATGGTAAATTTTAAATGGACCAGCTACAATCCTGAAGATGCTACATGGGAGCATGAAGAAAACATGCGAGAAGAGTACTCACAAATTTTTGACAATTTTGAAGAAAGTAGAATGCAAAACTCGATTTTAAGTTACTAGAGATATGGAACCACATCTCAGATTCATATCTAACTAAATTGGGGACCTTGATAAAAGAATGGCTCATTACTTGGGTTAGCCTTGATAAATGGATGATATGTCCCTTGGGTTATCCCTTACAAATGAATGGTGCATCCCTTGCGTTGGCAAGTTGAGAGGAATAAGTGATTATGGTTAGAAATGTTGTTGGAGTTGTGAAAGTGCATAATTTTATTTTCTAAGTATTGTGATGTAAATTTTCATATCTGTATATCGACATAGTGTGCACCGAGGATGATGCACAATTATAGGGGAGGGGGAATGTAACATCCCCATTATAATCCCCAGTTTAATTAATGTTTATGTAGATATAATGTGTGGCTACGAACCAAAGCGATCTAATATGTGAATTGTATTTCTATATTTTAATAATAAAATGTGATACCATTTGCTAAGGTTACATGGACATAGATGGGGGTTGAATTAATCTGCAGTAGAGGGGAGGGTCTAGGATAATGGCCAAGAGGGGATTCAAGGGGGGAATTACCCATGTATATTAATTCAACCCAATTTCCTAAAATTGATATTGGTATATGAACCTTCTAATTCTGATTGAGTGTTCCCAAAACCAATCATTGAATACATGTAATAGGGTGGGTGTGAGTAATCACAACCCATAGTTATTGGGCACATGGGGGTTGAGTACAATCATCTTGGAGAAGTGTGTGAGTCAAGAAAGAAAATCCAAAGGGAGAGAAATCATATGGGTTGGGACAACAGTTTTTACACATGAATTTTTTGTGCATGAGAGAAAGTAGAGAGCAAGAAAGAGAGCTTGGATCTGGTGCAGCCATGGAGGGAGAATTCTAGAGCATGTTAGAGATTTTTTGGAGAAAATTGGATCTGAAAACTGAAGAGTCGGGTTTTCAAGCATGAAGAGTGAACTCTTGAGTAAGTTGCACTAAAACATCAAGTGTTGCTATGGTTTGTTATGTTTTCTTCCTAGTAGTGATTTCCCTTGAGTTCCCAACTGAGAGATTCCTAACTACCTATGCCATAGAGGTCCTGGTAAAGGAATGAGACACCCGAGTGATTGATATAAATGAAGGGGTAAATTCCTTGGGTTGGGTAGGTTAATAGGAAGAGAGATGGTGGAAAATCGAGATTGTTGTAGGAGAATATCAATGGGTTATGAGTTTATGCATTTTGAGTGGATAGTGAGAGACCACCCTATTTTGTGGATTACTAACCTCAACTCGGGAGTGACTGGCTATTGAGATTTGGAACAATCATTCTATGGTTGGGTGGAATGTCCATCCCAAGAAGCTGGTTGTACAAATGTTCTCATAAGATAAGTGTTTATTTATTCTCTATCCTGTATTTATGAATTAAATTCTTGTGTGTGATCTATGTAAATGAGAATGATTTATATGTTGTTGTAATGAACTATTTGTTGCGTTCATGTGTATTTTTAACATGTTGTAGATATATCTATTTTATGTTTATAGAAAGTAGTTAAATATGGTTGTAATGCATAGTTGAAAGCTAAAAGAAATAGATTAGTTAGTGTAACACCCTGTTTCCCCCAGTCTGTAAAAATAACTATACTGGCCTAGAACTATGGCAGAATCAAAGATTGTGAATGTTTGATTTGACAGACCTTTGTATAAAAGGTTCGAGTAATGTAAACGATGGGTGAATATGTGTTGCATGACTATTAGGAGGGGGATGTGCTGAAAAAGAGACCACGATGGCTGATCAGAGGTAGTGGAAGGGGCCAGGAGTGGCTGCGTTAACTTCCACCGAACCAAAACCGTACTTGTTTGTACGTGCTCAAAAAACCAAAGCTCACTCTTAGACCCTGAAATGAATTACCGCCCGGAAGGTAGGTGGGGAGGCTCCTCAAGAGTAAATGAGGGGATGGGGCGAACCACCCATCTGTAGAAGCTCTCAGACCTGACCATTGGATAGGGAATTTCGTGCCACATGCAACCTTGCAGGAGAAAAGGCAAGGAAAGAAGTGTGGAAAAGGGGGGAAAAAGAGTGGAGCATGTGCGACAGGAATCACGAAAGGAGAACCAGAAGAACTCCGGGAAAATACAGTGAGTCATGAGCAGAGGAGAAGGAGAGTAACCTTCGTCCTTGACTTTCGATGAGCGGGAAGTAAGAGACAGAGTCTCAAATCATCATGGTCTAGCTCGAGGGTGGCTAGTGGTAAATCCATTTGGAGTCGCTGAGCCTGCGGTTGGGTGGAAATGAGCACCCCTCTTAGCAGTTGCATCACCTGGTGTTTTCTGATAAGTGTTTATATCTTGTGTCTTGAATTGAATATCTTGAAATGTATGCTCATGGTTTGAACACTTATAAATGGTTTCTGTATAGAAATGTCTGCATGGTGTTTTGATCAGAAATGGTGGTTTCATACTTACATTGAAATGACCACACTCGGCTCACATTGAAATGACCGGCGTAAGTTCCTTGAAAGGACTACCGTCTTAGTAAACTCCTGAATTTTCTTTTTACCTATCAAAGAAGTTAATAGCTCAGTGATTTAAGAAGACCTTTCAGTCTGGTCATAAAACCTGGTGAAAATCTACCCAAGAACCCGATGAAGGACTTTATGGCCCAAGTTTTGAAAACCTTGCACGAGAGAGAGTGGATCTCTTAGAGTTCGGTATTTCGGTGTTTCGGCACCTGGGATGCCCAAGGGCAAGTCCCTTGTACTCGTCAGTTCTGAAATCCCGATGGGTGGAACCCTGAAATGGTTTAGCATGTTTTAGGTTTGATGTTTCGGTGTTTCGACACCCGGGAACCCCAAGGATCAGTTTCCTTGTACTTGCCAGTCGCGAAATCCCGACTTGCGAAACCCCAAAATAGTATAACGTGATTAGAGTTTTGATGTTTCGGTGTTTCGACACCCAGGAACCCCAAGGCTCAGTTCCCTTGTACTCGCCAGTAGCGAAATCCTGACTTGCGAAACCTCGAAATAGTATAGCGTGATTAGGGTTTTGATGTTTCAGTGTTTCGGCACCCGGGAATCCCAAGGGTCAGTTTCCTTGTATTCACCAGACATGAAATCCTGACTTGCAAAATCCTGAAATAGTATAATGTATTTAGAGTTCGGTGTTTTGGATTTTCGGCTCCTGGGAAACCCAGGTGCGAGACCTCCTATCGTCGCATAGTCCGAAATCCCGACTTGCGAAACCCCGAAATAATAATGGCACGGATGAGATACGGTGTTTTGGCACCCGGGATATCTAAAAGCAAGTCTCTTGTAATCACCAGTCCCAAAACCCCGATGGACGAAACCCCAGAATAGTATAGTTTGATTAAAGTTTGGAAGTTTGGAGTTTCAACACCCGGGAAAACCCAAGTGCGAGACCTCCTGTTCTTTCATATCGTGAAATCCCAATGGACGAAACCCCGAAATGATAAGAGCACGGATAAGTCTTGATGTCTCAGTGTTTCGGCACCCAGGATACCTAGAGGCAAGTCCCTTGTACGCACAAATCCCGAATTCTTGACTTGCGAAATCCCAATATGTCTTAGCGCATATAGATTTGGTTTTCTGTGTTTTGGCACCCAAAAAAATGAAGGGTATGAACCCCTCATCCTCGCATATCATGAAATCCTGATAGGTGAAATCCCAATATGGCTTAGTGCATATAGATTTGGTTTTTGGTATTTCGACACCCGAAAAAACAAAGGGTATGAACCCCTCGTCCTCACATATCGCGAAATCCCGATAGGTGAAATCCCGATATGGCTCAGAGCGTGTAGATTTGGTTTTTGGTGTTTTGGCACCCGAAAAACCAAAGGGTATGAACCCCTCGTCCTCTTCTAAAGCAAAAACCCGGTACGTGAAACTCCGAAACATGGAGTGCCAGGTGTTAGCGATAATTCTTGTCTTGGGCTCGAGAGCATCCAGGTCTGCACATTGCGCAGGAAGCACCCAAGTGCAGCACGGGAGAATCCATTTTTCAGTGACGCATCAAGCGAGCAGGCGGAGTTTTGTTGTCGGTGGTTGAGATCCACCTACAAATTTTATCGACGGTCATCGGGTTTTCGGGGCTATCGATTTGCCCAAAATTTAGCACAGGGGACAGCTCCCATATTTCAAGACAAATCTGGGTCATCCAATCCAATTGGGACAGTTGGCTTCCAGTCGGCATATCGGGGATCAGGGTTTCAGGAGTCAAGGAGGTGTCCGTTCATTGTAGTTGAAGTTGCCTATCAGCGAAACGCCGAAATCCCCTTTGGCGTCGAGCCCACGGTCTTAGCCCCAGGTCATATCAAGTGAGCCTGTAAAGGGGGACAACCCCTTTTATAATAGCGCTTACTATCTAGGTCATCCATCTGAAGGACGTGCGACATGCATCTATGCCATGTCGGTATTCGGGAGTTCGACCTATAAGAACTCCTCGACATTTCACATTTCGAAACCTCAAACCCTGAAACACCGAAAGCGCCTAGACTTAGGCGCATGGTTCGGGCACCCGATCACATAGGAGCAGGACTAAAGGAGGGGCGCTAATGTCGCAGACCCGGGCCTGCAATATTTCCGAATTAGTTCAGAACCGTCAGATCAGTGGGGGGATGCGTGGTGACTATTAGTCCTTCCTGACATTCCACCCATCGCGATTTTGAAGGGGGAAAGACCTGCTCTTTCTCATCCGCGAACCCCGAAACACCGAAAGCACTCTGGAAAATAGGCGAGAGATCACGACCCGTGGTCACTCGAGGGAGTAGAAGGGGTTGTACCAAAAAGTCCAAAAGCGCTAAGATGAGTTTCATAAGGGGGGCACTGTGTCTCCAGATGTTGGTTCGACGTGATCTAAATCTCGATGCCTACTTGGGATAAATAAGATAAGAGATAAGGTGGTTGAAGCCTCGCTTCACTCATTAATTACAAGGAATGAATGTCCTAGCTGGAAGGTCTACCCAAGACGGTCCTCTGTACTGGTTCTTTCCATGGAAGCCACACCGAGTCCTCGACTCACCAGGGAAGCCTGCACATGCTAATTCAACATTTAAGGTCTCAGCTAACTCCTGGCGCGAGCCATGCAGAATTAAGGTGGCGTATGAAAGGAGAAGTGCAGGTCGGATTTGATTGAGGAGACGCCATACATTGAAATCCCTGAGACTTCGCTGCTAAGTGAATTTTTCTGAGTATATAGGCTCAGTATTTGTATTTTGTAAGGTATCGATGGTAGAGCAAAGCTCCCAATTGTAATGTTTTAACAGATGCTCTAGTTCTCTGGTTATGCATCTGTATGTAAGATTTCTTGTTTTATGAAAGACAGTTTCCCTATTTCATCTAGTTTTCATCTCATACTGAGGGAGTTCATGATTGACTGATTCACATGAATTATTGCAGTTGTGTTATGATAAAGGTTTTATTGTGGCACTATTGTATTCTCTCATTTTCTGCGTTTGAATGTAAGAAGATCTCGCATTTAAATGCATTCTCCTACAGTCTGCTGGAAACCTGATGTTGACAATAGACCTTTGCATCTCTCTGATACAAGTCTTCCCCCTACTCACCCTTACTACAACTCGTTGTCTGAAGTATGTCCAAGACCTCACCTGCCCATGCATGCCTGGCCTAGTTTCGGAGTTGAAACAATATCGTTCGAGCCTACTTCCATTTGATCACCCCTTTCATACACAAATTGTGACATAAACTGATGGGCGTCGGGCTCTGCTCCTGCTGCAATCCAGGAGTGACTTCCGTCACCAACACCAGGTTTTAATCCGAGGTATTGTTAGATATGACGAACTGTTGATTCCTTTCAGGTTTTGGTACCTCGAAAGTCAAAGAACAGGGGAATACATACATCGCGATTTCCTGAATCGCGAAATCCGGGAGCACCTCTCCAGTAAATCCTATGGTCATAGTCGGTGATCACATGGGTAAGGATGAAGGATGGTAGGGTCTGCATTAGGCCCCATAGGAATTCAGGGATTCTGTTCCTTGGGGAAAAGAAGAAAAAGATGAATTTTTTTAGTTCCCGTAGTGGGTGTGTTACAGTTAGCAGAAACTTCATTTTTATGGGTATTCTACATCGTAATGTCTCTCGGTTGGGTTGGGGGATGTTACACTTTATGCCTTGTAGAAAAAAATAATTTTTTTTTACACAAACATTTATGTGTTTGAAATCTAACTAGTTGTGCTAACTATATTTTGAACTCATTTACTTTAATAATATTTAACTAAACATATACCCATATGCTAGAATTGTGTACCACCTCTCGTGGGCTAGAACTTATCGAGAAATTTCAATATATCTTCTTGTAAACTCTTCACATCATTAATAATATCCATATTTATTTTTATTTTCAATACTAGAAAAATATTAGGAAAACTATTGTTATGGTTGCAATAAACAACACAACTATAATTGTTGATACACTTCTTATTTTATACCTATTGGAAGAAGACAACGAGCATCTTTTATAGCTTGCAGGAACATTCATAGAGATTGGAATTTTAGGCATAGAAACAATTGGATTGGAAACAATGTTTAGTGTTGTTGTACCAACGAGCTTTGGCTCTGATGATGGACCTAATGAAATACACTTAGGGAGTATGGAAAAACCATCCCCATAGAGTTGTGAATTGTTATCATACTAAAATTGTTGTTGCAAATATTTCAAGCCTGTAGGAAATTTCAGAAACAATGTGAATTGAAGGGTGAAACAATATTTTTTCTTAATAATCATAGAGTGAAAAATGGAGCAATGCCAAACATTTTTGTACTAAATTAAATAATATTTAACACTTTAAAATTTATCTAAAGAAGACATGGCTCAATGTTTATATATATAACCCATTAAAAGGTTATATTTGAAATTACAAAGTATAGAGTGAAAAATGGAGCAATACCTAACACTTTTGTACTAAATTAAATAATATTTAACACTTTGAAATTCCTCCAAAGAAAACGCGGCTCAATGGTTATGAATATATATAACCCATTAAAAGGTTATATTTGAAATTACACAGTATAGAGTGAAAATGGATCAATACCTAACATTTGTGTACTAAATTAAATAATATTTAACACTTTGAAATTCCTCCAAAGAAAACATGGCTCAATGGTTATATTTTAAATTACAAAGTATCTGTATTATTATTTTTTATTGAAATTTGAACTTATCTATATGGTTGTTGTGAAGGAGAGTGGGGGAGAGAGGCAAAGTGTGGGAGAAAGAGGGAGACAAGGGAAGAGAGTGAATGAGCAC
>JZKD02S0267077.1:1638279-1693407 GCA_000966675.3 Picea glauca | reverse complement strand
GAGAGAGAGAGAGAGAGAGAGAGAGAGAGAGAATGGGAGATAGAGAAATAGTCTTTCCATTTTCATGGTCATGGTCTAGGTCATGGTTTAATGGTAGTTTTGTGATTTGTTTTATTTGCTGGTATGTATTTCCTTGAGGCTAGTAGAGCATGGAAGAGTAGGTATAATATTTGGTTTCATGTAATGTAAAAAGTAATATTCTATATGTGAGTATATTAATAAAGATCTGTTTGTAGGCTAAAGACAATGAAATATAGAGGAGAAGTAACAAGTCATGGAGGGTCTCCTTATTTTGGGCATTGTGATTTCTTTGATGAGAATATTTTGTGAATATTATCCATACAAATGAAGTAAGATAATTACTCACAATTTATATATGTTTATCTTGATCCAGGTGGATATCAATGTCCACCCACCTATTCCACTGGCTCAAAGAATGATTTTCCATTTTGGTAGTTTTTTTATAGTTTTTCAGGTCCTAAACTTTTGGGATTGTTTTGAGGCCCTAAATGATGTTATTTTGGCTCGGAAACACCTAACATGTGGCCAATGAAAAATGATGAGATGAATTTAATCAATACTCCTTGTTCATAGCTTTTCAATGGTGTATTTAGTGCCCCAAACAGAGATCGTATGCAAAAGTTATGCCTTCGGGAAGTTGACGTATCAACTACCCCCATCAAGGCCCACAAACCTTTTGGTATTTCATATCTCGGGGTTAGGGTTTTGGATGTTTAGGGTTTTCTCATTTGTGTTTTATGTTAAAAATGCCTTTGGAGCCTCATTGTACTCATCTTCTTGTGAATGAGCGTAGTCGTCACATCTCTTCTCAGAAATAAGTTGCAACCATTCAAGCAAGTTTGTTTTAGTCTGCATTTTTTACAGTTTCAACATATTTTGTTTATTAATAGAAGTCAATTTTTATTGTATCTCTGTGTATTTCTTTGTTATACATATTTATCTCATTTCCTTCCATTTATAAATTTGGATCATTGGTATCAAAGCGATCTACTCTTTATTTGTTTCTTTGTGCATTTCCCCAACATGGACATGGTATAAGGAGTTGGGACTCAAAGTAGTTGATCCCTTGCAAGACCATCCTCGTTGACCCTAATAGCCTCCCATGGGGGAAGAGATGAGAGACAAAGGAGTAGGACATTATTTTAAATCGTTTCTCAAGGAATCCCTCATGCAACAACGGAATGAGATGATGGATAACTTTGCACATATCCTTCAAAAACTGCCAACATGAGACAAATATTCATCAAGAGACCACTTTGGAGGCGTCGCCCCCTTCAAGGTACAAGTCAATTTTGATATCCCCTTATTTGAAGGCCAGATAGATGTGGATGTTGTAGATAAATGGTTGAATGTGCGAGAAGGGTATTTTTCGGTCCATAATTTTTCTGATAGAGAAAAGAATACATTTGTGCTACTTAAGGCTATCCCCCATGTCAAAGAATGGTGGGAGACTTACTGTGAGCAAAGGGCCGTTGAGGAATATGCAATATTTGTGGTTGCACCCCCTTGATACTCTTTCAAGGATTTTATTAAGGAACAATGCTACCCTGTTTGAAGCTACGATGACCAATATATGAGATGGACCACTCTGCGACAGGAAAGGGACTAGACAGTACCAGATTTCAAAAATATCTTCCATACCTTGTGCATCAAGTTGGGTATCAAATAATCTGAGCAAAATCTAGTTCTCAAGTACCATAGTTGTATACATATATACATCCAAACATAAATGGATTTTCTGGACATCTCATCACTAGGCACGACCTATCAATATGTTGTCAAAATTGAGTAGAAATTTAAATAGAAGAAGAAGGAGTTTGGATTTGCAAATTCATTACAGTAGAAGTAGGGAAAAGGCAGCCCTAACCCACAAAAAAAAGGACAGAGAAAGGTTGGAACCCCTCAGGGAAACCACTCCAATCCATAAACAAAGAAGGGAAATGAGAAGACGAATAAAGACACTAGGAAGTGCTGTAAATTTCATAAAATCCTCGAGCATAACAATGGTGAATGTCACTCGAAGAACTCATTGGTGGTCAAGATGAAATCTTTAGAGTTAGAGGCAGGTTACAAATATGAATTAGATCAAGCGAAGCAGATCATTGATGCAAAAACCAACTCCATTGTTGCTACCACCAAGGTCCAGCCAAGTGAACCAGAAGAACCAAAGGAAGGTGAACATCATTTTCACTCACAGATGTGGGTGAAGGTGCTTCACCACATTTCATTATTGATAGTGGAATTAAAAAGAATCGAATATCCATAGAGTTAGTCAAGTGGTTGAACCTATCGACCACACCACACCTACATCCCTACACCATCAGGTGGCTCCACCAAGGAAGAGATCTCCACATCAACCAACAATGTTGTCTTCCCTATGGCTTCAATCCCTTCAATGATGAGGTATTGTGTGATATCATCCCCCTTGAAGTTTTTGATGTTATTTTAGGCTAGACATACTTGTGGAAGTGACATGTTGTATATGAGTATAGGCCTCACAGTGTCATTATTACTCTGGGTATACAATTGTACAAGATACCATAGGTAGCTCCGCCTACTGCCATTTATTTGATCTCTTCTAATAAATGAAGGAAGGTCATTTCTCAAAATAGGAAATTTTTGTTCTTCATGATTCACTCTCAAAGTGAACATAAGGTCACAACCACATCTATGGCCTCTACACAGTGCCTCTCCATGCAGTAGAAGCAGGTGGACAAGATCATGGAAGAATACAAAGACATATTCTCCTCACCCATCAGGGCATTGTTACACTATCAAGTTAAGCATTCAATCAATCTACCCCCAGTGAACCTCTACCAAATGGGTCAGTTTATCATCGCTCTATGATGGAGAATGAGGAAATCAAGTGACATATCTAAGAGTTGCTTCAAAAGGGGAACATTCAACCCCGCACATCGCCCTATGGGAGCCCAATTGTACTTGTGCATAAGAAATATGGGACTTGGCAACTCTACATTGATTACAGGACCCTAAACAAAATTACAGTCAGGAATCAATACCCAATTCCCCGAATTGATGACCTTATTAACCAACTCAAGGGAGCCAAGTTTTTCAGTAAGATTGACCTGAAGTCTGGCTACTACTAAGTCCCAATAGAACAAACTATTGTATGGAAGACTACCTTAAATTCCAAAAAATGTCTTTACGAATGGCTAGTCATTCATTTTGGTTTGAAAAATTCTCCAAAAAATTTCATGATATTGATGGATGATATACTGCGACCCTTCACCAATTTTTTTTTGGTGGTATATCTGATTTATATTCTCATCTTCAACAAGAATTGGGAAAAACACTTGCAGCATATCCAACAGGTTCTTCACATTCTGTGACAACACAAGCTTTATGCTAACTTAGAAAAAAAATTCTTTCGGCATGAACATGGTTCAATACCTAGGCTACATTGTTGATGAGCATGGTGTGCATGTGGATCTAGCTAAGATCCAATTCATTCATGACTGGCTAGCCCTAACCAAACTAATCAAGCTTCAAATTTTCCTAGGACTCTCCAACTTCTATTGTAGGTTCATGTTGGGATTCTCCCATATTGCATGGGCCCTCAGCTAAGTGACCAAGTTTGGTGGAAAAGTAAACTTTGTGTGAGGGAATTCACAACAACAATCATTCAATAATATAAAAAATCACTTTTTCTCAGCTCCAGTACTCTCCTTACCCAATCTGCAGCAACCTTTTGAGATTGAGA
Organism: Picea glauca; assembly: GCA_000966675.3. Taxonomy (NCBI): domain Eukaryota; kingdom Viridiplantae; phylum Streptophyta; class Pinopsida; order Pinales; family Pinaceae; genus Picea; species Picea glauca. Next base: position 1,689,665 of record JZKD02S0267077.1, on the reverse strand, counting down.
CTGATGCCTCAGACTATGCCATGGGCACAATTCTCACTTAGCATGGTCATCAAATGGCATATCATAGTGAGAAAATATCATATGTTGTCTAAAAGTACCCCACCTATGACAAAGAAATGTATTCCATTGTACAAGTTTGCAGACAATGGAAGCACTTCTTTCTTGGGAAGGAGACAATCATCCACATTGATCAAAAACTTATGTAGTTCATGCAGACACAAGACAAATTGCAGAATGACCGCCATAAAAATTGGTACACATACTTGCAGAAGTTCCATATATCAAATGTAAGACAGGGAGCACCAATCATGTCGTTGAATGTCTCAATTGACCTCCAGTTGCATCCTTAACCACATTGATCCACTCATGTGGCCATGAGACATCTAAGTGGCCCCAACTCTATAAGAGTGATCCTAAATTTGATACCACTTACCAGATGCTGGGAACATGCACGACTGTCACTGACTTTCATATTCAAGATAGACTATTATACCATCTGGGCCACATTTTTGTTCCTTCAAGAGAGCATGTGAAGATGATTTGGAAATCTCTCTATAGTCATATGGTAGGACATTTTGGCATGGAAAATACCATGGAAGTACTACATAATCATTTTTATTGGTCGAAGCTTTGACGGGATGTAAGAAAGTATATAAGGTCTTGCATTGCCTACACCATTGCCAAACCAGCCACTAAGAAGCAATGCCTCTACACCGCTCTATCTACTCCCAGAATTCTAAGGGAATCCATCTCAATGGACTACATTTTGGGCATTCCTTCAACCAAGCAGGGAAATAACTGTGATTTTGTGGTGGTTGATCGGTTTTCTAAGATGGCCATCCTAATAGCCTGTAAGAAGAATATCAAAGTGGAGGCAGGTGCCAAGATCTTCTTTGAATGGGTGTGTGTACACTTTAGGATCCCATAGACCATCATATTATATCAGGACAACGGGTTCTTAAGCACATTCTACTCCAGCCTCTAGTCATTGTTGGACACCAAACTAACCAAATCCATCACCTTCCACCCCCAAAATGATGGACATATAGAGGTTGTCAACATAATGATCATGCATATCTTGTTCATGTACAACTCCAAACATCCACACACATGGGATGCGAGTCTCCCCTATGTTCAACACAACTACAACAGATCCCTTCATAGATTGACCATCCATAATCCCTTTCAGGTAGGGATGGGATTTCAACCATTGGGTCCCATTGATGTTGTGTTTCCCTTGGAATATTCACAGTCAGAATCATCCCATGACTAATATGAGGTCAAAAAATCCACCAAGTTTATTGAATGGATTCAACACATTCGACAACAGATCTATGATAATTTACAGAAAGCCAATGCTAAGTAAAAACAACGTCATGATCAACATTGGGTGCCACAAAAGTTCCACGTGGGAGACAAGGTATGGTATGGTTACATTTGTAGAAACAACACCTTACAGGACCCCATCGAAAGCTTCATCCACTTCGATATGGACCTTACACCATCACCAAGGCTACGGGGGGCAATGATTTTGAGCTCAATATTCCCCCCTTCCTTGGCCTGCAACCAATATTCAATGTGGACCTCCTTCGACCATACTTCCCACCATTATTGGACACATCAGAGATAAAAAATAAGTTGACACCGACAGAGCTCAACCCTATTATGGAATGTTCCCCCTGCGGATAGGTGAAACTTTCCTTGGATTTCTATACCCCTATACCAAGAAAAAAAGAGTACAAGGGGAAACTAACATCCCTTTAAACTCATCTAAAACAATCAAATCGAGAAGGAGAGAATGGATATGATGTACCTTTTTTGACGTTTGTCCTCACTTCTTCCAATCCTTGAGCTTGGTCCTCAAACTCCTTGACGCAAACTGAGATCTACAATGGATAGCAAAGGGAAACAAATATCTCCTAATCTACTTGATTAGATAACAAAAGTCTATTTATGAATATTAGAGAAATAGTAGAAAATAAAATGTATAAGACATGAACTTGAAGGGAATAGGCCAAGTTGATATTAATTGTAAATCCAAAGAAAGAACTTACAAAGCATGATTGACAATGCAGTCACTTCTCCAAGCTCTCCTTGTCCATCCCTTCCATGAATCTTGAAATCAAAATTTTGATGCTTCCTCCATAATCAAAGGTTTGATACCTCAATTGTTCCCCATTTCACCATGGAAAATCCCTCATTATATAATATTTGGAGGCTTAACCACCATGAATAATATCACTCACTAGATCCACTAAATTGGGATCTCCAATATTTTTAGGGAGAAAATATCTCTCAAGGATTTTAGGGAGAAAATATCTCTCAAGGATTTTAAGGAGGAAATATCTCTCAAGATCCACCAAATTAGGACTTTGGTTTGAGAAAGTCTCTCAACCATCCATGAGATCCTCAACTTCTCCTTGAGATTAGGAAACTAAAGGTGAGGTGGTTTCTCACACTAAATTAATTTCCTTTTTATGAATAACAATGAATAATTCATGTGCACATAGTATTTTGACCTTCATATGATATTTTCCTCCTCCACGTTGACTAGGGATTGTGAAAAATGATCTTTCACGGTGTCAAGGTGCCGTGACACTTGGAAAAGTGAATGTGACACTAAGTAAGGTGCGTACAAAACTTGTGACAGTGCATGCGACACTTAACAAGGTGCATACACCACTTTGTGACACTTGCGACACTTAGAGTGTGATACTCAAGTGTGACATTTTGGTGTGTAACAGATGCCCCCTAAAGTGTGAGGTTGGAAGAGAAATTGATGGTTGAAACACTTTACAAATTATTCAATGCAAGGGTGTTAGAGTAGGAGAACCTGGAAGAATATGCAAACAATCATCAACCAGTATACAAATATGTTCCATTTCCGAGGCAGACATACCTATGCTTGAAATACGAGATGACTAAAAACAAGGTTATTGACCAATACACTGCAAGAATATTGACTAATGATATGGCCACCAGAGATACAATGTGGATCCATACCTCCATGAAGTGAACTTATCGCAGCCATGAAAAATACATAGTGGAGCTACGAGATGACAAAACATAGCCACGGATCAATACAATGTGGATCTATGTGATAGTATATATATCAGTAAGATTACCAGCATGGTGATTGTACTAAAATATTTTACATGCTCAAATGATCTCCATCGTAGCCTAGGTAAATCACACAACATATTGAGTGCCCAACCTAGTGTCTTTGTCTCGAACCCGATGCGGTACGAATCTATCGATGTGAATAGATGATTTGATTCCAAACATGATAGAAACCACTTGATTATCGGTCATTGAGGTAAATCGTTAACAAGTGCAAGGGAAATCACCAATGATGACAATGACCCCCAAGGTACCCTAGTACATTCCAGCAAATGTGAATAAATGATATGAGTTCGAACATTCATGGAATCATCGGATCATAGTTCAATGATGTAAACCTATTGTTAGAAGCGAGGAGGAATTCCATTGAGGCATGTAGATCCCAAGGTACTAATTGGTTTCTAAGTCTAATTCCCGGATAATGTGTTGAAGTCGAAAGGAAAAGAATCGTCGAAGGAGGGCCTTGATGTACCCCCCATCATCAACATGAAACTGGCATAGGAAAGTGATGTAATATGGTGAATAGAATGAGTATGGACTGACAAAGGAATTGGAAACTGGTAATACTACAGATGGATGGTTTGAAGTGAAACTTCCCTTGAACATGATGAAACACGACAACTGAATTGGCAGTATTGACTTGAAAAGTGCCAAGAACATAATGTGACATAAATAAGAGCAGTCTTCGACTGGAGTGGAATAGTATAGAGACACATGGAATTGGTATGACTCAGAGACAAGAATATTACCCAAATGTAAGACAAGACACAAACAAGTGCCATGTTCAAGGGAGACAATAGCTTCCATAAAGGATTTCAAAAAACTTGACCCACTTCCTTCAATTTTTCCCCCATCATGATTGATGAGTACCTCTTTATTTTTTAATGAGATTGAGGAGGACAACACATGCTCAGTATATCTCATCCTTCATATGATTCCCTCGACATATGTTTAACAAACCTGAGGAAGGAGGGGTTCAGTCTTGTATGGGTCTTGAAGATTGGACTCACATAGGTCCTTCGATGCATAGTTTTATGAGCCCAAAGAAGGTAAACTAAGTGGTTTTTCACATTTAGACAGTCTGAAAAAAAATTAAAGACAACTCCATGGATGGCGTTTTCATAAATTTAGTCTCCCAAGATCGAAAAAAGTGTAAAAAAATACAGGGGAGAACTCTTCTAATCATGCTTGATTAGAGTAGTTATTTTTTGTAATTAGTCTCACGAGGATGAAAAAGAGATAAACTGCCACTCGAAAGACACCCTTTCAAACATTTTAACGAGTGTTAAAGGAAGCAATCTCACTTGACAATATTTTCATGTTTAGAGAGTCTGAAAAGAGATTAAATTAAACTCCAAAGAGTTCCTTTTTCGTATAGATTTTACAAGTCCGAAAAAGAGATAAAAGTATACTTGATAACCTATTCTCATGTTTCAATGACCACGAGAAACAAAAAATATTGAGCTCGATAACCTATTCTCATGTATTTACAGTCACACAAAATAACAAATACTAATCGTGTTCTAGAAAAAACTACTATGTTACAATGGGAATGATCCCCGAGCGAGGATCACTCCTAGCAGCGTCTCTCTCTAGCGGTATTTTACCCCCATCTTGCGTGATCAAAGCTAGTGGATTCACTCCAACATGATGTCTAGAGGTTGGAGACCTACTGATCCAAAAAGGATCTAGAGAAGACTAAGGACAACTTAGAATTCATAGAAGCAACTCAGGAAGCTTAGAATGGCCTCAGCAGACAGAGAAAGGGAAAAAATTCAAAGTCCTCAAAAATTAGTGAAATTGGAATCATCATGAAGAGTGTGTCGCAATATTTCCAATGGTGTAAACGGATCATCAAACAGAGTTATGGATCAAAAAATATTCACGGACAAAGTTTTGGTCAACCTAGCTGTCAGCAGGGATGAGTTAGTATGGTGACGTGGCAGCACCAGAGGCTGCCACGTGTCACTCATTTTTGACATTTTTAGGTCAACATGTGGACCAATGAGGAAGCTCCATGTGGAAGTCTGTACAACCATGTGGAAGGTCGTACGGGACGTAGCAGATACGTGGCATCTATACCATATGTGGCAGGATGACGTGGAAGACAGGTGACATGGTAGGGTGAGTGTGCAGGTGAATGATGTGGCACAATGGTTGGCTGTCATGTGGCACAGTCATGGGTTGACACGCAGTAGTGGGAAAATGCCAAATGAGGACCCGTAACTGAATTTTCAAAAATAAAAAAGGCGGCCCACCAAATCTGGTGGAGGTCTTACCAAATCTGGTGATCGACCTTCCGTTATAATCAAAATTCAAAAAATCTAAAAAAGGATCCAAACTTGGCAGTGGTTTAAAATATATATATATATGTTGTTGTAAGTAAAATCCCAAAAGGAGAGGCCCGTGGGCTCGACCCCGGGACCTCCCCCAACCAAATGCCTTACACAGCATCCGCTAATCATTGAGCCAAATGGCTCTGTTAGGTAGTCCACCTGAATTTTAACTTAAATGATAATTTTTCTAGTGGGCGGGAGGAGGGCACTTGATGGTATGGCTGGGCATGTTTTACCAGGTGAGTACAGTGAATTAATTGTAGGTTGTATGCATGAAAACCGAGATGAGATTCCTCATGGGCCTAGGAATGCCAAAGTTGGATTGAGGCATGGAGACAGTCATTTTTGGGTAATTCGATTCCACGAATTTAATGATGTTGACTGTTTTATAATCTGAGAAAATATTTTGCAACTTAATTCCATAATGAGGTATACTTATTGTTTTTTCCAAATTCTTTTGCTGAGTTAATAAAAAGGCCTACCCATCTGAGAGCAGGACCCGGAGATGTAGTCCACTAGGGACGAACTCCGTTATCAAGTTTTTGTCTTTATATTTGATCCTTATGTCTCTTCATTATTGAGATTTTCCTTCTTTATGGTGCACTTTAATTTATGCTCATTAATACAATTCTTTGTAAGTCACATCAATGAAAAGATCTTGAATCATGCTTCTATCAGAGTCGTCATATCTGACTTGAATTGTTGAGTGCGAATTATTACTAGGGCCAAGCATAAGCAGGGTGAATGAACTCTTAATACTTTCAATCCTGAATTTGTCCATGCATCTTGAAGGAAGAAAATGGCCGAAGAGGACAAGTGTGATGAACATGAGATAAACTTCCACATGGTATTTTATCGCATGTCAGAAATGGTCGAGCGAATGTATGGAGACTACGAGAAGAGGATGAAGAAAAAAGGGAATAAAAAGGAAGCACAAGCTGATGATAATGCTTTAGTGAATCAAGGGGCTGGAGGATACCCTCTTGAGCCTCCATATTCACCATCAAGTTCTATCTCTTCTTCCTCTAAGCATTCTCATAATTCTAGCCATAAAGCTTCCTTTAAGAAAACATTATTAAAGCTTGATGTAAAATTTTCTTTACCCATGTTTAATGGAGATGTTAATCCTGAAAATCTAGATAATTGGATTCGACAGGTTGAATTATATTGTCATGTTCAATAGATTGATGAAGAGGAAGTTAAAGTGCAATTGGATTCTCTTTGGTTGGAAGGCACCGCTCTCGTAAGGTGGGAGAGAAAACTTCAAGACAGAAGCAAGTGTGGTAATCTTCTTTCCTCATGGTCAGAATTTACATCAGCAATAAGGAAGCAATTTTATCCATTGGTTTATTTACATAAAGCAATGATGGAATGGAAAACTTTAAGACAAAGTAAATGTCAAACTATACAAATTTTCACGAAAGAATTTAGGAAGAAATCTCTTGCATTAAACATTCCTTTGGATTCTTATAAAACTTTAATGAAGTATATTGGCACACTTCATAGTTATATTCTTCATACTTTGCTATTGTTTAACCCCACCAGTCCTAAAGAAGTTTGTGTGCAATCCACTCACCTTAAGAATAGGGGAAAGCATGTGCAAGAAGATCCCCCAAAGAAACCTTCCAATCTCCCACATAACCAGTTTAAGAAGTTTAAAAGGAAGGACAAAACGACCGCCACTGTAAAGAGAGACGAAGGAAAACCATCTTGCACTCATTGCAAGAAGAATGGTCACGATGATGAACACTGTTGGAAACTATATTTAGAGAAGAGACCGAAACAGTTCGGTGGAAAGGGGAAGACAAATACCATTTCTACAGTGCAACAAGATCTTGGTTCCAATTCAGGAGACGAAGGAAAGATCATAGTGGTTGGAGTACAAGGTAAAGATTCCCTTCATGCTAGTTCAAATTCCAATAATGAATCGTGTGATGATGAAAGAAAGAGGATTGAATTATTTCATATAAGAGTTGTATCTAAACACACTAAGATAGATACATTATTTGATCTAGGTTCCCAAGTAAACTTGATATCTGAAGAACTTGTCAAAAATATGGGTCTTGAAACTAAACCACATCCAAAGCCTTATCCTCTAGGTTTGGTATGTGATAGATAAAAACTTAATGTCACTAAGCAATGTAGGGTCAGATTTGCTATTACTTCAAAGTTGATTGATGAAGTGGATTTGGATGTTGTATCACTTGATATATGTGGCATATTGTTGGGGAGTCCTTATCTTTATGATAGAAAAGTAGTCTTCTTTCGTTATGAGAACAAATATCACCTTACTAAAGGGGGAGTGGAATATATTGTTAGAGCCCACAACATGAGGGTAAACACAACACTTGTTAGTGGAGAAAAAATGAAGAGACTCATAAACACTAATAATAAATATGTACTCATGGTCATAAGGGAAAAAGGTGTCAGAACATCCAACACTTTTCAAGGATGTGATCCTTCTCATAAGAAATAATTAATTGATATTGTTTCTAAGTATGATGATATTTTCCAGGAACTAGATGGATTACCTCATAAGAGGTAAATCCAACATGAAATACATCTTCAGGAGGATTCTCCTCTTCCTAATGTGGGCATGTATAGGATGTCATTTGTAGAGATGACAAAGATCAAAAAGCAGGTACAAGGCTTATTGGATCAAGGGTTCATCAAGCCTAGCTCATCTCCTTATGGTTCTCCTATCGTGATGGTGCCAAAGAAATATGACACATGGAGAATGTGTGTCAATTGTTGGGCCTTAAATAAAATCATGGTGAAAAATCGATACCCTCTTCCTCATATAGATGATTTACTTGATCCGTTAAAGAATGTTGTTTATTTCACAAAGTTGGATTTGCTTAGTGTATACCATCAGAGGATGGTTACAGAATAGGATGCATGGAAAACTGCATTTAAAACCAAACAGGGATTTTTTGAGTGGTTAGTTATGTCATTTGGGCTTTGTAATGCTCCAACAACCTTCATGCGTGTGATGAATGATGTATTCATGCCATTTCTAGATGATTTTGTGATTGTATATTTAGATGACATTCTTATATTTAGTGGGACTTGGGATGAACATGTAAGGCATGTAAAGCAAGTATTGGATACTTTGCAAAGGGGAAAGTTGTATGTAAAATTGTCCAAATGTGAATTTGGTAAGACTGCACTCGTATACTTAGGCCATATTGTAGGAGGAGGACAATTGAAAATTGATCCTTCCAAAATTGATGTAATTGTAAATTGGCCTGAGCCCAAAAGTGTAACCAAAATACGGAACTTCTTAGGTGCAGTCCAGTACTAGAGGAGATTCATTTAAAACTTCTCCTTTATAGAAGCTCCTTTGCATGCCTTAACCAGTGGGAAGAACACTTTTCAGTGGAGAGGAAAGCAACAAAAATATTTTGACACTTTGAAGGAAAAGATCATTACCGCACCATCATTATCACTCTCGAATCTTCAACAACCTTTTGAGATCAAGATAGATGCTAGTGGGTACACCATGGGTGTAGTATTGATGCAATATTGTAAGCCTATCTTTTTCCACTCTGAAACTTTTAACCAAGTTGTTGTTAACTATCCTACGTATGAAAAAGATTTGTATGCATTAGTTCAAAGCATAAAGAAATGGAAGCATTACTTGTTAGGGAAGGAAACAATCATACATACAGATCAACAACCCTTATAGTATATCCAATAACAAAACAAACTGCAACAATCTCGACACTACAGATGGATGGGTTTTCTACAACAATTTCATTTGGTAATCAAATACAAAAAGGGTACAAGTAACAAAGTAGTGTTGAGCACTCAATAGACCCTAAAACGCCTATGTCAATTTTTTTACTTTTTGGGTACCACTTGATCTTTGCACTGTCTGATTCGACTTCATTTTGAGAAATGTTTTGTCTTTTCTTATTATCATGACTCTCATTAGCTATTCAGGTTTTTTTGAACTTATGAAACCCCATGAATTAAAAGGCCATAACACTTGAATAAAGAATCAACAACTAAAACACTTCACCTAACGCGCTCAAATTCGGCATTGGAAGGAATTCAAAGAAGGAAAAGAACCACTTGAGAAACCTCAGTCATCAAGCACCGATCTTCACTAGTATTGGAAAAAGGAAGTTTTTGTTTTGCGAAAAGTTGTGCATAAGGATATCGCCTATAGCCGATTCCCCTTTGACATCGATAAAAGACGAGGGGAATAGACATTAACAAAGAAAGAAAAGATATCACCTATAGTCGATGCCCGAAGCACTTATCAGAATTAGGGAAATCCTAAAAGGATCACAACAAACATTATGACCATGCTAAAAGATATTCCTGATCGCCGATCCCCGATGCGTTTTCGGCATCAGGACTTTTTTTAGGAAGGTAATCTAAAGTAAATCACTTGATGGTTTTATCGTCGATCGCTGACCCTTGATACTTTTTCAAAATCGGAAAGCTAAGGTTTCTCTTAGAACAAATAACTTAAGGAAATTCCTGACTCCGATTAATGCACAAGAATTAGGTCACCGGTATTCAACGCCACATGTCTTTACCAAATTGGAGAACCATACGGTCTAGTTTTACCTCGAGTCATTCTTGGTTCCTTGAGTCCGAGTCACACCTCCGAGTTAGCTTTTCCACGACAGCATTGTACATTGAAATTGATCAATGTCCGAGATTTTGCAGAGGGACATCAATGAAAATGCTCATAGCACATCCTCGATCCCTGATCCACCCATTAAGAGAATGACACAATGGGACGTTTTAGCATTAGATACAATCGAATTTTGAGCATTTAAGGAGCTAATTAATACCAAATCCCGCATTAGTTGCTACCTCGTGTGAGAATCAAAATGACCATTTGAAATTATTGATAGACCACATCACTGCTCGTGCCTCTGTCATCAACCCGTGATGAATTTAAGTTATAAATATTCGGCAACAGATTTGTTAAATTTTCACTCATAACCCGAATTGAATGGTTGATGCGACACGATAAGTCTTCCCTGTTTAAATTCTCTTGAGTCGTTGTAAACGAAATCATTCTGCGCGTAAGATAATTATGGAGTATCCGAAGGAGAAAGATGAGTGACTTGAAGGCTGTATCGATCCCGTGATTGTCAAAATAACCAGGTTTTAACAAGATTCAGAGGTATGTATCTAAGTCTGTAAATTTGTTGGCAGTAATTCCTATGTTTTTATCTGGTTTTTGTTTTACACAGTATTTGAAAGTTTATTTTAGCTGTAGGAACGATGCCACCAAGAAATAAAACCACGAGATGGTCGCCAAGGGCATCGAAGTTGAAAGAACCAGAGGTAGGCGAAGGCTCCTCTCCAGGGGCCGCAAAACAATCAGAATACACTCTCAGGTCGAAACCTCTCAATAAGACCGCAATGAAGAAGGTTTTCATCCATACTCCAGTCTTTGAGATACAAAGGAAAGAAAAGGGTCCAAGATGGCACTCCCACATTGGGGAGAACTCTTTAACAAGATTATCCAGAAGGAATACCCGAAATATATCCCACACGGTGATCCATATGTAAGAGCACTCAACGACGAGGTGTTCCCAAACATCCGACGGTCGTACCTACATATGGCAGAAATCAGAACCCCCATTTTTCCCTGTATAGAAGTACTGAATTGGCTCATAGACCACACATATGCACATAAATGTTTATCAAATATGAAAATGGTGGGTGTGTCGGGGTGTTCCTTCTGATAGAGGTCCAGAAATACTACAAACTCCAAGACCCCAAGGAGCGTCTAAATACTTATTTTGTCATGAAGTTCTATGAGCTCCATGACAATAGCCAGGTGATGGCCTCATGGTGGAGGGAAGAAAATAATTTCACCAACTGGAGCACTGGTTGGTATGGGACAACCAACTTAAGGGAGCCATACATCTATTTTATGGCTCTCATATGCCAATTATATGGAGAGAAGGATTGCTCTAGATTTTTGAAGGCATGGATTCCCTTGGCTTACACAGTGGTGATCTCCGAGAGGGGGTTCAACTGGGGAGAAATAATTTCTAAGAAATTGAGCATCTGTGTATAGAAATCTCAGACATTGAAGGAAGGAGAGACACCAACTTTCTACATGGCTTCATACTTGCTCGATGTCATGTGCGCCAGAAACATCTTCGTCGACATGAATCTAAGTTGGAATTTTGCATAGCTCCTGGTCCATGTCTACTTCAACGTGTTATGGGAGAACATGTATAAAAATTCTTACTCCCTCATCTGCGATGAATTCATCGTGCAAATTTATTTTATTCTTTTTAAGAAAGAATGCCCGAGACTATCGGTTGCGGCCAAGAAAATGATATCAAAGGTATGCCAATGGTACTTGGATGAGAAAAAAACCTACATCAGGGTGTTCGGGGCCATCGGAGCGCCACATATCCTACCAGATCATGTCTTGGATCGGATTGTAGTAGGATAAATATGCTATCAAACCATCTTGCAAGGCTACAACACCACCCTAGTCAAGGACAAGAAGCGGGTGTTCATACCCTATGGTTTCCATGTAGGTTTCTACTTGGTAAAGGATACCGCTCAAGCCAAACAATAAGGGATGAGCCAACTCAAGTTCATATTCCAAACATGCCGATTCCGCAAGCACGATCCAAAGGGCTTGGTCTTACAACATGCTTCACAAGTCTCATCCTACTGGTCGTACGCCCATGACAAATTTGAAGATGAAGTCTTCACGAAAAATGCCCAGGACTGGGACGAGGTGGTAGTAAGGATGGTCAACCCCAGAATGACCAGGTTTAGAGCCATGATACTGTATGAATAGTAGATGACTATAGATTAATTTTCACAAGAGGCCCTCAGAGCCATGGAAGAAATCAGAGCAGTTGAGGCAATAAAGGTTCCCCTGGTGGATCCGATGCAGAATAGGGGATTTCCTATGATATCGGATGCACGAGAAATAGGATTTCTCATGATAGAACAGACACAACGAGTAATTGATCAGCTACAGGATGAACTGGACCTCATAGGAATGACAAGGGTCTGTGCTGATAACCTAGATGAAAGTCCGGTAGGCCCAAGCGACCCTGAGATAACACAAATTGATGAAATCGTTGGGTTAGATAACCTTGAAGTTACAACGCCACAGGCTGGGTCACTGGGGGATGTCTCAGCTCATCCAAATATAGTAAGAATATTAGGGAGAGAAAGTACACCAAACCCCCTCTATGACTTGATAAAAATCTATGATGATGAGGAAAGTTTAGAGGTGTCCTTGGTGACTCCTGTATAGATCACAGAGGAAAAGGAGACCGAGAAGGAATCTTCCCCAGCTCCTGACACTCAAATTCAGGGCCTTACACAGAATGAAAAGGAGGTCTAAAGTGTCTTATACACTGAGTTTCTCGATGTATAGGAGACCCAAGAGGATAGTTCGAAGGACAAGCTCGGGTCGGGTGAACAAAAAGAAGAAGTCTTAGAGTGATAAATCGACATCTCAACAGTCGATTATCAAGTAAGAACCAAACCTACCCCTAGTGTTTCCATTTCATCTGGTACTCTACCTCTTGACGAGATACAACCAGAGGTTGGACCTTCGGAACACATGGAGGAGGTTCAAGAACCCAGTCTTGAACAAATATACACCATCGGGAGCCTCAGAAATATGCTTACCTGGGGAGATCAACAAATCCTCGAACCCGTGGACGAAGTTGTTGATATACAAGCCATCTCTTATGATCAGAAGAGGAAAGATATCATAAAAAGAACCACCAATAAGAGGAGGCTTACTCTGGATCACTCCATCTTCATCACCATAGAGGAAAAATTGATTAACATGGAGCATGCCAAGACATCCGAGCTTATTAGCGCAGGGATGGAAATCACAGACGCCACCCTGGATAGAGAGAAAATGGATCAAGAGGATTTTTCCTCTGTGCTAAAGGAGTTGGAACATCTACACCATTTGGTGAAATATTATCAAGACTCCACACAGGCCTCGGTGTTCATGAGAAATAAATTCCAAAACGCCTACAATAAATTTGCAAATGAGTGGAACCTATTCACTGCAAGAATAGTCGATTACCAAGAATACACCCTCATGGCACTGGAAACATGTAAAGATATGGATAGGTGGTATGAGAAATCACACCAAGTCATGGAGAGGATCAACTACATCAGCTTCGTTCAGCAGGGTCGAGACGTCGAAGAACACGACATTCGGGTACTCGGGGATAGTAGCATCGACCGCATAAAGAAGTCGGTGAAATACTGGGTGATAATGGCCCAAGAACCTCATTGGGAAATCCAAGAGAAGTGGTGCGAGTGGGAAAAAATATGGACCAAGGTCAATCAAGCAATGAGAGACATTGGCCTTCCAGAATTCGGCACACCCGATGTCTTTGTCGACTTGCACGACATAGTCAAATTACATGTCGAACAAGACTCATCGTGGGATGCGAAGATAAAAAAGGTGGTGAACATGGTGCCAAGGTAAGTGCAACAATTCATGGAGCACCTGATCAAGGCTCGGACAACGATACAACTATTAAGTGCTAAAATAGTAAAATATTGGGCATGGGCAGTAGAGCTCAAGGAGATCCTTTCGACCCCGATGGATCAACACAGGTTCTCCTATGCCAACATGTGTGAGAATCTCTTCATCCAATGGTTAGAGTACGAGAAGAGTCATCCACTCAAGTGAAACCATTTGATGACTTTTGGAAGACTGAGCGATGAAAGCGCCATGTGGTGATTTTTTGTTTTTCTTAGCTGCACTTTGATAGTTTTTTTTAGTTAATAATACGCTATAAATAAGAAGATAGACCTGTTAGCAGAGGTCGATGGTTGTTGCAAAGACCCTTATTTTTGGATTTGTAAATAACCGTTTCGGAGCTACCTTAATTGAAAAGTCTTGTTTAGGACCAGAGACAAGTTTGTGTTTTTCATCAAAATCACGTGTGAATGGATCTGAAGAAGAATTATTTCTGATTTTATCTAATGAATGGATGTTGTAACGAGTAAGAGCCTCTGAATCTGTTGATAAGTTATCCGATTCAATATTTTTAATAGTTCTTGTATTTAATGATGAAAAGTAAATCGTTGTGTTAATATGTGATTGATGATTAAAGTTAAGGAAACTATTTTTCTTGCCATTGTTTATCGCATGTATGTTTTCTCCTGATAATCGTATCCCAATCAATAATTGGAACACCAGCAGGTTAATGTATTATTACTAGGCTTGTTGTAGGTGTAAGAATCATTATCTGCATGCTTGAGAAGAAGTGTTATCCCAAACTCAACCTTCTTTAATCGTTAAGTTCTATTTCCTTTGTTACCCAGCTGGTTTATACTAGCATTTATCTTGTATCAGTCCCATATATAAGAGAAAATACAAAAATAGAATGTCTGAATAGAAGGAGGGGTTTTCACAAGAAGACATATTGTCAATCACTACGTAAATCCCATCGATCGCTTAGCTGGATCGCAATAGCTGGAGAACCATTCCACCATTAAATGTTACAGAGTCTAATTGGGCCTCAGTGGCGGGTTTGGTTCCTACTATTGAGTTAAAGGGATTTAGGACCCCTCAACAGAATTGGCACTAGAAGGAGGGCCTGAAGAATGAATGGATGACAATATTTTTGACATAATATTTCACACAACCTGTAGATTCAAAACATCCCACATGCATGGCTAGTCATTCCCAAGACATCCCACACACATTGAGTACTCCTTAAACAAGTAAATCACCCCATCAAGAGGAATATCATCTATTCCCTGAGATACCTTACGCTCTTCCCCACGAGGATTTGAACCAATTCAGAATATTCATAAGATCTTTCGCCCAACAAATCAGAGCTCTGCCCTTAGCTCAATTGCTTCCTCGTAGAAAACAAGTAAGTAGACTGATGGTCAATACCACCGACTAGGTTTTCATTCACACAGTAGAATATCTGATAGATTTTTCCCTTACTGAAATTGAACATCCTCTCAATCTAATCCCCAAAACACTGGCCAGTAACTGCTCCAATCCTGACTACTTTTCCGACGAAGAAGGGTTTAACTAAGAATGCTCAACTTCAGGGTCAGACGACATGGAATATAAAAATGATCATAACAAAGAAAGGGGGAACCCACATCAAAATAATCAACCTTGGTTGGCAAGAGATTCTCTTGCCATCTCTGGGCGAGTACACAACCTTCCCCGACATCCAAAAAAGTTACTTCCTAAATTTGACCTGGAGACCTCAGGACTTCCTAAGGACCATATCAAAAATTTCATACTAGCTATTAGGCTGATGAATGTCCAACATGAATATGTGGTATGTAGGGTTTTCCCCTACACTTTTTAGAACTCAACCTCGACATGGTATTTTAACTTACCTGTAGGGTCCATAACTAGTTGGACGAAGTTTCAAAAAGATTTTCTAGATAACTTTGCAGAAGAAACCACTACAAGAGCTTTGATGGTTGAATTTTCCATCTCCACCATGAGTTCAAAGGAGAAGGTTAAAGACTTCAATCAAAGATTTACCACTATCTTAAACAAATTCCAACCCGAAGCTAAACATACTCAGGAGTTGCAAATCAAATTATATGGTAATGCTCTCCTAGCTTCTATTTCCATGTTTGTGAAAAGGGTTTCCAAACCAACCTTAGCTAAGAATTTTGAAGAAGCCAAAACAATAGAGTTCCAAATGAAAGGATGCAAAGAAGACTAGGTCTCATTAGTTAAGAATTAAGTTCAACTTCCTCCTAGGAGAGGACTCATGCTGACTAGACCCCCAAGGAAACAAACAGAACAAGGTCCCGAAAAGGGAAGTGGAGACATAGGATACCTACAACACATGATCAAGAAGTTGTCAAACGAAATCATAGACATGAAGAGAAGTGAAGGGGAAGGAAACCAAGGCCAAAGGCCTTATAAACCCTTTTTTTAAGAAAATCTTCCATTTAAATCAATTGAACCTTCCCAAACCAACTTAAACATTGATCTGAGAAATGTAGCATCCAACTCTTTATGAAAGATACTTCCCTCAATGGATGCATGTCATGAATTTGATGGCCAACCGGTTTCTAGATGAAGTTTCCCTAACCGAACAACCAAGCGGCTCAGCTATGAATATTGTCAATCAGGAAGAAGCTGATCCACCAGAAGAAACAACCGTGTTGATATGGTACCTTGACCTACCTATGCCTTCCGATGACCTATTTAAGGTTCAAGAACCACCTGCAGAAGTCTTGGTTGTGCAAAGATGAATTAGGGGTCAACCTATCTCAAACAAACATACTATGACCCAAACTTCATGACAAAACTAGTTCCCGATCACCCGAAAGAACCTTTTTCTCCCCGAAGAAACCCTATAAAAATCCATACACGAGAATCGCCCAAGCTAGACTATGACATGCTAGAATATTTGAAGAAGTTGAAGGAAAATATATCGATCATGGACATGTGTAAAATCCCTCAACAAAAGGACTTTCTGTTACAAGCATTGAAATCAATAGAAAATCCTACAACAAGCACTAGCCAAGGGGGAAATCCAACTCCCACCGTTCCTTTTTACATTTGAAGTCTTCAATAGAAACCTCCATAACTGTTTGGTCAACTCAAGAGAATATTCTAATGTTATGCCATTGTCTATTTGCAAAAAATTAAATGCAGTTCCTCTCAAAAGTGATAAACATGTAATAAAAATAGACAGAACCTAGGTGAAGGTCATGGGGGAACTCAAAGATGTAATGATCAGAATAGCGACACACCCTAAATTTGTGCAAGTAATTGACATCATTGTAGTAGATATCCCAAAATATTATGGATTGTTATTGAGTCAAGATTGGCCTGAGAAGTTAAACAGATACTTTAGTACATACTGTCACTGACTTAGAAAACCTTAATGAACCCTCATCGAAAGATTTCCCCATGCTAGGAAATTATTCCTATGACTCCGATTTCAGGAATTTCTCCCCCCTCTCATCTAATGTCCCTCTTACTCAAAACTCCGAAATGATTTTTCAACAAAAATTGTCGACATCGGTAGAGGAAACCCTCTTTTGTCAAGGACTTGCGTGACAAATCACGGAACAAATGAGAGGACAGGGGGAAAGTGACAAGAAAGAGGAAGTTGATAGGTTTTGCCCAAAATTTTGGACCTTATACTTTGATGGATCTAAATTGCAAGAAGGGTCAGGGGCAGGATGCAACCTCATTGATCCAAAAGGTAAATGACATTTCATGTCCTGTAGACTAGAATTCAAATGCACAAACAACACCGCTGAGTATGAAGCTCTAGTACAAGGGCTAAAGAAAGCCATAGACTTAAACATTAAATAATTGAAGGTTTTCAGAAATTATGAAATCATCGTTAGACAAGTAAGGAACACTATACATTGCAACTCTCCACACCTGATAAATTACCAATAGGAAGTGCACAGGATAATAGAGCATTTTGAAGCCTTCAAAATTACAGCAATCCCTAGAACAAAGAACATTCTTGTTGATTCTCTGGCCACTGATGCCTCAAGGATATCACCTCTAGAAGATTATGAATCCTCCCAGTTCACTGTGGAGATAATATACAAATCGTCAATGCCCAACAATATTTCTAATTGGAAGGTCTTTGAAGGGGATGAACAGATCATAAAATTTTTGACCAATCAAGATAATTTTAAGTACTTGGCTATTGACGATGAAGTATTCCAGGAACAATCAGCAGAAACCGATCCTCAGATAGATCAACCGACTGAAAAACCAAGGTCTCACATGATACCAAAGGGAATATCCAATTTAGAAAACCTTTTTGACCTAAGGGAAAGATTTAAAGGGTCAAAGAACGCAAAGACGGGGAGTTCTTGTCCCAAGCATGAAACTATAAATTTAGGAACCCCGGAAAACCCCAAGATTATAAATCTTGGAAAAATAGTATCTAGATAATAAAGGAATGCCTATCTCAAACTTTTCAGATAGTACAAAGATGTCTTTGCATGGTCCTACCAAGATATGAAAACTTATGATACTTGTATCATTCAACACACTATTTCGTTAAAACCTAAACCGAAACCCTTTCAATAGAAGCTCTAGAAGTACCATCCATCCCTAGAGTCTCTCATGTGTCAGCAGTTAAAGAAACTACTCGATGCCAAGATCATTTTACCAGTTAGACACTCTGCATGGGTAGCAAATTTGGTTCTTGTGAGGAAAAATTCTAGGGAGATCCGCCTATGCGTAGATTTCAGAAACCTCAATGGAGCTTCAGAAAAGGACAACTACCCAGTCCCACCAATGGGAAACTCTTGCATACCATGTATGGCTATGAGCTTTTCTCCCTATTGGATGGTTTCTCAGGTTACAACCAAGTTCTAGTTTCGTAAGGAGACCGCTTGAAAAATACTTTCCGAACCAAGTGGGGAACCTTCTCTTATAAACACACGCCCTTTGGGTTAATCAATGCAGGGGTGACCTTCCAAAGGGCCATGGACATAGTGTTTCGGGGATTAATGAACAAGTGTGTAGTAGTATATTTGGACGATGTGACTTTGTATTCAAAGAATAGAGAATATCACATCCAACACTTAACCCATATTTTCGAAAGGTGTAGGAAATACGGTATCTCCTTAAACCCTAAGAAAAATATCTTTGGTTTTGAGGAAGGTAAATTTCTAGGTCATATTATATCTCAAGTAGGGATTCGCATAGACCCAGAAAGGATTAAGGCTATATCTTAGCTTCCATTACCTCACAACAAAAGGGATATGCAATCTTTCTTTGGGAAAATCAATTTTGTAAGAAAATTCACCCACAATTTCACTAAAACTATAAAACCCTTACAAAAAATGATCCGTAAAGATGTTGAATTTAAGTGGGACGATGAATGGAAAATGGATTTCAGCAATATTAAGACTGCAATATCTCAAGCCCCAGTGTTGCGAAGTCCCAATTTCAACAAATATTTATTCCTCTACACTTTTTCCTCCGACCAATCGTTAGCTACAATACTGACTCGGAAATATGATGACCACAATGAGGCCCCGGTCTCATTTATGAGAACTAATCTCCAAGGGGATGAATTAAATTATCTTGATATAGACAAGTAGACTTATGTGGTTTACAAGGAAGTAAAACATTTCAGATATTACATCCTAAATAATCATACCAAAGTCATAGTGCCTCACCCTGTTGTTCGATCCCTATTCACTCAAGAAGAGATGGGGGAAAGAAGAGGAAACTGGATGGAAATAGTCCAATAATTTGATTTAGATATAAAACCTACTAAACTGGTTAAGCGACTAGGGTTATGCAAACTGGCATTTGAATCCCAGGACCAAATAAGTGAAGACCCAGGATGGGAGAATGAATTAACATTGTGGTGTCGTGAAGCTTCATACGTCTCCCCAAGGCAAGAGTCTTGGTACGAGAAACTGAATTATCTCTTTCATCATGGGACTTGCCTAGAAAACCTTAACCTTAGGAAAAGGAGATCCCTCGGGTTAAAATCTGTACAATATCGCCTCATAAATTTGGTGCTCTTCCATGCTAATTATGATGGGGTACTTTTAAGATGTCTTGAACGTGAAGATGCAAACAAAGTTATGAAAGAGCTCCATGATGGTCCTACAGGTGGACATTTCACAGGAAACACCACTGCTCATAAAATACTGAGAGCTAGCTATTATTGGTCTACTTTGTTTAGGGACACTCACACATATTCTAGAAACTGTAAAACTTGTCAAATAAGCACAGGGAGGGAGAAAAGGGCAGCTATCCCACTCCAATCGGTGGTCATTTCCAGGCCATTCAAGCAATGGGGGTTAGATATCATAGGAGAAATTACACTGAGTTCTTCAAAATAGCATAGATATATACTAACTTCCACAGATTATTTCATGAAATGGGCAAATTCCATCCCTATGACTCATGTAAACGAAAAGGTGGTGATCCAATTCATATAACAACAGTTGATCACAAGGTTCGGTGTGCCTTCTGTCCTTGTTTTTGATAATGAAACTTACTTTTCTTCCACTTTATTAACAGATTTTTCTATAGAAAAAGGAATCATAATCAGATACTCTGCAAACTACTATCCATAGGGGAACGGAGTGGCAGAATCAACTAATAAGAACCTAGTGAGGATATTGAAGAAAATAGTTGCAGACAACCAGAGGAATTGGCATAGTTCAATTCATAATGCTTTATGGGCCGATAGAGTTACACCCAAAGAAGCTATAGGGAATTCCTCATACTTTCTAGTATACGGATAGGAATCCATGATCTCAAACGAAATATATCTTCCATCCCATCAACTTACTCGGGATTCGAGGGGAAAGCCCTCATCGGTCATACAACAAAGAATTAATACCCTCCTCATGCTAGAAGAAGAAAGAGAGAAATAAAAATCAAATTTCATGGATCATCAGCATATAGTTAAAAGGTGGTTTGATAAGCATAAGGCTAAGGAGAAGAATTTTGAAGTGGGGGACTTAGTCCTAAAATGGGACAGAGCCAATGAGACAAAAGGAAAACATTCTAAGTTTTAGAATCTATGGCTCGGACCTTTCCAGGTGGCCGAAAATATTGGGGTAGGAATGTATCAGTTGCAGAATCTAAGGGGGAAACCTGACACCCTCCCGATGAATGGCCAAGCCCTAAAACAATATTTCCATTAAAAATAAATAAAAATTGTGTGTGTATTTTCACAATGTTTTGTTTTAGGAAGGTCGATTGTGGAATGCATTTTTGTTTTGTTTTTTGCTATAGTACTTCTGTGCTTTTGAATAGTGTGTTTAGAAAAACATTGGTTAACCTCAATTCATGCGATATGACGAACTCCGTTCCTGACTCATCACTCTCATACCACACAAGAAGCAATAGGGGACCTGCGGTTGTTTTAAGGGGTTCTCTATCTAACCCATGCACATGAAAAACCTTGGAAGAGTGATGAAGTGTCTGCCTAGTGGTATGGTAAAACCTTAAGGGAAATATGGTAAGATGGAAAGGACGACATGTACCTCAGAGACAAAGCTAGAAAAATTTCACCTGAACCATCTCATTTTGCAAATAACAGACGTCCTCCTCTCCCACTCGCTCAGGGAATTCTCCCAAAATAAAATCAACTATATCAAATGAGTACACAGTAGGAGAGGGTATGCAGATAACTCCGTCGGGGCTATGGCCGCTCACTGGTAGTGGAGAAAGGTCTGTGACGTCGGGGTGACTCCGTCAGGGATATGAATGCTCACTGGCAGTGGAGCAACACCGTAGCAAGTGAATAAGGGTAACTAAAAGGCCTAGTGACAGTGGAATAAGGGGGCCTGAGTCATATTCATAGGAAACGAAGGTGAAATAAAGGTTGAAAACCCCACAGGCAGGCCCAAATGCACCAACCAGGGAATTTCAAATGTAAGGATAAAAGAGGCTCTGATAAAAAACCAGTTAAGTTCTTAACCAGCTTTTGCATCATCCGAGCCCGAGGTAGGAACAAAGATTCTTCTTTCACCCAATAATTCACCATTTGTTGAGCACTAAACACACCCTAAAAATCCTATGTCATTTTTTTTACTTTTTGGATACCACTTGATCTTTGCACCGTTTGATTTGACTTCATTTTGATAAATGTATTGTCTTTGCATATTATCATGAATCTTATTATCTATTCAGGTTTGTTTAAACTTATGAAACCATGTGACTTAAAAGGCCTTAACACCTGAATAAAGAATCAACATCCAAAACACTTCACCCGACGCGCTTAGATTTGGCATTGTAAGGAATTCAAAGAAGGAAAAGAACCACTCGGGAAACCTCAGTTGCCAAGCGTCAATATTCACCGGTATCGGCAAAAGGAAGTTTTTGTTTTGTGACAATTCATGCATAAGGATATTGTCGATAGTTGATTCCCCTTCGGCATCTGTAAAAGACAAGGGGAATAGACGTTAACAAAGAAAGAAAAGATATCGTCAATAGTTGATGCCTGACGTGCTTATCAAAATCTAGGAAATCCTAAAAGGATCACAACAAACATTCTGACCATGCTAAAATATATTCCCAATCGTCGATCCCCGATGCATTTTCAGCATCGGGACTTTTTCGAGGAAGCTAATCTGAAGAAAAGAACTTGATGGGTTTATCGTGAATTGCCGACCCTCGATACTTTTTTAGGATCGGCAAGCTAAGGTTTGTTTTAGAACGAATAACTTAAGGAAATTCCCGACTCCGATTAATACACAATAATTAGGTCAATGGTCTTCAACGCCACATGTCTTTACCAGATTGGAGAACCGTACGGTCTAGTTTTACCTCGAGTCATTCTTGGTTCCCTGAGTCCGAGTCACACCTCCGAGTCAGCTTTTCCACGGCAGCATTATATAGTGAAATTGATCAGCGTCAAAGATTTTGCATAGGGACATCAACGAAAACATTCATAACACATCCCTGATCCCTGATCCACCCACTAAGAGAGCGACACGATGGGATGTTTTAGCATTAGATACGATCGGATTTTGAGCATTTAAGGAGCTAATTAATACCAAATCCCACATTAGTTTCTACCTCATGTGTGAATCAAAATAGCCATTTGAAATTGTCGATAGACCACATCACCACCCGCACCTCCGCTTTCAACCCATGATAAATTTATGTTATAAAGATTTGGTGACAGATTTGTTAAATTTTCACTCATAACCTGAATTGAATGGTTGATGCGACACGGTAAGTCTTTCCATGTTTAAATTATCTTGAGTCTTTGTAAACGAAATCATCTTGTGCATAATAGAATTATGGAGCATCTAAAGGAGAAAGACGAGAGACTCAAAGGCTGTATCGATCATGTGATTGTCAAAATAACCAGGTTTTAACAAGCTTCAGAGGTATGTATCCAAGTCTGTAAATTTGTTGGTTGTAATTCATATGTTTTTGTCATTTTTTTGTTTTACACAGTCTCTAAAAGTTTATTTTAGCTGCAAGAATGATGCCACCAAGAAATCCAACCACCATACATTCACCGAGGGAACCGAAGATAAAATAACCAGAGGTAGGCGAAGGCTCCCCTCTAGGGGTCGCAAAACAATTAGAATACACTCTAAGGCCGGAACCTGTCATTAAGACCAGAACAAAGAAGGTTTTCATCCAGCCTCCATCCTTTGGATATATAGAGGCAAGCGCATAGTCCAATATGGTAGTCCCACATTGGGGAGAACTCTTTAACAAGATCATCTGGGAGGATTACCCAGAATATATCCCACACAGTGATCTGGATGTAAGAGCGCTCGATGACGAGGTGTTCCTGAACATCCGACGGTCGTACCTACATATGGTGGCAAGCAGAACCCCTGTTTTTCCTTGTATAGAAGTCCTGAAGTGGCTCATAGACCACATAGACACACATAAATGTTTAATCAACGATGACAATGGTGGGTGTGTCAGGGTGTTCCTTCCGGTAGAGGTCCAAAAATACTACAAACTCTGAGACCCCGAGGAGAATCTAAATACTAATTTCATCGTGAAGTTATATGAGCACCATGACACTAGCCGGGTGATGGCCTCATGGTGGAGGGAATACAAGAAGCTCACCAACCATAGCACTGGATGGTACGGGATGACCAACTTAAGGGAGACATTCATCTATTTGATGGCTCTCATCTGTCGATTATATGGAGAGAAGGATTGCTCCAGATTTTCAAAGGCGTGGTTGCCCTTTGCTTACACAGTGGTGATCTCCGGGAGAGGGTTCAACTGGGGAGAAACAATTTCTAAACAAATGAGCATATGTGTACAGCAAGCTCAGACGCCAAAGCAAGGAGAGACGCCAGCTTTCTACATGGATTCATACTTGCTCAATCTCATGTGCACCAGAAACATCTTCATCGGCATGAATCTAAGTTGGCATGTTGCAGAGATACCGGTCCATGTCTACTTCAGCGTGCTATGGGAGAATAGGTATAAAACATATTACTCCCTCATCTGCGATTAATTCATCACGCAAATTTATTTCATTCTTTTTAATAAATAATTCCCAAGACTATCGGTTGCGGCCAAGAAAATGATATCAAAGGTAGGCCACTGGTACTTCGATGAGTGTGACACTTACATCAGGGTGTTCAGGTCCCCTGGAGCACCACATATCCTACCAGCTCATGTTCCAGATCAGATTTTAGTAGGAAAAATATGTTATCAAACCATATTTCATGGCTACAATGCCACCCTGGTCAAGGACAAGAAGTGGGACTTCATACCCTATGGTTTCCATATAGGTTTCTACTTGGTAAAGGATACTGCTCAAACCAAACAAGAAGGGTTGAGCCAACTCGAGTTCAGATTCCAGACAGGCCAATTCCGCAAGCATGATCCAAAGGGCCTGGTCTTGCAACATGCTTCACAAGTGTCATCCTGCTGGACATACGCCCATGAAAAATTTGAATATCAAGTCTTCACCTAAAATGCCCAGGACTCGGATGAGGTGTTAGCAAGGATGGTCAATCCCAAAATGACCAGGTTCATAGCCATGAGCTTGGATAAATAGGTGATGACCATAGAGCAATTGGCTCAAGAGGTCCTCAGAGCCAGGGAAGAAATTAGAGCGGCTGAGGAAACAAAGGTTCCCCTAGTGGTTCTGGTTCAGAATAGGGGATTTCCTATGACACCAGATGCACGAAAAAGGGAATTTCTCATGATAGAACAGGTGCAGTGATTAATTGATTAGTTGCAGGATGACCCGGACCTTGTAGGAATGACAAGGGTCCCTACCGACAACTGAGATGAAACCCGGGTAGGCCCAAGCGACCATGAGCTAATACAAATTGATGAAATCGTTGGGTTAGATAACCCTGAAGTTACATCGTCACAGGTTGGGTCACCGGGGGATGTCTCAGCTCAGCTAGAGATAGTAAGAATATCAGGGAGAGTAAGTGAACCAAACCCCCTCCGTGACTTGATAACAATCTATGATGATGAGGAAAGTTTGGAGGTGTCCCTAGTGACTCCTGTACAGATCACAGAGGAAAAGGAGACCGAGAAGGCATCTTCCCCAACTCCCGATGCTCAAATTTGGGGCCTTCCATAGAATGAATAGGAGGTTGAAAGTTTCTTATACACTGAGCTTCCCTATGTACCAGAGACCCAAATGGATAGACCAAAGGACGAGATGGGGTCGGGCAAAAAAAAATAAGAAGTCTCACAGCAAGAAATCGGCATCTCAACAGTCGATTATCAAGTAAGTACCGAGCCTACCTCTAGTGTTTCAATTTCAGTCGGTAATCTACCTCCCGATGAGATAAAACTAGAGGTTGGACCTTCAGAACACGTGGAGGAGGTTCAAGAACCCATTATTGAACAAATATACACCGTCGGGAGCCTGGGAAATATGCTTACCTAGGGAGATCAACAAATCCCCGAACCCATGGACAAAGTTTCTAATATACAATCCATCTATTATGACAGGAAGAGGAAAGATATCGTAAAAAGAACCACCAAGAAGAGGATGATTACTCTGGATCACTCCATCCTCATCACCACAAAGGAAAAATTTACTAACATAGAGCATGCCAATACATCTAATCTTATCGACGCAGGGATGGAAATCACAAACACCACCCTGGATAGAGAGAAAAGGGATGAAGAGGAGTTGGCCGCTGCGCTGAATGAGTTGGAACATTTAAGCCATTTGGTGAAATATTATCAAGACTCCACACAGGCCTCGGTGTTCTTGAGAAGTGAATTCCAAGACGCATATGATAAATTTGCAAATGAGAGGCACTTGTTCACTGCAAGAATATTCGATTACCAAGAAGACACTCTCATGGCATTGGAAATGTGTAAATATATGGAGAGGTGGTATGAGAAATCACACCAAGCCATGGAGAGGATTGACTACATCAGCATCGTTCAATAGGGCTGGGACGCCGAAGAGAACGACATTCGGGTACTCAATGATAGTAGCATCGACCACATAAATAATTCGGTTGAATACTCGATGAGAATGGACCAAGAAACTCATCAAGAAATCCAAGAGAAGTGGGTCGAATGCGAAAATAGATGGACCAAGGTCAATCGGGTGATGGGCGACATCGACCTTCCAGAATTCGGCACACCCGATGACTTTGTCGACTTACACAACATAGTCAAATTACATGTCGAACGAAACTCATCGTGGGTTGTGAAGATAACAAAGGTGGTGAACATGGTGCCAAGGAAAGTGTAGCAGTTCATGGAGCACCTGATCAAGGCTCGGACAGTGCTACAATAGTTAAGTTCTAAAATAGTCAAATATTTGGCTCGGGTAGTAGAGATCAAGGAGATCCTTTCGGCCCTAATGGATCAACACAGGTTCTCGTACGCCAACACATGCAAGGATATATTCATCTAATGGTCGGAGTACGAGAAGAGACATCCACTCAAGTGAAACCATTTTATGACTTTTGGAGGACTAAGCGATGAAAGCGCCATGTGGTGATTTTTTATTTTACTTAGCTGCACTTTAATAGTTATTTTTAGTTAATAATACGTTATAAATATGAAGATCGACCTGTTAGTAGAGGTCGATGGTTGTTTCAAAAACCCTCATTTTTGGATATGTAAAGAACTATTCTGGAGCTACCTTAATTGAGAAGTCTTGTTTAGCACCAGAGACAAGTTTGTGTTTTTCATCAAAAGCATGTGTGAATGGATCTGAAGAAGAATTATTTCTGATTATATCTAATGAATGGATGTTGTGATGAGTAAGAGCCTCTTAATTTGTTGATAATTTATCTGATTCAATATTTTTAGCAGTTCTTGTATTTAATGATGAAAAGTAAATCGTTGTGTTAATATGTGATTGATGATTAAAGTTAAGGAAACTATTTGTCTTGCCATCATTTATCGCATGTATGTTTTCTCCTGATAATCGTATCCTAGTCAATAATTGGAACACCAACAGGTTAATGTATTAGTACTAGGCTTGTTGTAGGTGTAAGAATCATGGTCTGCATGCTTAAGAAGAAGGGTTATCCTGAACTCATCCTTCTTTAGTCGTTAAGTTCTTTTTCCTTTGTTACCCAGCTGGTTTATACTAGCATTTATCTTGTATCGGTTCCATCTATAAGAGAAAATACAAAAAGAGAAATTCCAAACAAAAGGAGGGGTTTTCACAAGAAGACATCCCGTCAATCACTACGTAAATCCCATGGATCGTTTAGTCGGATCATAATATCTAGAGAACCATTCCACCATTAAACGTTGCAAATTCTAATTGGGCCTCAGTGGCGAGTTTGGTTCCTACTTTTGAGTTAAAGGGATTTAGAACCCCTCAACAGGTAGTTGATATGCTTTCTAGACCTCCTATTGCTTCTTCTATTATTTTGAAGAATGCTTCTTTATCTCATGATAGCTATGTGGAGCAATATGTCATAGATAAAGATTTTAAAGAAGTATTTGAGAAGCTAACCCATGGTGCATAGGTAGAGAACTATTTTCTGCAGAGAAAACTACTCTACCATCTTGGAAATACGAGAAGCTCACACTTCTTTTGTGTATGGAAATTTTAGGGTACGAAAATTTATGGCTCATCTGCAGAGGTTTTGTTACTAGCCTCGGATGAAATCAATTGTAACTAAATATATAAAGGGCTATGTGACATGTTCTACTTGTAATCCCACTAATAGAAAATTGGGGCTATACTCACCACTTCATGTTCCATCCTATCCATGGGAAAGTATCTCCATGGATTTTGTAGGGGGTTTACCAATGTCGAATAGGGGTCATGACTATTTGTATGTTGTAGTGGATAGGTTCAACAAGATGTGTATCTTAATTCCATGTAAAAAGAAGATTACTACTGAGCAGATTGCTAATATCTTGTTTCAGTATGCTTGGGTTCACTTTGGGTTACCCACATCCATTATCTCGAATCGAGATACTCTATTCCTTGAGTATTTTTGGACAAGCTTGTGGAGAATGATGGACACCAATTTGAAGAGGATCACTGCTTTCCATCCACATACCGATAGACAGACATAGGTTTTTAGCCGAACAATGGTACTTTTTCTTCAAGGCTACTACATCAAGCATCACAAGTTATGGGATGAACAAATACCCTATGTATAACATGCTTACAATCAAGCCTTACATTCCTCCACTCAGTGTTCACCTTTTGAGACATGTTTTGGGTATTTTCCTAAGGTTCCTTTGGACTTGATGTATGGGAGAGATGTTGATTCAAATGAAGAAAGAAACAAAGACAAAGCCTGCAAGTTCATTCAGAGGATCCAGCAGGTACATCAAGAAGTTAGGGAACAGTTGTAGAAACGTCAAGCATAATATCGGGCTCGGCATGACAAACACAGGGTTGATCATCAGTTCCAGGTTGGAGACCAGGTATGGCTTCACATCAGTAAGGAGAGATTGAAGGGTGAAGGCAAGAAACTCAAGCCCATCCGTTATGGACCCTTCACTATTTTGGAGAAAAGTGGTATCAATGTTTTTCGTCTAGATCTTCGACGTTATATGCATATCTACTCAGCTGTAAATGTGGAGAACTTGAAACTTTTTGAGCCTCTCATGATCATGGATTAGGGTGGGGAAGTTTCAATACCTTCAGTTGATGATTTTTCTCCTGAGTACTTGGATGATTTAAAGGAAGATATCATCTTGGACAGAAGGATGATGACTTCATGTAGGGGTGATGTTGATTATCTTCGAGTAGGATTAAAGGGCACACATCCAAGCAAGGCAAAGTGGATTGAGAATGACAAGGTGAGGGAACTCTTCCGTCACTTATATGTTGATTGATGAAATCTTTTGGTGGTCCAAAAATCTCTCAGTGGGAAGGCGTGATCAAAAAAGGATCCATAGAAGACTAAGGACAACTCAGAATTCACAGAAGCAACTCGGGAAGCTTAGAATGGCCTCAATAGACAGAGAAAGGGAAAAAATTCAAAGTCCTCAAAACTCAGTTAAATTGGCATCATCACGAAGAGCGCATTGCAAGGTTTCCAATGATGTAAATGGTTCGTCAAACAGAGTTACAGATCAAAAAATATTCGCGGTCAAAGTTTTGGTCAACCTAGCCCAGTCAGTATGGATGAGTCAGCATGATGTCAGCATGGTGATGTGGCAGCACTAGAGGCTGACACGTGTCACTAATTTTTAGAATTTTTAGGTCAATGAGTGGACCAATGAGGAAGTTCCACGTGCCAGACACGTGGCATCCATACCATATGTGGCAGGCTGACGTGACAGACCGATGACGTGGCAGGATGATTGTACATGTGAATGACGTGGGCCAATGGTTGGCTTCCATGTGGCCCAGTCATGGGCTGCCACTTGGCAGTGGGAAAATTCCCAATGAGTGCCCCTAACCAAATTTTCAAAAATAAAAAAGGCGGCCCACCAAATCTGGCGAAGGTCCCGCCAAATTTGGTGGTCAACCTTCTGTTATAATCCAACTCCAACAAATCTAAACAAGACTCCAAACTTGGCAACAGTGTAAACTATATATATATAAATATATATATCTATATATATATCTATATATATATATGATGTTGTCAATACAAGCCCAAAAGGGGAGGCACGTGGGCTCGACCTCGATACCTCCCCCCCTTACATAGCATCTGCCAACCGTTGAGCCAAATGCCTCCATTGGGTAGTTCGCCCGACTTTTAACTTAAATACTAAGTTTTCAAGTGGACGAGAGGATGGTGCTTGGCGATACGGACGAGAATTTTTTATGAGGTGAGTATAGTGAATTAATTTCAGGTTGCAGCCATGGAAATCGAGACAAGATTCCTCATGGGCCTAGGAGTGCCAAAGTCAGATTGAGGCTTGGAGACAGTCATTTTTGAGTAATTCGATGCTATGAATTCAATGGTGTTGTTTGTTTTCTTATTATATAAAATCTTCTGCAGCTTAATTCTAGAATGAGGTATACTTATGTATGTTTCCAAATTCCTTTCTTGAGATAATAAAAAGGCCTACCCATTTGAGAGCAGGACCTAGAAACGTAGTCCACCAAGGACAAACTCCGTTATCAATTTTTTGTGTTCATATTTGATGCTTATGTCTCTTCATTATTGGGATTTTCCTTCTTTATGGTGCACTTTAATTTATGCTCATTAATACAATTCTTTATAAGTCACATTGATGAAAATATCCCGGATCACATACCCCCCAAGTGTTGTTTCCTCTAGTGACTCTTCTTATTTCCTCGTGTAGGTGTTTGGTTACTAATTGGAACATTTTCTCTAGATGGGGGAAAACAAGATTCAAGTACGCGATCTAGATTGAGAATCGAGTCTAATGGAGGGGTTTTTTTTTTAGTTTTTAATGAGCTTGACATATATGATGAACTATGCTTGTTAACAAGCTTGACATAAGAAAAGAACTATGTTCATTATGACCAGGTACTACCAAAGGATCAAGTGATTCTAGGGATTTTCACACCTGAGTAGAAATCATGTTTAACGTAGCACCCCATGGGGTGGCAGGAGAAGATAAAGGAAAAACCCCCATGAGCGAGGAATCCTTAAGGAGACCTACTCCTACATTCTCAATACTATTATGTCTTAGAAAAGAGACATTATTCATTGCAGTATTGTGGAGATATGAAGTTGTCTAGTCAAGTTGGTCAACAGTGATATTTTTTGCTTGATGGGGAAATCATAATATATGAAACATCAAATATGTGACAATAGTCATCGCATAGAACCAAGTACGACCAAGTAACAAATTGTAATCCAGGGGCGCGTCAACCACTTCGATATCGACCAAAATAGTCTTACCCTTCAACGTCACAGTGAAATATTGCAAGAGTTCATGAGGTTAGAAACCATGTCCATCAAAATCCTCCAGGGTGGTATGGGACTGGCTAAGTTTAGGAGAACCAAGGGCTCTCCAACAATGAAAAGACATGACACAGGTGGAGGCTTCCTCATCCAAAACAGTGCGATGGATGTTCTTTCCACCAACCAAAATTTGAATTTGGAATGCTAAGTGGTGGGAGAGCCTCTCCTTAAAATAATATAGATTAAACATGATCAGGTTCGACTCCTCTGGATCCATAGCTCCAATGGCTGACAACAGGGTTCTACACTGACTTGGACAATGCTTTAGAACTTCGAGGGTGGACATAGCATAAGGCGCATGTGCCAAATCTTCAACAATGTTGTAGTTTTGGGTATCACAGGCATTGGTATTAAATGTCTCCTTTTGAATTACAATTATGGGTGGGCACAACACTGGATCAGAAATTGGCTTCTCAATCTGAAGAGGATTGGAATATGGAGGAGGAGTGGATGTCGAGGGTTGATCAACAACCTTTCCTTTAGACTGATCACCTGGAGGAGTACCATAGGTATTTGCATGAGTCATTACATTAACCACTTAAACATGTACACCTCAGAGGTGCTCGATGAAGCATCCCCATGGTAGGAATGACCTGTTTTTCCCCCTTGCGGAGGGGCATGATTTTGTGCAATCAAATGTTATTGTTGAACTGGTTGGGAGGTACCCTTCATAAATTTAGTGATAGCCTCACGATGAGTGCAGTATTTCATGTAGTGGTCTTCCTCACAAATCATGAAAGGAGACTTAATGTTCCTATTTGGTTGAGTATCAAAATTATTTGGATTATCCTGCTTGTTAGAAGACTTCTTGGATTTACCCTTGTTTTTCTTCTTACCTCATGGTTTCTGAGATGAAGTGAATTGGACCGCATTTACCTCAGAAGTTTGAACATGAGCGCAAGTAGTTGTGGTGTTTGAAACGAAACTTGGTTCCTGAGCAGGTCTTGATGGACCGTTTGATGGATGAGGAGCTTGAGGGATCATATTGTAAAGTGTGTCATACTAGGAATAAACCAAGTCCAAATATTACGCATGTTTGTATCTTGTTCCTCAATAACTAAATTTCCTTTAGCAACTTTATAGGCAATGGAAGGCAACAACGACTTTGTAAACCAATCTGTGAGGATTTGGTCTAGAATTGGAGCTTTGATCAACCATCTATGCCATCTCCACTCATGATTATGATCAGATATGTGGGTGGAAGAGGATCGTCGGAGTAAGATCAAAATCTCTGTACTAGTCTCATACCATATAGGCAACTGAAAATGTGTCAAAAAATCCATGGAAAGATAACTAAATTCAACAAAGGAGTTACGGGGTAGATCAATATATCATTTCCTTGCAACACCTGTAAGTGTTCTCTAAAAAAGTCTCATACGAATGGATTCGTCCATTAATGAGTTGGAAGAACATTGTTATTTCACAAGTTGTAGATTGGTCAAAGCCCGACCCAACCACCAAGCAACGACAACTAAGGGACACTATACCCAATGTAACCTCGATATAGGTCTCGCGCTTCAAGGGTGACTAGGTCACTCTAGGGAGGTGATCATGGTGACCCTGGGGGGATTGAAAGGGATGGAAGGGAAGGAAGAGAAGTATCCCCCTAAAGGTCAAGGTTTATAAGTGGAATATGTCTTTTATGACCCATCTCCAGGTGTTTTAAGGTTTCCAAGTTTCTGGAGACCCTTCAAAATTGTTTGTACCTTCTCGAGACACAAGAAAATCCAAGCTTGCATATAGTATGTTAGTTGGACAAGAAATTTAATCTTGTTTTCCCTATCTTGAAACAATTAGTAATAGTATATATCGTATATATCAGCAATATAAATTAATGACAGTGGCTAAAAAAATTGCTTCAATTGACACAATATTTTACTCAAGTATAGCTCTCAACAATGATGATATTAATGAGTAAGTTATTTAAACAATGAAGCGAGGAAAAGGGTTGTTTTAACAGAGATAGTAAGCCCATAATGCTTCTTTTATAGCAGCAGTAAACAATGCTACTAGATTAATAAAATTTATGTGAGATAGTAAGCACAATAACCAATGATTAAAACTCACAATGATTAACCCAACTCTAGAGCATTTAAAGGTTGATTTTCTGCAGGTAAACAATGAATATTATGACAGCCTTATGGATGTACCTTTAAATAGCTATAGAAGAAATAATACTTAAACAAAACCAACAACCAAGTGCACCATTCAATAGATCTTTTCAAGGCAAGCAAATTTGACTATTTATTTGCTTATTTTGACAAAGTATAGGCAAAGTTATGGTTGAAAGAGGGTTTGAAGAGATGTTTTAGGACATCAGACCTAGTTTTATGATAGCAGGGTTTATACCCCACAAAAATTTCGCCCTATAGGGAAAAAGGTGCGCCCTAGAAATGGGAACACACCCAACCAATCAGATCTTGGAAAGGACAAGATTTCACGTACACCAAGGCAACAATTTATTTCTCCAATGCAACAAGTG
Source organism: Picea glauca (assembly GCA_000966675.3). Classification (NCBI taxonomy): domain Eukaryota; kingdom Viridiplantae; phylum Streptophyta; class Pinopsida; order Pinales; family Pinaceae; genus Picea; species Picea glauca. The sequence goes on along the minus strand of JZKD02S0267077.1, from coordinate 1,655,942 downwards.
ATGACTAGTGTCTTTAATGATTGGGTTAATGGAGTCAAGAAAAAGAATAAGATAGAGGTACTACATCCTTGGGGGTGTAAATCCTCTTACTCCCCAAGGCAAGTATCCCTAGTTAGGGTTTATACTAATAGGGTCTATGCACTTATACTTCTCTTAGAAAATCCTTGTTAAATAAACAATACTTAAGAAAAATTATCATGGAGACTAAGGTGGGGGTGTATGCCCTTATACTTTCCACCTAGCTCTAGAAACAATCAACCTTGACTTGAAACACACATGATAATACAAAGCATATTTTTCTTACCAATTCAAGGAAAGATGCTAAGATAAACCACCAAAATAACAAAGGGAAATCCTTGCAAGGCTAGCGCATCACTTTCACCAACCATTAACCAATAAATATAGCCATACACAAGAGCACAAGAGATAAATAGCCAAAGATAGCAAAAATTTCGGTCCAAGGCCTCTCCAAATGAGAGATTTATGATTTTAAATGAGATCTTATGATCTCTATTTATACAAAATGTAATTTACATAGTTTTTCCACATAATTTTAGGGTAAACCACAATATTAGGGGTCAACAACCCTAATCTTTCTCCTTTAAAAGAATAATGTTAAACAATTCATGATTTGCACATAAAATAAAACCCTAAAGTAAGACGTCACCCTTCAAGGGTGGCGTTTTGGCACCTTTAGGTCAAACATTGAGTTGTATATGATAGATTTGGGCCTTCAAAGGCCATATGTCTCTGATCCAACCTTTTATTCCACAATCCAAGGGTTCCTTCCTTCAAGACGTGTCATGTGTACTCATTACCACCTCAAGCCCTCAAGCATGATGTCAACCCCCTTAAGGTGACGTTTTAGGCCTCTAAAGTAAATCGTTTGGCTTGTGAGGGCATGGTGAAGTCATTCAAGGTGCCTTCTAGGACTTCAAATGAAATTCATCGTGATCCGACATGCATTCCCTTTATATCCAACCTATGGGATTCAAGCCCCATGGAATCCAATTCTAGTCTTGTTCTTCCAAAATTGTCCACCAACTAGGTCCTGCAAAGACAATAAGCACACCCTCCAAGGATCTCAAGTCATAATATCATGGTGAGTAAATCAAATCAATAAATGAGCCACCTAAGTATGTGCATCAAATATTACCCGGTCAAACAAATAAGTGCTCAAAGACATTATGCAACTTGCCAAGCTTGGATATGGTAGCGTTGATGAGGTGTCCTATTGGGTAGATATTTCCTTTGGTCAAGGAGTGTTTCCCAAGTGATCCCTCTCTAATCCATGTGAAGGAGATGAAGTGGTTATGGATCAAAATTCATTGGGCATGGGGTTCATGACATACAAGGGGTTGTAGTGTCTCATTCATGGGTGCCTTTGTAGAGGGCGTGTGGCACCTTTGTTTGCAATGCACTTTTTCCAAGCCCATCCTCTTATAATTCTTTGTTTCTTTCATTTTTTAAGGATGAGTTGAAGGTCACTTCCCCGGTGTAGTGTCTAGATAATGACAGTTTCACTAACAAGTATCTTGAGGAAATGAGAAGGATGGCTTGCGATGAGACCCCCTTTCTCTCAACGATGAAACTGAGAGCCATTACCCTAGCTTGGTGACCATATGATGGTAATTCCATACCACTAGATACCCATGATAATGATAGGTCGGCTCATGATAAGACCTCTTATACTCCAACTAACCCCCTAAGAATTCATAATCATTTATTCTTGTGGGTCCCCCTTTTCTTACAGAGAAGCATTTCATTTCTTTCTCGGGGGATCCCTGGGCAAAGCATCTGGAAGTTTTATCTATAGGATTTTATTTTTTTTAACCAACAACAATCCCTATGGGCCTTCAACCCCTTCTTCCCATAGAATGGGGGACAACCCCTTCTTGGGTCAGTATACCTTTAAATCCCAAGAGACAAGGAAATGGTGGGGGGGTTTAGTGATGGAAAGTGGTAAATATGGTTGGGAATGGTACCATGGCTCTTCAAGGGATTTCCTATCAGCAAACCCCTTCCCAAGGAAGACCACTTACTAGGGCACAATGTCAACCACCAAGGTGAAACAAGGAAAAAGGCATAATGTCCAAGCATATTTCATAAAATCGAAAGAAGTCTAAGATACAGCATACTCAAAATGCCTCAAATATTGAAATGGCACTCACCATAGTACCTAACTCGTACCTCATCGAGCAAGGCCCGGTGCCTCTGGGAAGCCAACTAGTGTGGTGGATGATATCTAAAAATCCTAAAATCTATGTTGGTGAAAAGGGTCTCCATATGTGCAAGTGGATACAACTGGCCATGTAGTCTCTCGACACTCCATATCTGTAACCCAAAGGCCTCGAGACATGATCTCCTTAGTTATCCCACAAAATGGGGATAACATCTAGCTCCTACTTCGGGACATGTGCTCATTGTAGAGTGCATGAGAATTGCAACATCTCCTAGTAGACCTGTTCCTGCAAAAACTCAGACAAAAGCATCAGATCATCTAGGGTGGTGCTATCACCCTTTGTCCATATACATAAAAATCCAAATGAAAATTAATCTAGAAAATAAAATTTTATCATTTTTTCAAAAACTTTTAAACTAAGCATGAAATCAATATGCAAGTAGAGAAAAATGAAAAATGAAATGAATCTAAACTAATATGAGAAATCAATATGAAAATGAAAGGAAATAAATATGACTTACCTACTTACCTGGGGCCTTGGGGCCCTAAATATAAGGCGATAGATGATGTCAGGTGAATTCATATAACCAGTGCAACCAGTTGATCATCTCATCAAATTGTCTCCCCCTATGCTTGATTATGTAAAACAAAAAAGATAAGCCAAGCACGTAATGATCATGAGCATAAATAGATATATCATCATGAAATGAAATGAAACGCATGGAGATTGATGGGAGGGAGGAAATCTTGTTGGAAATAATATCCCCAACTATGATCATGCAAGGAATCATGCCTGAAGTGATATCCACAAGCTCGATCAATCCATCTCTGAAGGGGGATACTATATGTAGACAAAGTCTCATCTTCATCCTCTTGAACATGATCACTACTTCCTAAAGACTAAGAATATATGAGAGGTCCCAAGAAGACCTCATGATCTCCCTGAGAGGATTAAATGAGGTAACAGATAGGCTCAGGTCTAGGAAGAGAAAAGTGCACCCTCTTTATCTTTGAATCCCTCCATAAATCCTCAATATGAAAGTAATTCCTCTTTTTATAATGAGCCTCTGATCGCTCTAAGGTGGACACGTCCTAGTATTCCTCCAATAATGAGGAAGAAAGTGGTTGAGAGTCCTCGAATAAATATGTAATGATGTCATAATCTCTCTCCCAAACATATGAATCATATATGCATGAAAAACAGTCCTCTGAAAATGATAACTCAAACCCCTTTTCTTGAGAGCTACCCTCAATGTCGTAAATAGGGTCTCTATCGAAAGTGAGATGACCAAAATCCAACCTTCGTCTGGTAGACTATATGAAAGTGTCTATATTATCATCGACCATGTGTAAAGGTTCTTTTACAAGACCATCAACAAAAGTGACCATCTCTTTGTCTTCATGTGCAGGAGGATTAAAAGTATGGACACCTTCATCAAGTGGAAGGGCAGATGCGAGTGCTTCATCTACGTTAAATGTTTCATATGCATCCTCAAAATGAGAAAGATCATTGAGATATTATTGGTAAATTTCTTCATATATCTGTTCTTCGAGAACTTCTTCATCGTCAAGGGCAGGAAATAACTCTCTTATGTGATTCATCACTTCCTTACCAGCCTTTTCCTTTTCCATCTATAAAAATGTCATCTTCGAGTCATAACAAGTTATGGATGAGGGTTCATCCCATGGTGCCATAATTCCATTGACAGAAAGGACACCTCAATGGAGTCACCAGGGGAGATCAAGTCTCACCAAAGGAGGGAAAGGGAGAAAGAGGGAAAGGTGGGTTCGTGGAAAGTGGAGTCGTTAGACAAGATTCAAGGGAAACTTATCAAGGGTGGAAAAGGGAACATTCTTCAATGGAGTCGCCAGGAAAGATAAGGGATAGAGGCTTTGGGAGGGAAGCTTGCCAAAGTGTCTTGCCAAAGTGTCATTATGGCACAGAGAGGATTCAAAATCCTCCTCGACAAAGACACAAAAATTTTATCGCACAAGTTGTAGGTTGGGAAAATCTTGACCCAACCACCAAGTGGTGACAACTAAGGGAAATTATACCCAATGTCACCTTGATATAGGTCTCGTGCTTCAAGGGTGACTAGGTCACTCTATGGAGGTGATCCCGATAACCCTGGGGGTATTGAGATGGATGGAAGAGAAGGAAGAAAAATATCCCCACAAATTTCAAGGTTGCTAATTGGAATATGTCTTTGATGACTCATCTCCGGGTGGTTTAAAGTTGTCAAGTTTCTGGGTACCTGCAAAAGTGTTTGTACCTACCCGAGACACAAGAAAATCCAAGCTTGCATATAGTATGTTATCTAGAAAAGAAAGTTAAGATTTTTGCCCCTATATTGAAGCAATTAGTAACAGTATATATCATCAATATAAATCAACGACAATGGCTGCAAAAATTGCTTCAATTGACACAAGATTTTACTCAAGTATAGCTCTCAACAATGACGATATTAATGAGTAAGATATTTAAACAATGAAGCAACAAAAAGGGTTGTTTTAATAGAGATAGTAATCCCACAATGTTGTTCTTATAGCAGTAGTAAAAAATTCTACTAGATCAATGAAATTTATGTGAGATAACAAGCACAATAACCAATGATTAAAACTCACAATCATTAACCTAACTCTAGAGAATTTAAAGGTTGATTTTCTGTAGGTAAATAGTGAATATTATGAAAGCCTTATGGATGTAACTTTAAATAGATACAAAATAAATAATACTTCAAAAAAACCAACAACCAAGTGCACCATTCAATATATATTTTCAAGGCAAGCATATTTGACTATTTATTTGTTGGTTTTGACGAAGTGTAGGCAAAGTTATGGTTGAAAGAGGGTTTGAAGAGTTGTTTTAGGACAACATACCTAGTTTTATGCCAATATGGTTTCTACCCCAAAAATATTTTTCCCTATAGGGAAAAAGGTGCACCCTAACAATGAGAACACACCCAACTAATCAAATCTCGAAAATGACAATATTTCACATACCCCAAGGCAACAATTTATTTCTCCAATGCAACAAGTGATGACTAGTGCCTTTAATGATTGGGTTAACAGAGTCAAGAAAAATAATAATCTATATGTACTACCTTTTTGGGGGTGCAAATCCTCTTACTCCCCAAGGCAAGTATCCCTAGATAGGGTTTAGACTAAGAGGGTGTATGTACTTATGCTTCTCTTAGAAAACCCTTGTTAAATCAACAATACTTAAGAAAAATTAGCATGGAGACTAAGGTGGGGGTGTATGCCCTTATACTTCCCACCTAGCTCTAGCAACAATCAACATTGACTTGAAACACACATGATAATACAAAGAATATTTGTCTTAACAATTCAAGGAAACATGCTCAGATAAACCACCACAATAGCAAAAGAAAATCCTTCCAAAGATAGCACATCACTTCCACCAACCATTAACCAATAAATATAGCCATACAAAAGAGCACAAGAGAGAAAGAGCCAAATATAGTGAAAATTTCAGTCTAAGGCTTCTCCAAATGGGAGAGTTATGATTTAAAATGAGATATTATGATCTCTATTTATAAAAAAATATCATTCACATAGTTTGTCCAACTAATTTTAGTGTAAACCAGAATATTAGGGGTCAACAACCCTAATCTTCCCCCTTTACACAAATAATATTAAACAATTCATGATTTGTACATAAAACAAAACCCTAAAGTAATATGTCACCCTTCTAGGGTGACATTTTGGCACCTTTAGGTCAAACTTTGAGTTGGAGATGATAGAGTTGGGCCTTCAAAGGCCATGTGTCTCCGATCCAACCTTTTATTCCATTATCCAAGGGTTCCTTCCTTCAAGACATGCCATGTGTACTCATCACCACCTCAAGCCACTCAAGCATGACATCAAGCCCCTTAAGGTGACGTTTTAGGCCTCTAAAGTAAATCATTTTGCTTGTGAGGGCATGGTGAGGTCATCCAAGGTGCCTTCTAGGCCTCCAAATTCAAGTCATTGTGATCTGACATTCGGGCCCTTGGTATTCAACCTATGGGATTCAAGCCCCATGGAATCCAAAGATAGGCTTGTTCTTCCAAAATTGTCCACCAACTAGGTCCTGCAAAGACAAATAAGCACACCCTCCAAGGATCTCAATTCATAATATCATGGTGATTAAATCAAATCAAAAAAGGATCCGCCTAAGTATGTGCATCAAATATTACCCGGTTAAAAAAATAAGTGCTCAAAGACATTATGCAACTTAACAATCTTGGATATGGGAGGGTTGAAGAGGTGTCCTATTGGGTAGATATTTCCTTAGGTCAAGGAATGTTTCCCAAGTGATCCCTCTCTAATCCATGTGAAGGAGAAGAAGTGGTTATGGATCAAAACTCACTGGGCATGGGGTTCATGACATACAAGGGGTTGTAGTGTCTCATTCATGGGTGCCTTTGTAGAGGGTGTGTGGTACCTTCATTTGCAATGAAATTTTTCCAAGCCCATCCTCTTGTCATTCTTTGTTTCTTTCATGTTTTAAGGATGAGTTGAAGGTCACTTCCCTGGCATGGTGTTGTTACGAGGGAAAAACTCTCTATGGGTAGGGTAAACCACAACAGACATGTATGACTGCAGAAATCAACTCAATTCCAACATATGCTATATAAACCAATGTGAAAGAAAGATAAGAAAGAGGCCTACCTCGATCCAACATTTGATGATGTTCCACCGTTGAGCACTTCGACCCAAAGCTTTATACCTGCAACAAGTTCTTAACAAACAAGTAGAGCAAGCATATAGTGATAATATAAAATAGTTAACAAATTAGATAGCATAATCCATTAATAAACATAAAAAACATGCCCATGGATAACATTCATATATTTTCATGATACCAATTGGACGGGAAAGGAGTATTTCTATTAATAAATGATCAGCAGAAGCGAAAACATTGCAGACTTTTTTGTTGGCACGGTTCAAAACCAAGAAACCAAGTTCCTTTCAACTAGGTATCCACCACTTCAATCCTCCACCAAAAGCAAGCTCATAGAAAGGAGACAATGAGTTTCTCTCAACAATAAGGGAAGAGCTTAGGGGTTGAACACTATGTTCATACTTGAGGGACAAAGGGATGCAGACTCAATATGAAGTAATTTCTTTTGAGTAACTTTGCTCTCAAAGTTGAATGTTTTCTCCTCTTTTCCATAGTTCAGAATTGGCTCATTTATAGCCTTCAAATGGAACTGAAGGGCCGAGTTAAAACGTTTCCAGTATATGGAAGGCCAAGGATCAGAGATCTCGTTTCGTGACATGGAAACCCGACTCCATTTTTGTATTTTCTAGCACAAATCACGATGTATGTGAGTTGTAGTGGAGCAGCCCGCGTATACGCATGATGTATAGTAGATAGGGCACATATATGTGGAAAAATATGTATTTTAGCTTTGGAATCATCAAAAAGGGATGAAAAATCTGCATAGGGAAATGGAAAAAGGCCCTCTGTGCAAGATTGCAATGGTGAGGAAAATCTTTCTATAACAGGTGTCCAAATAATGACAGTGTCACTCATAAGTATTTTTCAGAAATGAGAAGGTTGGCTCATGATGAGACCCACTTTCTCTCATCCATGCAACTGAGAGCCATTACCCTAGCTTGGTGACTAGATGATGATAATTACATACCACTATATACCCATGATCATGATAGGTCATCTTGTGGTGAGACCTCATATCATCCAACTAACCCCCTAAGCATTCATAATCATTTATTCTTCTGGGTCCACCTTTTCTTACAAAGAAGCATTTCATTTCTTTCTCAAGGGATCCTTGGGAAAATCCTATGGAAGGTTTATATATAGGATTTTATATTTTTGAACCAACAACAATCCCTCTGGGCCTTTATCCCCTTTTTCCCATAGAATGAGGTACAACCCCTTCTTGGTTTAGTATACCCTAAAATCCCAAGAGACAAGGAAATAGGGGGGGTTAGTTATGGAAAGTGGTAAGTATGGTTGGGAATGGTACGATGGATATTCAAGGGAGTTCCTAGAAACAAACCCATTCCCAAAGAATACCACTTACTAGGGAACAACGTCAACCAACAAGGTGAAACAAGGAAAAAGGCATAATGTCCAAGCATATGTCATGAAATATAAAGCAGTCTAAGATACAACATACTCAAAATGCCTCAAATATTGAAATGACACTCACCATAATACCTCACTTGTACCTCATGGAGAAAGTCGCAATGCCTCTTGGAAGCTAGCTGGTGTGTTAGATGACATCTGAAAAATCCTAACCTCTGTAGTGGTGAGAAGGGTATCCATCTGTGCAAGTGGATACAACTGGTCATGTAGTCTCTCGACACTCCATGTCTTCAACCCGAGGGCCTCGAGACATGATCTCCTTAGTTATCTCACAAAATGGGGATAACAAACACCATAAATCGAAAGTCATGACATGATTGTTAGGATCTTCCCCAGGTTTTCCCTCGAATTTTGGGATTTCAAATGGTAATTTGGCAGGGATGGCGGGCCAAAACGGGGCATGTTGAATGGGATCGTTTGTCAAACGCGACATATCTAGAAGATCTAATGTAGCCAAGAATGGAAGTTGTTGGCTATCCTATAGACACTAGTGGTAACCATATGACATAGGAACACCAGCAGGACCATATCCAGGTTGCGGTGAGATGGAAAACTAGATGGTCCTCCGATATATGGTGGTTTCTCGGGTTATCCACCCATGTAAGGTGGTTGTCCTGATTTTCCACCCGTGTACTATGACTAAACAAATGGACCTCCTACATACTGCAATTGACTTGATAGTCCCACCGTGTATGGTGGTTGAAGGGATGGTTGCGTCGGAATCATGGGATTTATGTATTGATAGGGAAAAGTTCCTTGTGGAGGAACGCCCGTCGGATTGGGTTGACCCCAAAAATGGTTAGAAAATCCTGGAAATGGTTGTCCAGGATACATGCCATTGGTACTATTAATATAAGTACTTTCAAGAGCATCTTTCCCCCAAGGTTGTTGATGTTCAACCAGGTAGGTTTCCCCGCAGTAAAAATTTATACTGCAATGGAAGGTTTCCCCCCAGTTGAAGGTTGTCCTCCCATTGAAGATTGACCTCCATTGTAGGGTGTACTAATCTGTGATGTATGATATGGAGGATGAGTATATTGAGTAGGATGAGGAGATATGCAAACTTTTCTTTTTCTTAAATTTCAAATGGGATGAAAGAGATCTATGTTTGATACAAAGAAATACAAGGAAAAAAATCAATCAAACAAAGCGCACTCAAAAATGATGAGAATTGAAAGAAAACAAGTGTGATATAACTTGTTCAATCAAGGACTCAAAGATGCAAAGGATAAAGAATACAATCACTCATGAAACGATGAGCAACAAGAAACAACATTCAAGACTGGGTTGTGGAAAACAAGAGAGTCCTAATCATCCAGAAAAACGAGATGTTTCAAATGAAGACAAAAAGGGCTCAAAACCAAACAACCTTTGCAAACACTAGTTGATAAAAACTCTTAAACAACCAAACAATATGAAAACTTTGTGAGACGAAGATCATAAAACTCAAAGGTAGTATGAACCAAGGGATCTTGTTAACCCAAGGGAATCACAACTAGAAGAAAATTTGCAAACTCAAAGAAGAAACATAGATGAGTGATAAATGTAAAATTCTCAAGAAAACAAATTCAAAGACAAACCAGGAGTCTCTGGGCAAAAAATACTTCAAAATCAGAATGAGAAAATCAGGGCAAAAAGAGGAAAAAACACATAAAAGAGGAGATTGGCACCCATGTTCTCAAAGAGATAGGGCACCATGGGGCCCTCTAGCAGGCTTAGAGGAATGTCAGTAAGGTAAGGGGCACCCTCTAAGAGGATTAGGGGAGCGCCAGTCAGGATAATGGTTCCCTCTAGCAGGATTAAGGGAGAGCCCTTCAGGTAGGTGGCACCTTGGTGTACACTACAAGGGATTGTCAATTTCTGAAAAGTTCAAAAATGACTTACACCAGCTCGAAATTAGCAGAGACTAAGTCAATGCCTCTATAAAATCTTCAATGAGGAAGAGGGAAGGGGAAATACATCAGAAAGAAGCATCAAACAAACAATATCTAATCACAAGAAAATGATTCAAGATGAAAAAGAGAAAAAACTAGTCAAAGTCCCTCCCCGATGGAGTCGCCATTTTTCGGTTACGGAATGTTCCCCTATGGATAGGTGAAACTTCCCTTAGATTGCTAGACCCATATACCAAGACAGAAAGAGTACAAGTGGACAATAACATCCCTTTAAACTCATCTAAAACAAACAAATCGACAAGGAGAGAAAGGATATGATGTACCTTTTTTGAAGTTTGTCCTTGCTGCTTCCAATCCATGAGCTTGATCCTCGAACTCCCTGACACAAACTGAGATCTAAAATGGACAGAAAAAGGAAACAACTATATCCTACTCTACTTGATTAGATAATAGAAGTCTATCTATGAATATAAGAGCAATAGTAGACAATAAAATGTAGAAGACATGAAATTGAAGGGAATAGGCCAAGTTGATATTAATTGGAAAGCCAAAGAAGGCACTTACAAAGCATGATTGAAGATGCAATCAATTCTATAATCTCTCCTCATCCACCCCTTTCATGAATCTTGAAATCAAAATGTTGATGCTTCCTCTAGAATCAAAGGTTTGATACCTCAATTGCTCCCCCTCTCACCATGTCAAGCCCTCATTATATAGGATTTTTAAGATTAACCACCATGGATAAGATCACTCACTTGATCCACTAAATTGGGATCTCTAAGATTTTTAGGGAGAAAATATCTCTGAAGGATTTTAGGAAGAAAATATCTCTCAAGGATTTTAGGGAGGAAATATCTCTCAAGATCCACCAAATTAGGATTTTGGTTTGAGAAAATATCGAGAAACCATCCATGATATTAACCACTTCTCCTTGATATTAGGAAACTAAATGTGAGGTGGATTCTCATACTATATTAATTTCCTTTTTATGAATAATAATGAATAATTCATGTGCGCATAGTATTTTGACCTTCATATGATATATTTCTCCTCCACATTGACCAGGGATTTGACAAACATTCTTTCATGGTGTCAAGGTGTTGCGACACTTGGAAAAGTGAATGCGACACTAGGTAAGGTGCGTACGACACTTGTGACAGTGCATGCGACACTTAACAAGGTGCATACGTCACTTTGTGACACTTGCGATACTCAAGTGTGACATTTTGGTGTGAAACAACCTTGACTACATGGAACAAGAATCCATTGATTATATCAGAGACACTTAGCTTAGGGGAACTTTCCAATAGAGGATCCAACTTTAACGAGTTGTCAAAGCAGGGCATCTCCTGCACCAAGGAAAGTGGCTCACCAGGGGCCAAGTTCAACAGGATTTTACCCATTTGATGGGGGCGCTCAACGGAATGGAGACCATTTCTTCCTAAGGGGAGATGAATGATATAGGTGGATATCGGTGGGCACCCACCTATTCCACCTGATCAAAGAAACGTTTTCGATTTTGGTAGTCTTTTTACAGTTTTTCGGGTCCCAAACTTCCGGGGTGGTTTTGAGGCCCTAAAAATGTTTTTTTGGATCATCAATGCTTAACAAGTAAGCAAAGGAAGATGATAGGACGAATTGAATATTTAATCCTCAGTCATACCTTTTCAATGGTGTATCAAGCACCCCAAATGAAAATCATATTCAAAAGTTACACCCTTGGGAAGTTGACGTATCAACTACCCCCATCAGGGCCCACAAACCTTTTGGTGTTTCATCTCCTGGGCTTAGGGTTTTCGATGTTTAGGGTTATATCATTTATGTTTTATTTTAAAAAGGCCTTTGGAGCCTCATTGTACTGATGTTTTTTAAAAATGTGCATAGCCATCACATCTCTTCTCAGAGATAAGATACCACCATTCAAGCAAGTTTGTTTCAGTCTGCATTATTACAGTTTCAACATATTCTCTCTATTAATAGAAGTCAATTTTTACTATATCTCTGTGTATGTCTTTTTTATAAATTTGTATTTCATTTCGTTCCATTTGTGAATCTAGATCATATCCATTCCATTCAAGTACCAACTCAGTTATGATATATGGTTATCCATTCCATTCAAGTACCAACTCAACTATGATATATGGTTGTACATTCCATTTAGGTACCCCCCTTGCAGTGGTCTAGGTCACAGCCATGGTCTAGGTCTAGGTCTAGGTCTTGTCATTCCTTACCATGTTTAGGTCAAGGCCATGTATTTCCTTACCATGCCTTTTCTTCCCATGTACCAAACTTGCTAGAGTGTGTGATAGTGTGAGAGGGAGAAAGAGGAATACAAATATGGGGGGTAGAGAGAGAGTGCCCCTATATTTCTCCCTCTCACACTCTCACACACTGTCTATTAGGGACCTAACCTCCCTAACTCATCATGCAGGTAGAATAATATATTTTCCATGCAATCAAGTCCAATATTAATAAGGCCTAGTAATAAGGAAGAATAAGTCAAATGTAAGAATACCTAATAGAATCTTTTTCTTCTAGAAGATATTCCTCTAGATTGTTCTTGTGGTAGATAGATTTAGTATAAATAGGATTCAAGGGCATGAGAAGTTTTACCTTGAGAATTATTGTAATAAAGCGCTGCTTTGCTCGAGGTTTCCCCCTCAAAGAGGCAAGTGAACATTGTTTCCTATCAATAAAGGTATTATTTTTATGTTGTGGTTCCATATAATTTGTTTTTCCACTGTTATTCTCTGTAGTATTTCTATCTTATGTTTTTATTCCACTATTATTCTCTACAGTGTTTCTCTTTTCTGCTAATATAATAGATCTTCTACTTAAAAAATGGTATCAGAGCACTTTTCTTGGTAGAAACTGTGGGTAAATTATTTTTCAGGGTAGAGACATATTACAGCGGCTTAAAGCTACAGAGATTTGTCATTCAGCTCATAAATCCACGATCAAGGAAGCATACATGCAGGAACTACAAGTGGTACTTAAAAGCACATTGTCGGACACCCTTGTAACCCATGTTGGTACCCCTTCAAGTGGTAGCACATCATACTGCACTTGTATATAGATTGGCCTACATATCTTGAATCCCTTCATAGATAAACCGATTGGTCACCTGACTACTATAGTGCCACCGAGAACAACACTCAGGAAGATACTCTCTAGTACCTTGGTAATTGGGTAGTACAACTAAAGGTATGGTCTAGCCTCCTTATTTGGTGCCTTGAGATATTGGATCGATTACTACTGTTAGACCCCGCACATATATCAAAGAGTTATAGCACAGGGAAAACCCTTTTTTGTAGGCACCCTGCAAACCGTAACTCTTGGGAATAGAACAAAAAAGCAACTGACAAGACATATTGTCATGCAACCTTGTTGTCTACATTAGGGTTGCGAAATTACTCGATATTTCTTCCTGTTAAGAATTTGGGAATTTCTCCATTGCAGTATTATTCATTTTGTAGTATAGCTCCACATTAGTTAAAAAACAAAAAGATTGGGACCTACCCACACCCTTATTTGAGACCCATCCCATTGGACTCCTCTTTTCATCCTGATCACAGTGATACCTATCATTTTTCAAAAAATAATTCCTCTATGGTCTCAACCCCCTTATTTAGGACCTACCCCATTGGATTCCCCTCTTTTCCCTAATATTCATGACACCCTTCATCTATAACCTAGTTTATGTGTGTTCACACCCACCCCTTTCTGGTACCCCCTTTCATCATGGCTCGCACCCATAACCAAGACTTGAATCCTACCTTAATACCTTGTCATCTGATTTCACAGAGGCCCAGAAGGAAGTGCGGCAACTCAGTGCCAATATTACCACCATCAATTCCAAAATGCATTCTGCAATATACACAAAAATGGAAAACCTGAAACATGACCTCTCTACCCATCTTGCATCCTTCACTGCCCAAATCTGCTCCAAGCTGAATATTACTGGACACCTTACCTCATATAACCAACCTTTGCACCTCGAAGGTGAGACTTCCTCCAATTTCCATACTTTTCAGTGCCATCACTTTCAGTGTGACCTACACCTTCCTCGAGTAGATGTGAACAAATTTGATGGCTTAGATCCCACCGATTGTCTAACTCAAATGGAACACTATTTCTCTATGTACGACATTACTGATGAGTTGGCCAAGCTCTGGTATGGTGTTCTCCATATATATCAAGAATGTTGGCAATGGTTGCAATGGAGAAAAAATGCCCGCCAAGGGTATGTGGATTTAACACATTTGTTTTCAAATATTTATGAACGCTTTGACACTGACACCCACCATTTAGGTCATTTGACCATGTTGAAACAATATGGCACCATGGAATACTTATATATTCTTTTGAGAGCTTGGATTTCCGCACGGAGGGCATGTCTAATGTTTTTTTTTTAGAATTCTTTATAAGTGGCCTGAAGTATCATATTCATTCCCACACTCTCATGGCTCTCCCCCAGATTTGGGTGGAAGATACTAAATGAGCTAAGGAATCCCAACAAGGTGTCTCTTCTCAAATCAGAAAACCCTCCTTTATTCCCCACCCTAAACCCATCACTCCTGCCCCTCCTTCCACTCCACTGAAGATCTAGAAATTGACCCGGGAAAAAATGGTTGAACACTAACTCAAGGGCCTTTGTTATAATTCTGACGAAAAATATTTTCTTGGGCACAAGTGTAAGGAACAAAATCTTTTTATGGCCATCTTTGATCCAGGTGGATATTGGTGGCCACCCACCTATCCCAACTGGCTCCTCTTGACAGTTTTTAGTTCAGCACGTTCTTCTGTAATTATTTGTAATTGTGGGATCTACACTTTTGGGGCTATATGAATCCCTACACACCTTCCAGGTGGATATTTGTGGCTTCCCACCTAATCCAACTGGCGTATTTTGGTAGTCTTCATGTCAGTACATATTTATGTACTTCCAGGGTTGTTTTGGGGCCCTAAATAGTGTTTTTTTGGCTTGCCATAATCAAAATATAGATAGAGTCAGAGTTTTATGGAATAATGTGTAGTTATCAAAAATACCTTTCCAATGGGCTATCATGCGCCTAAAACAGAGGTCGTATGCAAAAGTTATGACCTCGAGAAGTTGAGGTACCAACTTACCCATCGGGGCCCACATAACTTTTGGCATTTCATCTCCTAGGGATAGGTTTTTGGATGTCTAGGATTTTTTCATTCATGAGTAATGTTAAAAAGGCCTCTGGAGCCTCATTGTAATCATTATGCTTAGATGGATGTATGTAGCAGCCACATCTCTTCTCAGAGATAGCTACCACCATTCGAGCAAGTTGTTTTCAGTTCTACAGTTTTACAATTTCAGCTTATTTTATTTATTCAATAGAAGTTATTGTTCACTGGATATATGTTGTTGTTCTCCATATCTCTGTGTTATTTTATTCAATTTGTTATTCATTTCTTTATGCTCATAAATCAGTATCAGTGGTATCAGAGCAGTTTTCTCTTCATTTTTTTTTTTGTGCATGTCCCTGACAAGATCTTGGTACAAGAAGTTGGGACTCGAACTAGTCGATCCTTTGCAAGATCGTTCGTGCCGAGCCCGAAAAAACCCATGGGGGACGAGAAGAAATATGATGAAGAAGGATATCCTTTTAAAATGTTTCTCGAGGAAGCCCTTGCGTGACAAAGGAATGAAATGATGGACAACTTTTCATAGATCCTTCAGCAACTACCCACACGAGACACATATTCATCAAGTGGCCATGCAACCCCCTTCAAGGTACAAGTAAATTTTGATATTCCATTATTTGAAGGACTGATAGATGTGGATGGTGTATATAAATGGTTGAATCTACTCGAAGGGTACTTTTAGATCCACAATTTTTTCGACAGGAAAAATATTATTTTTTCACTCCTTAAGGTCGCCCCCTATGTTAAGGACTGGTGGGATACTTACTATGAGCAAAGGCCCATAGAGGAATTTGAAATATTTTTTGTCTCCCCCACATGGGATTCCTTCAGGGATGCCATTAAAGAATAGTATTGCCTTGTTGGAAGATACAAGGACCAGTACACAAGATGGACCACACTGTGTCAGGAAAGGGACCAGACAGTACCAAATTTCACCAATATTTTCCATAGCCTACGCACCAAATTGGGTATCAAAGACTCTGAATGAAATCTTGTGCTAAAATATTGCAGATTTCTGCATAGATACATTCCAACAGAAATGGATTTTCTGGACATCGCATCATTAGGTGCAGCTTATAGATATGTTGTCAAGATTGAGCATAAATTTAAGCAGAAGAGGTGAGAGTTTGGATATGCAAACTCCTCACAGTTGAAGCAGGGCAAAGGCGGCCCCAACCGACAAAACAAGGAACAGAGCAAATATGGACACACTCATGACAACCAGTCCAAGCGGAAACACAAGAAGGGTAATGAGAAGTTGAAGAAGGACACAATAAAGTGGTGTGAATACCATAAAATTCAATGGCACAACACCAAATAATGTCGCTCCAAGCAGTCACTAGTGGTCGATCTAAAATCTTTCAAGTCAGAGGTAGATTCTAACTCTGAATAAAATCTAGAAGGAGGGAAGCATATTATCTAGGTCAAACCATGTGCCATTGTCGCTACCACCAAAGTCCAGCCAAGCGAACTAGAAGAACCAGAGGAAGGGGAATGCCTCTTTCACTCACAGATGTGGGTAAAGGGGGATTCACTTCATTCATTGTCGATAGTAGAATTCATAGGAACTTGATCTCATAAGAGGTCATCAAGAGGCTAGACTTGTCGATGACACCGCACCTACAACCCTACACCATCGTTTGGCTTCGCCAAGGAAGATATCTTTGCATCAACCAACAATGTCATCTGCCCTATGACATCAAACCCTTCAAAGATGAGGTATTGTGTGATATTTATCCACTTGAAGTTTTTGATGTTATTTTAGGACAACCATATTTGTGGAAGCGACATGTTGTGTATGATTCTAGACCCCGCAGTGTTATTATTACTTTGGGTATACAATTGTACAGGATACCAGAGGTAGCACCGCCTACAACTATTTCTTTAATCTCTGCTAATCAATGCAGTAAGATCATTTCACAAACCGGTAAGTTCATCTTCTTTGTGATCAGTGCTCATAGAAAGTAGAAGGTCATTTCCACATCCATGGGCTCTACTCAAAGCCTATCTTTCCAACAGAAGCAAGTGTACGGGATCGTGGAAGAGTATAGAAACATCTTTTCCTCACCCACCAGGGTACCGACGCACTGCCAAGTCAAGCATCCATTTGATCTAAACCTAGGTGCACCTCTTCCTAATGGACCAGTCTATCATCACTCATTGATGGAAAATTATGAAATCAAGCTTTATATCCAAGAGTTGCTTCAAAAGGGGAAAATCAGACCCAACTCCTCCCCTTGCGGAAGCCCGATTGTAATGGTGCAGAAGAAAGACGGGACCTGGTGACTCTACA
>JZKD02S0267077.1:1615283-1637811 GCA_000966675.3 Picea glauca | reverse complement strand
CTCAAGAAAATTGTATTTACTAGGGACTTAGACTGATACAACTTCCCCAACTTATCCCATAAATATTTGGATGTAGCTTCCTCTGATACATTCAGTAATACTAAAATGAGAGACATAACCCGATTGTGCCCTTTGCCTTCCGATCCAACCTTTTCCATTCATCTATTGAAGTTATTGTCGGTGTAGTACCTGGATCCACCATGATGCATTGATCGCTTTCCACCAACAGATCTTCCATCTTGAGCTTCCACAGCTCAAAACTTTTCCCATTATAATTCTCGATCTCCATTTTCGAACTGCTCGCCATTTCTTTTCACCTAAAAAAATTAATACCATAGATATCCCATTATAACAAGGCTTATCACAGTCTCAAGCCACACCCTTGACCATGAAGGTGCCCCCCTGAATCCAACAAAGCTCTGATACCAAATGTAGATTTTAACCTTGTACAATTATTTACTGCAAACATATTTTCAATGAAAGAACATGAAATATTCAATGGATAATACAAATATTAGACAGATATTTTTCCCCTGGAAACCCAAATCGGGAAAACCATCATATTCTATATTCATTCATAGTGATACATTGTTTATAATACAATATACATATAGGAGCCAATGGCATCCAAAACCCTACCCCAATGACCTAGATTAGTCAACAACCATAATACTTTAACCAGAAATAGAAATCCATCGGCAAAAACCATGTGTCGAAAAACCGCCCAACAATGGACATGAAAATCGAGGCGACATGAAAAAATGACACAAAAATGTGACACGTTTCCCAAGGAAAAAAATTCTCGGGGGCGCTGCCCCCGAACTCCCTTGCACATCCGATGCAACGTAGTAGACACTAGAGCTAGTCGTGCAAATAATATAACACATACACAACAGTAATCTTCACTGCTCTTCCACACATGACCTCTTCTTTAGCCCCTATGTGAGAGGGGGTTCCCGACTATGCTATACAAAAGTTGGATTTGTTCACTCTTTAGTGCTCTACAGTATTTTTAGTAGTTTTGGACAATTTACTCATTTTTCCTAGTCCAAAGAACATAATCCTATGCTATCGTTGGTGTGCTAAAACCAAAAATGTTCTAGTTTATTTTATTAGTGCATGGTTGATTTTAATGTATTTTACTCAAAGGTTTCACGGAGATGAAACTGATGATGTGAGAGAGACTTGAATCCAATAGAATGCAAAAGAATGAGATGCGTTCATTCTTTTCGATGAACTATATGTATGGGAAGGTGAAGATTTATATTCTTCTTAACATGATCAAGAACTCAAAACTATGCAACTTTCAATTTATGGGATCAATATGATGCCAAACTACCAAGCAAATGTTTCTGAAAACTGAAATGTCCATGAAAAACTAATTGTTTTTCCAAACATATACCAAAACAAATCTCTTAAAGAATGGAAAATTTCTTCATTTGATTATTTATGCAAGGAGATATGCAAACTTTTCTTGTTCTTAAATTTCAAATGGGATGAAAGAGATCTATGTTTGATACAAAGAAATACGAGGGAAAAAAACAATCAAACAAAGCGCACTCAAAAATGATGAGAATTGAAAGAAAACAAGTGTGATATAACTTGTTCAATCAAGGACTCAAAGATGCAAAGGATAAAGAATACAATCACTCATGAAACGATTAACAACAAGAAACAACATTCAAGACTGGGTTGTGGAAAACAAGAGAGTCCTAATCATCCAGAAAAACAAGATGTTTCAAATCAAGACAAAAAGGGCTCAAAACCAAACAACCTTTGCAAACACTAGTTGATAAAAACTTTTAAACAACCAAACAATACGAAAACTTTGCGAGACGAAGATAAGAAAACTCAAAGGTAGTATGAACCAAGGGATCTTGTTAACCCAAGGGAATCACAACTAGGAGAAAATTTTCAAACTCAAAGAAGAAACATAGATGAGTGATAAATGTAAAATTCTCAGGAAAACAAAATCAAAGACAAACCAGGAGTCTCTGGGCAAAAAACCCTTCAAAATCAGACTGAGAAAATACGGGCAGAAAGAGGAAAAAACACTTAAAAGAGGAGATTGGCACCCATGTTCTCAAAGAGATAGGGCACCATGGGGCCCTCTAACAGGCTTAGGGGAGCATTAGTAAGGTAAGTGGCGCCCTCTAGGAGGACTAGGGGAGCACCAGTCAAGAGAATGGTTCCCTCTAGTAGGATTAAGGGAGAGCCCTTCGGGTAGGTGGCACCTTGGTGTACACTACAAGGGAGTGTCAATTTCTGAAAAGTTCAAAAATGACTTCCACAAGCTCGAACTTAGTAGAGACTAAGTCAATGCCTCTATAAAATCTCTAATGAGGAATAAGGAAGGGGAAATACATCAGAAAGAAACATCAAACAAGCAATATCTAATCACAAGAAAAGGATTCAAGATGAAAAAGAGAAAAAACTAGTCAAAGTCCCTCCCCGATGGAGTCGCCATTTTTCTGTTATGGAATGTTCCCCCTGTGGATAGGTGAAACTTACCTTATATTGATAGGCACATATACCAAGACATAAAGAGTACAAGTGGACACTAGCATCCCTTTAAAATCATCTAAAACAATCAAATTGACAAGGAGAGAAAGGATATGATGTACCTTTTTTTACGTTTGTCCTCACTACTTCCAATCCATGAGCTTGATCCTCGAACTCCCCGACACAAACTGATATCTAAAATGGACAGCAAAAGGAAACAACTATATCCTACTCTACTTGATTATATAATAGAAGTCTATCTATGAATATTAGAGCAATAATAGACAATAAAATGTAGAAGACATGAAATTGAAGGGAATAGGCCAAGTTGATATTAATTGGAAATCCAAAGAAGGCACTTACAAAGAATGATTGACGATGCAATCAATTCTATAATCTCTCCTCGTCCAGCCCTTGCATGAATCTTGAAATCGAAATGTTGATGCTTCCTCTAGAATCAAAGGTTTGATACCTCAATTTCTCCCCCTCTCACCATGTCAAGCCCTCATTACATAGTATTTGCAGGCTTAACCACCATGGAGAAGATCACTCACTAGATCCACTAAATTTGGATCTCTAAGATTTTTAGGGAGAAAATATCTCTCAAGATCCACCAAATTAGGATTTTGGTTCGAGAAAATCTCTCAACCATCCATGATATTAACCACTTCTCCTTGATATTAGGAAACTAAATGTGAGGTGGATTCTCATACTATATTAATTTCCTTTTTATGAATAATAATGAATAATTCATGTGCGGATAGTATTTTGACCTTCATATGATATATTTCTCCTCCACATTGACCAGGGATTTGACAAACGTTCTTTCATGGTGTCAAGGTGTTGCGACACTTGGAAAAGTGAATGTGACACTAGGTAAGGTGCATATGACACTTGTGACAGTGCATGCGACACTTAACAAGGTGCATACGTCACTTTGTGACACTTGCAATACTTAAGTGTGACATTTTGGTGTGTAACAACCTTGACTACATCGAACAGGAATCCATTGATTAGATCAAATACACTTAGATTAGGGGCACATGCCAATAGAGGATCCAACTTTAACGAGTTGTCAAAGCAGGGCAGCTCCTGCACCAAAGAAAGTGGCTCACCCGGGGCCAAGTTCAACAAAATTTTACCCATTTAATGGGGGCTCTCAACGGAATGGAGACCATTTCTTCCTAAGGGAGATGAAATATATATGTGGATATCAGTGGGCACCCACCTATTCCACTTGATCATAGAAACATTTCCCATTTTGGTATTTTTTTTACAGTTTTTCGGGTCCCAAACTTCTGGGGCAGTTTTGAGGCCCTAAACGGTGTTTTTTTGGATCAGCAATGCTTAAAGAGTAAGCAAATAAAGATGATAGGACGAATTGAATATTTAATCCTCAGTCATACCTTTCCAACGGTGTATCAAGAACCCCAAATGAAGATCATATTCAAAATTTATGCCCTTGGGAAGTTGACGTATCAACTGCCCCCATTGAGGCCCACACACCTTTTGGTGTTTCATCTCCTGGGGTTAGGGTTTTGGATGTTTAGGGTTTTATCATTTATGTTTTATTTTAAAAAGGCCTTTGGAGCCTCATTGTACTCATGTTTTTTAAAAATGTGCACAGCCATCACATCTCTTCTCAGAGATAAGCTACCACCATTCAGGCAAGTTTGTTTCAATCTACATTTTTACAGTTTCAACATATTCTCTCTATTAATAGAAGTCAATTTTTACTATATCTTTGTGTATGTATTTTTTATACATTTCTATTTCATTTCATTCCATTTGTAAATCTGGATCATATCCATTCCATTCAAGTACCAACTCAGTTATGATATATGGTTATACATTCCATTCAAGTACCAACTCAACTATGATATATGGTTGTACATTCCATTCAGGTACCCCCCTTGCAGTGGTCTATGTCACGGTCTAGGTCTAGGTCTATGTCTTGTCATTCCTTACCATGTTTAGGTCAAGGCCATTACTTTCCTTACCATACCTTTTCTTCCCATGTACCAAACTTGCTAGAGTGTGTGATAGTGTGAGAGGGAGAAAGAGGAATACAAATATGGGGTTTAGAGAGAGAGTGCCCCTATATCTCTCCCTCTTTCCCTCTCACACTCTCACACACTATCTATTAGGGACCTAACCTCCCTAACTCCTCATGCACGTAGAATAATATAATTTCCTTGCAATCAAGTCCAATATTAATAAGGCCTAGTAATAAGGAAGAATAAGTCAAATGTAAGAATACCTAATAGAATATTTTGCTTCTAGAAGATATTCCTCTAGATTGTTCTTGTGGTAGATAGATTTAGTATAAATAGGATTCAAGGGCATGAGAAGTTTTATATTGAGAATTATTGTAATAGAGATCTTCTCTCCTCGAGGTTTCCCCCTCAAAGAGGCAAGTGAACATTGTTTCCTATCAATAAAGGTATTACTTTTATGTTGTGGTTCCAAATAATTTGTTGTTCCACTGTTATTCTCTGTAGTATTTCCGTCTTATGTTGCTATTCCACTATTATTTTCTATAGTATTTCTCTTTTCTACTAATATAATAGATCTGGTACTTAAAAAATGGTATCAGAGCACTTTTCTTGGCAGAAACTGTGGGTAAATTATTTTTCAGGGTAGAGACATATTATGGCGTCTTAAAGCTACAAAGATTTGTTGTTCAGCTCATAAATCCATGATCAAGGAAGCATACATGCAAGAACTACAAATGGTACTTAAGAGAACATTGTCGAACACCCTTGTAACCCATGTTGGTACCCCTTCAAGTGGTAGCACATCATACTACACTTGTATATAGATTGGCCTACATATCTTGAATCTCTTTGTAGATAAACCGATCGGTCACCTGACTACTATAGTGGCACTGAGAACAACACTCAAAAAGATACTCTCTAGTACCTTGGTAATTGGGTAGTACAGCTAAAGGTACGATCTAGCCTCCTTATTTGGTGCCTTAAGATATTGGGTCGAGTACTACTATTCGACCCCGCACATATATCAAAGAGTTATAGCACAAGGAAAACCCTTTTTTGTAGGCACACTGGAAACCCTAACCCTTTGGAATAGAACAAAAAAGAAAATGACAAGACATATTGTCATGCAACCTTGTTGTCTACGTTAGGGTTGCGAAATTACTCCATATTTCTTCCTGCTAAGAATTTGGGAATTTCTCCACTGCAGTATTATTCATTTTGTACTATAGCTCCACATTAGTTAAAAAACAAAAAGATTGGGACCTACCCACACCCTTATTTGAGACCTATCCCATTGGACTCCTCTTTTCATCATGATCACAATGATACCTATCATTTTTCAAAAACAAAACCCTCTGTGGTCTCGACCCCCTTATTTAAGACCTACCCCATTGGATTCCCCTCTTTGCCCTAATCTTCATGATACCCTTCATCTGTAACCTGGTTTCTGTGTGTTCCCACCCACCCCTTTCTGGTACCCACTTTCATCATGGCTCGCACCCATAACCAAGACTTGAATCCTACCTCAATACCTTGTCATCTAATTTCGCAGAGGCCCAAAAGGAAGTGCGGCAACTCAGTGCTAATATTACCACCATCAATTCCAAAATGCATTCTGCAATATACACAAAAATGGAAAACCTGAAACATGACCTCTCTACCCAACTTGCATCCTTCACTGCCCAGATATTCTCTAAGCCAAATATTATTGGAGACCTTACCTCATATAACCAGCCTTTGCACCCCAAAGGTGAGACTTCCTCCAATTTCCATACTTTTCTGTCCCATCACTTTCAGTGTGACCTACGCCTTCCTCGAGTGGATGTGAACAAATTTCATGGCTTAGATCCCAATGATTGGCTAACTCAAATGGAACACTATTTCTCTCTGTACGACATTATTGATGAGTTGGCCAAGCTCTGGTATGGTGTTCTCCATATATATCAAGAATGTTGGCAATGGTTGCAATGGAGAAAAAATGCTCGCCAAGGGTATGTGGCTTGGACACATTTTTTTTCAAATCTTTATGAATGCTTTGACACTAACACCCACCATTTAGGTTGTTTGACCAAGTTGAAACAATATGGCACTATGTAATACTTTATATATTCTTTCAAGCGCTTGGATATCCGCACGGAGGGCATGTCTAATGTTTTTTTTTTAAATTCTTTATAAGTGGCCTGAAGGATCATATTCATTCCCACATTCTCATGGATCGCCCCCAGATTTGGGTGGAATATACGAAATGAGCTAAGGAATCCCAACAGGTTATCTCTTCTCAAATAAGAAAACCCTCCTTTATTCCCTGCCCTAAACCCATCACTCTCGCCTCTCCTTCCACTACACTGAAGATCTAGAAAATGGCCTGGGAAAAAATGGTTGAACACTAACTCAAGGGCCTTTGTTATAATTCTATTGAAAAATATTTTCTTGGGCAGAAGTGTAAGGAACAAAATATTTTTATGGCCATCTTTGATCCAGGTGGATATTGGTGGCAACCTACCTATTCCAACTGGCTCCTCTTGACAGTTTTTAGTTCAGCACGTTCTTCTGTAATTATTTGTAATTGTGGGTTCTACAATTCTAGGGCTATATGAATCCCTACACACCTTCCAGGTGGATATCGGTGGCTGCCCACCTAATCCAACTGGATTATTTTGGAAGTCTTCATGTCAGTACATATTTATGTACTTCCAGGGTTGTTTTGGGGCCCTAAATAGTGTTTTCTTGGCTTGCCATACTCAAACTATAGATGGAATCAGAGTTTGATGGCATAATGTGTAGTTATCAAAAATACCTTTCCAATGGGCTATCACGTGCCTAAAACAGAGGTCGTATGAAAACGTTATGACCTCGAGAAGTTGAGGTACCAACTTACCCATCGGGGCCCACATAACTTTTGGCATTTCATCTCCTAGGGATAGGTTTTTGGATGTCTAGGATTTTTTCATTCATGAGTAATGTTAAAAAGGCCTCTGGAGCCTCATTGTAATCATTCTACTTAGATGGATGCACATAGCAGCCACATCTCTTCTCAGAGATAGCTACCACCATTCGAGCAAGTTGTTTTCAGTCCTGCAGTTTTACAATTTCAGCTTATTTTATTTATTCAATAGAAGTTATTGTTCACTGGATATATGGTGTTGTTCTCCATATCTCTGTGTTATTTTATTCAATTTGTTATTCATTTTTTTATGCTCATAAATCGGTATCAGTGGTATCAGAGCAGTCTTCTCTTCATTTATTTTTTTTCGTGCATGTCCCTGACAAGATCTTGGTACAAGGAGTTGGGAATCGAACTAGTCGAGCCTTTGCAAGATCGTTCACGCTAAGCCCGAAAAGAAACCATGGGGGATGAGAAGAAATACGATGGTGAAGGATATCCTTTTAAAATGTTTCTCAAGGAATCCCTTGCGTGAAAAAGGAATGAAATTATGGGCAACTTTGGATAGATCCTTCAGCAACTGCCCACACGAGACACATATTCATCAACCGGCCATGCAACCCCCTTCAAGGTACAAGTAAATTTTTATATTCCATTATTTGAAGGACTGATAGATGTGAATGGTGTAGATAAATGGTTGAATCTTCTCGAAGGGTACTTTTCGATCCATAATTTTTCCGACAGTGAAAATATTACTTTTGCACTCCTCAAGGTCATCCCCTATGTTAATGACTGGTGGGATACCTACTCTATGCAAAGGGCCATAGAGGAATTTGAAATATTTGTGGTCGCCCCCACATGGGATTCCTTTAGGGATGCCATTAAAGAACAATATTACCTTGTTGGAAGATACAAGGACCAATACAGAAGATGGACCACACTGCGTCAGGAAAGGGACCAGACAGTACCAAATTTCACCAATATTTTCCATACCCTATGCACCAAATTAGGTATCAAAGACTCTGAATGAAATCTAGTGATAAAATATTGCGGCTTTTTGCATAGATACATTCAAACAGAAATGGATTTTCTGGACATTGCATCATTAGGTGCGGCTTATAGATATGTTGTCAAGATTGAGCAAAAATTTAAGCAGAAGAGGCGAGAGTTTGGATATGCAAACTCCTCACATCTGAAGTAGGGAAAAGGTGGCCCCAACCGAAAAAACAAGGGATGGACCAAATATGTCCACACTCATGAAAACCAGTCCAAGTGGAAACACAAGAAGGGTAATGAGAAGTTGAAGAAGGACACAAGAAAGTGGTGTGAATACCATAAAATCCGTTGGCACAACACCAAATAATGTCGCTCCAAGCAGTCACTAGTGGTCGATCTGAAATATTTTGAGTCAAAGGCAGATTCTGACTTTGAATAAAATCCAGAAGGAGGGGAGTGGATTATCTATGTCAAACCCAGTGCCATTTTCA
This sequence comes from Picea glauca, assembly GCA_000966675.3. NCBI lineage: Eukaryota > Viridiplantae > Streptophyta > Pinopsida > Pinales > Pinaceae > Picea > Picea glauca. Next base: position 1,628,941 of record JZKD02S0267077.1, on the reverse strand, counting down.
CTACCACCAAATTCTAGCCAAGCGAACTAGAAGAACTAGAGGAAGGGGAATTCCTCTTTCACTCACAGATGTGGGTAAAGGGGGATCCACTTCATTTCATTGTCGATAGTGGAATTCATAAGAACCTGATCTCATAAGAGGTCATCAAGTGGCTAGACCTTTTGATGAAACAACACCTACAACCCTACACCATTGGTTGGCTTCACCAAGGAAGATATCTTTGTGTCAACCAACAGTGTCATCTGCCCTATGACATCAAACCCTTCAAAGATGAGGTATTGTGTGATATTTATCCACTTGAAGTTTTTGATGTTATTTTAGGACAACCATATTTGTGGAAGCGACATGTTGTGTATGATTCTAGACCCCGCAGTGTTATTATTACTTTGGGTATACAATTGTACAGGATACCAGAGGTAGCACCGCCTACAACTATTTCTTTAATCTCTGCTAATCAATGCAGTAAGATCATTTCACAAACCGGTAAGTTCATCTTCTTTGTGATCAGTGCTCATAGAAAGTAGAAGGTCATTTCCACATCCATGGGCTCTACTCAAAGCCTATCTTTCCAACAGAAGCAAGTGTACGGGATCGTGGAAGAGTATAGAAACATCTTTTCCTCACCCACCAGGGTACCGACGCACTGCCAAGTCAAGCATCCATTTGATCTAAACCTAGGTGCACCTCTTCCTAATGGACCAGTCTATCATCACTCATTGATGGAAAATTATGAAATCAAGCTTTATATCCAAGAGTTGCTTCAAAAGGGGAAAATCAGACCCAACTCCTCCCCTTGCGGAAGCCCGATTGTAATGGTGCAGAAGAAAGACGGGACCTGGTGACTCTACATTGATTACAAAGCATTAAAAAAAATCACAGTCAGGAACCGGTACCCAATCCTCCGAATTGATGACCTTATTGACCAACTGAAGGGGGGAAATTTCTTCAGCAAGATTGACCTAAAGTCTTTCTACCACCAAGTTCCCATAGAACCGACCGATGTATGGAAGACAACTTTCAAATATAAAGAAGGTCTCTTTGAATGGTTGGTCATGACCTTTTTCTTAACAAATGCCCCAACCACTTTCATGAGGTTGATGGATGATGTATTGAGACCCTTCACCAACTCTTTTTTGGTGGTATATCTGGATGACATCCTCATCTTCAACAAAACTTGGCAGGAGCACATGTAGCATATTCAACAGGTTTTGAGCACTCTGCGGCAGCACAAGCTATATGCCAACTTGGAAAAATCCTCCTTTGGCATGAACAAGGTCCAATACTTGGGCTACATTGTTGGTGAGCATGGGGTACATGTGGAGCCATCTAAGATCCAATTCATCCATGATTGGCCATCCCCAACAACACTAACCGATCTTCGAAGCTTCTTCGATATTGCCAACTTCTACCGACGGTTCATGTTGGGATTCTCCCATATTGCATGGGCCCTTAACCAAGTGACCAAGGACAGTGGCAGGGAAACGTTTGCATGGGGGAAGGAACAACAAAAAGAATTTGATGATCTAAAGCATTGTTTGAGCGCAGCTCCAGTACTCTTCTTATCAGATCTACAACAACAGTTTGATATGGATACTGATGCATCTGACTATGTTGTAGGTGCAATTCTCACTTAGCACGGTCATCCAGTAGCATACCATAGTGAAACACCCTCAGATACCATTCGGAAATACCCCACCTATGACAAGGAAATGTATTCCATTGTAAAATCCTGTTGTCAATGGAAACATTACATTCTTGGAAAGGAGACAATCATCCACACTGATCACAAGCCTCTACAGTTCATACAAACACAAGGGAAGTTGTAGAATGACCACCATAAAAAGTGGTCCACATACCTACAACAGTTCCATATCAACATCAAGTATAATACATGAAGCACAAATCGTTTCATTGACTACCTCAGTCAACCTCCTGTGGTTGCACTCACCACCGTGCTCCATTCATGTGGGCATGAGGCATTTGAGTGGCCCCAACTTTATCAACGAGATCCTAACTTTTCCACCACCTATAATCTCTTGGGTACAAGCATGAATGTCATTGATTTTCACATTCAGGATGGATTATTATGCCCTCTGGTCCATCTCTCTATTCCTGCAAGCGAGCGTGCAAAGCTGATTTAGGAGGCTCACTACAGTCGGATGGTAGGACATTTTGGCGTAGAGAAAACTGTGGATGTTCCACAAAAACATTTTTATTGGCCGAAACTTCGACAGGACATCAACAAGTATATCATATATTGCACTGCCTATTCCATTTCTAATCCATCCATCAAGAAGCAAGGATTATACACCCCTCTTCCTACTCCCGAGAGGCCTTGGGAATCCATCTCAATGGATTACATGTCTGTTATTTCATCCACCAAAAAAGGTAATGATTGTGTATTTGTGGTGGTTGATCAATTTTCAAAGATGGTCATTCTCACAACCTACAAGAAGAGCATCACAGTGGCAGATACTTCCAAGCTCTTCTTCAAATGAGTGTGGGTCCATTTTGGGATACCACAGACCATCATCTTTAATCAGGATAGCAGGTTCCTCAACACATTTTGGTCGATTCTCTGGTCACTGTTGGAAACCAAGCTCACTAAATCCACTGCCTTCCACTCTCAAACCGATGGCCAAACAGAGGTCATAAATCGGATGATTGTGCACATCCTTGTCATGTATAGTTCTAAGTATCCATGTACATGGGATGAGAGTCCTCCCTATGTTCAACACAACTACAATAGGGATCTCCATAGAACCATTAGCCATAGCCCCTTTCAGGTGGGTCTGGGATTCCAACGCTTGGGTCCCATTAATGTTGCACTACCTCTTGCAACCAGACAGATAGATTCTTCCCATGTTCAGTCTGAGCCTGACAAAGCCTCTAGATTCATTGAGCAGATTCAGCACATCCACCAATAGGTCCACAAGATTTTGCAAAAACCCAATGCTAAGTACAAGCAGCGCCATGCTCAACACTAGGTACCACACAAGTTTCAGGTGGGAGACAAGGTCGAGTTACATTTGCAGAAAGAATGCCTTACAAGGCCCCATCAGAATCTTCATCCACTTCACTATGGGCCTTATACTATCACCAAGGTTGTGTGTGACAATGATTTTGAGTTCAACACTCCCCCCTTCCTTGGCTTTCATCCAGTGTTCAATGTGGACCTCCTCCGGCCATATTTTCCACCATTATTGGACACCTCGGAGATCGAAAAATAGTTGACACCAATATATCTCAACCATGACTACATGGAACAGGCATCCACTAATCAGATAGTGGACACACAGGTCAAGGGCACTCACCAGTAGAGGATCCAGCTTTATCGGGTTGTCAAGGCAGGGAAACTCCTGCACCAAGGAAAGTGGCTCACCTGGAGCCAAATTTAGAAAAAAAATCCTTACCTGATGGGGGCACTCAATGCAATAGATACCATTGCTTCCTAAGGTGAGAGGACTGATCCAGGTGGATATTGGTGTCCACCCACCTATTCCAACTGGATCCTCTTAACATTTTTTAGTTTAGCACGTTATTCTGTAATTCTTTGTAATTATGGATTCTACACTTTCGGGGTTGTCTGAAGCCCTGCACAGCTTCTAGGTGTATATTGGTGGTCACCCACCTAATACGACTGGATTATTTTGGAAGTTTTCATGTCAATACATCTTTATGTACTTCCAAGGCCATTTTGGGGCCCTAATAAGTGTTTTTTTTGTCTTGCCATAGTTGAATTGTATACTAAGTCATATTTTGATGACATAATGTGTAGTTCTCAAAAATACCTTTCCAACAAGATATCACACGCCTAAAATGGAGGTTGTATGCAAAAGTTACGACCCCAAGAATTTGAGGTACCAACTTATCGATCGGGGCCCACATAACTTTTGGTGTTTCATCTCCTAGGGTTAGGTTTTTGGATGTCTAGGGTTTTGGAATTCATGAGTAATGTTAAAAAGGCCTTTGGAGCCTCATTTTAATCATTATTCTCAGACGGATGTGCTTATTAGCCACATCTCTTCTCAGAGATAGATACCACCATTTGAGCAATTTTTTTTTAGTTCTGCAGTTTTACAGTTTCAGCCTATTTTATTTATTCAATAGAAATTATTTTTCATTGGATATATGTTGTTGTTATCGTATTCAGTCTGTTATTAATTTTGTTCTGCTCATAAATCTAGATCAATCTTTGATGATCTTTCTGAAGAAGAGGTCGAGGCTCCCCCTGTGGCCGAATCCCTTGAACCCACTGACCTTAATCCACCCACAGACCCTCCAAAAATCGAGCTGGTCATTTCCATGAATGCTCTCACTCACTTCTCTTCTCCCCAAACCCTCAAGCTAATTGGTTACATAAGGCATCGAAAGGTCATTATCCTCATTGACAGTGGAAACACCCATAATTTTATTCATTGTCGCATTTCCCAAGAAACTAATTGTTATATCTTTGCATTCAAAAACTTTCAAATCATGATTGTCAATGGAGGTTCCATACAATTTGAGGGGCATTGTGAAAATGTGTGTCTCCAAATTGGTCAGTAAAACATGAAATCTCATATGTTTTCTATAGACATGGGTGGTTCTCACATTGTGCTCGGTGTTGAATGGTTAAGGACTCTTGGCCCCATCCTCATGGATTTTAAGGAATTAACCATGCAATTCAACTAGGAGGGCCAACAACATTAGTTCCAAGGAATCATAGCAGGTTCCCCTAAGATCATCAGTTCCCATCGCATGGAAAATCTCCTAAAGAAAAGGTCATTATGAAATTATTGCACAACTCCATTCCATTTAAGCCACAAAGACACCCTTTGTGCATCCTGACCTCCAATCCGTACTCTCCAAACATCAAGATATTTTTTCCACTCCCCAAAGACCTCCCCATTCCCGTGGTGTTCATGATCATTCCATTCTCTTCATCCTCAACAGCCTTCCTCCCAATGTTCATCCCTATCATCATCCCTTTACCCAGAAAAATGAAATTGAGAAAAATTTTCAAGAATTGCTCGCCACCGGTTATCTGTATTAGTACTAGCCCCTATTCTTCTCCTATGGTCATGGTACTTAAGAAAGAAGGATCTTGTTGCATGTGTCCTGACTTTTGCGCCCTCAACAAACTCATCATCAAAGACAAATTTCCCATTCCTATCATTGATGATCTCTTGGATGAATTAAGTGGTGCCTAGTACTTTACTAAACTTTATCTTTGTTCTAGCTACCACCAGATACGTATGAAAGAGGGTGACATTCCTAAGACTTCATTTCGAACTCATGAGAGCCACTATGAGTTCTTGGGCATTCCCTTTGGCTTGTGTAATTCTCCCTCCACCTTCGAAAGCCTCATGAATCATGTCTTCTGTCCTTTTCTTTGTCATTTTTTCTTAGTTTTCTTTGATGATATACTCATCTATAGTAAAACATGGACAACCCATCTTTCTCATGTGGATCAAGTTCTTCATTTACTCTCTTAGCACCAACTTTTCCTCAAACAATCTAAATGTTCTTTTGGAGCCTCATAAGTGGAGTACTTGGGTCATATTGTTGGCAAAGATGGTGTCAAGGTGGATCCTAAGAAAATTGAAGCTATGAAGGATTGGACTCGCCCCAAGAATCTCAAAATATTGCATGGTTTTTTGGGTTTAACGGGATATTATCACAAGTTTGTTAAGAATTATGGAAAAATTGTGGCAACTCTCACTGCTCTCCTTAAAATGAATGCTTTCACTTGGAATCCAACAACTGATCATTCCTTCCAATCCTTGAAGGAGGCTATGTGCGCCACTCATGTCCTATCCCTTCCCGACTTCATAAAGACCTTTGTCCTGGAATGTGATGCTTTAGGGGGAGGAATTGACGTAGTCCTTATGCAAGATGGTTGGCCTTTGGCCTTTACCAGCAAACAACTTTCAAAGAAACATTTGGGACAATCAATCTATAAAAAGGAAATGTTGGTTATTTTGCATGTCGTGGATCTATGGAGCCCTTATCTATTGGGGCAACGCTTCCAAATTAAGATAGATCATTAGAGACTCAAGTATTTTTCTAGACCAATGTCTTTCATCCCTGGAGCAAAAAAAATGGGTGACTAAGCTATTTGGATATGATTATGAGATCATTTACAAGAAAGGAAAAGACAATGTTGTTGCTAATTCTCTTTCAATAAAATATGAAGATGAAGGGTCCCTCTTTTCCCTCTCCTTTATTGTACCTGATTGGATCCAAGATGTTTGCCAGGAATGGCTGCAAGATCCCAAAATTTCATGTCTGATCCAACAATTGCAATACAATTCTCCAGTTTCCCCAGGTTACTCTTGGCACAATGATGAGCTTCACTACAAAGGCCATCTATATTTAATTAAAAAGTCACAACTTAAATCCATGATGCTTTTTGAGCTACATGCTTCACCCACAGTTGGGCACTCAGGGTTTACCAAAACCTATGACAGGGTCAAACATTCATTTTCCTGGGATGGTATGAAACATGATTTTCACACCTTTGTGGTAGAAAGTGATGTCTATCAATGCAACAAGCGAGAAACATTCAAATCCCTTGGCACACTACAACCTCTTCTGATTCCACCTATTATTTGGAGGGATATCTATATGTATTTCATTGTTGGCTTACCTAAATCAGGTAATAATTCAGTCATCATGGTGGTAGTTGATCGTCTTTCCAAATATGCTCATTTTTGTGCTCTTCAACACCCATTTACAACATCCATCGTGGATCAACTTTTCATGGATCATATCTTCAAGCTTGATGGCATGCCTCATTCTATTGTCTCTGACAGAGATCCCACTTTCACTAGCAATTTTTGGCAAGAATTTTTCAGGCTACAGGGACCCAAATTGCATCATAGCACAGCCTATCATCCTCAGACCGATGGAAAAACTAAAGTTGTCAAAAGTTGTTTGGAAACATATTTGAGGTGTTTTTCATCTGAGAGGAAAAATCAATGGGCACAATGGTTACCACTAGTTGAATGTTGCCACACCGCATCTTACCATACAACTACTTGCATGACTCCTTTTGAAGCGGTATATGGACAAAATCCACCTTTAGTTCTCTCATACATGCTAGGATTTTTGAAGGTTCAGGAAGTTGACCAAACTCTTATAGTTCGAGAGCTTATTCTCGATTCCCTCAAAGAGAATTTGGCCATGGCTCAGAATCACATGAAGCAACAAGCAGATCAAGTTCGTTCTGAACATCAATTTGCTGAAGGGGACTAGGCATTTCTTCGACTACAACCTTATAAGAAAACTTCACTCAAAGTTTCGTGTTGGGCTTAGCGTTTGGTGCTGGGCTTTCTGTGTTATGTGTTGGATATTGTGACTTGTGGACTCAGTGCATGTATAACTTGTAGACTTTGGCAGATAGATAATGATATTTGGTGTTAAGAAAATATTAGGAATAGTGCACTCAAGCACACACCACCTTTTGGCAAAATTAACAAATAAAAATATATTTTTTTATTTGAAAATATAAGAGGCAAAAAACTAGGGTTTAGACTATGTAACAATTATTATGCTTTTGTAATGCAGGTCAAGGAAAAATAAACCAAAGGGTTTCTGGGCAAGAGTGATCAATGGGAGCTTTGATGAAAACCTGGAAGTGAAGATATTGGCCATAAAACTTTAGAAATGAGCGTATTAAATAAAAATTGAGAAGACACTCCAAAAATACCAGTGCATTTTTTATCGCTAGCATTTGGCTCCAACTGGGATGGAGACCTCCCTATGAGGTTTCCAAGAACCTAGTAGTTCCAGTCGCCTTTACCATTGGGCATGGAGTCATCTGGCCTTTACCATTGGGTATGGAGTCATCTGGCCTTTACAATCAATCTCTTCAAACCTGTGACCTACCTGTAGCCTGCTTTGCTTATTCAAAAAAAGTGAAAGCAATCTATCTGCTCATATGAAGAGCTTATTCTCCTATATACTCCTAATCTAACCATTGTACTGATTCTTAATTAAGTAAACTCATGCTTCCAATGAAGCCATGTCAAAAAATGATTTACTAAACATGTTGTTGATCTTAACCCAAAGAATGAAGGAATGCATAGCCAACATACATGTGGTTTAAATAGATGATAGAACTAGCTTTCATCTAACAAGAATATTTTAACATTTATGCTAGTCATAGAATCCAAGTAATCAGCAATAGGGTCATCAAATTTACAAGGAAATACCTCTTCTTGCTTCTTTCCAACTAACTAAGATGCTTTTGTTGATGGTTGTCTTCACTAATCTTAGTGTTAAATGTAGACTGCTCAACCTTTGTCGGAAAACCCTGTATGATTAATTGTTGATCTAAAAAAAATTTCTCCCCTTCAACATATCCCTGTGACTTATATTCATCACTCTGATGTAATGGCGTATTACAACTAACAATTTATGGAAAAAATAATAAGTATGTTCTGGATCTTCTACATCACTGTCTTGATAATGATCAAATGAAAACTGAGTCTGAAAATATGTATCATGAAGAAATTTATGATCACCCTCTCCAACAATGAAATCTTTGCAAGATGAATCTTCTTTGAACTTTTGAACTTTAGATTCACAACTTTCATCAATTGCAACATGCATACATTGTTGATCATCCTTTTTTTGAAAAGTAGAACTAAGTGAAATTCCAGAAGCAAACAAATCTCCGCAAAACTTAAAATCTTTTTTTCATCACTATATTTGTCAAAAATGGGAACATCATGATCAAATTTAATGATATAGATGAAGATTCATGCATAGAATTATCAGCAATAGGATCTTGAAAGATATTTGGAAAAATATCACCTTGTTCGTCATCATAATTTGAAACAACATGTTCATAAGGAGAAAGATAGTACTCTTGCTATTCCAACTGAGAACTGAAATGATGTTGTTGTTGTTGCTGCTGCTGGCTGCTTTCACTGATCTCAGTGTTGAACGTAGATAGCTCAACCTTTATTGTAGATCCAGAAATGTCACACATTGATCCTTCAATCTGTCCATCGTCTTTAAAATTTTCAAATGGAACAATCTGATCTTCATGGCAAACTAAGACAGTAGATGCATTTGGTACAATGTCAAAAGAATCTATACTATCGTTATCATTATGTAGTTCACCAATCTCTTGGTCATAATGAGAAGTGTCCTTTACTGCAGCATACTCTTCATGACTATCTAATCCTTTATTCAACAAACTGAATTCATGACAACATTCGGGATAGAGACAGTTCGTTGAAAATTTTCCTTTGCAAAATAAATGAAATGCAGCATGAAATTCTACCAAGGAACTAATACTTGCATTTGGAAGAGACCAACACCAGTCAAGAGAAATTCCCTTTAATGAATACCTGAAAAGCTTAATTTGAAAATCCTCATGTACAATTTCAAGCTGATGAATAAAGTCATGAAAATCCAACAAGTATTCAGCTGGCACCTCCCACTCTTCTCCTCGAAATCTGGGAAGACTATTTTCCCATTCATCTTTACTAAGTATTGGATGAGGGTAACCAGAAATACTTGAGAAATTGCAAAACGCATACCTCTTGTTCATTTCATACCAGTGGAGTCGCCAACAGATTTTTGAACAATGAAGTCGCCACTGAATCTGTCCTTCATGGAGTCACCAGATAGATGATTACAACCGAAAATGTGTCCATACTTTGTCTATCATCAAATCTGGATCTTGTCGTCTCCCAAGGAAGTTGAGCTTCAATATCCTATCCCCGGCAATGATGCCAATTTGTTATCTCTCCAGGAGTCCTTCTCAGGTTGTATCTTGAAGAAGCATGGTAACTTAATGTGTGTTTTGATTTTTTGTGTTTATTGGATCAAATGGGATAACTAACCAGCTGGTTTGTTTCAAGACTCTCAAATATATACAACCAGGTAAGACAAGGTTTTCAAGAGTTAATAATCAGATAAATAACCGAACTTGATGGGTGAAGAAGACTATATTTATCAACCAGAACATATATATGATGGGCTGAATAAAGATAGTAGTGGTTACTAATCCATCAATGCTTATGAATTGACAGGATGAGATGACAATCACCTGCAATTAGACAAACTTGGATGGAGAAAGTAATCAATGAAAGTACAGAAAATAGAAAGAAAATGGCAATTTGATAGTAACAGAGAAAGAAGCTTGTGTATCTGTATTATATGCAAGAAAGGTCTATTACAAAAGCAATATGCTTCCAATATCTAGACTCGACCCGCTAGTCTATAAAATTGATAGGCTTTATAGCCTTTACAAGCAGTTTCAGATACTGAGAAATTGGATCTAGAATATTAATAATAGAAAACTATTACAAAGAGTATGAATCTAATCCACTTCTAAAACTCGATTTGTCTTCAAACTTCTTGGTCTTCGAGAGCTGATGAAAGTCTCTGATGTGTAAATATAGGTTGATCTATGTCTTCAACAACTGGATGATCTTTGTCTTCAACAGCTGGATGACATCAATAGTTGTAAGGAAACTTCAACAGTTGGATGATATCAACAGTTGTAAGGAAACTTCAACAGTGATAGGATAACCATCAGCCTATATACCTTGTTCAATGCCTCAAAACTCTGAAGAAAATTGCCAAAATATATGTGTGAATTTGTTTGAAACTGGCTTATGCCTTCTGTTACCAAAATTTCCCTTGATTCGAGCTTCAGATCTTTAAAAATAATTTCTTGCGGTTTCGGTGGCTCTTTCGCCCTGAAAAATGCAAGTTAGCCGCCGAAAGCCCTAATTTTCGGCGGCTAACTGTGTGTTGTTATGCTGATTATGCCACCGAAAATCTTGGCTTTGGAAAAAGACAAAATATTCAAAATTGAAACCGCCCCTTTCTATTCGGGAGAATCTCCATGTATATTATCATTTTCTGTCATATTTTCTTTTAGATTTTAATTAGCCTTTACAGCGTATCTTCACTATTTGTTCTATCTTCACTGTTTGTTCAAATGAAAAGTTTTAGCAATGGATTCTCCATAATCAATTGTACCAGTGTTATCTATGGCAGTTGCATCCATTAGAGCACGGATCTGAGATTCCTTCATGTTAGACCCATATCCTTTTAAGTCAACCGTCTGCTCATCAAAAGTGATTGACCTACTATTATCAGTATCCATTGCCTCAAACATATTTCTCAAATCTGCAATATCTTCCTCTGACAAGATTTTAGCTATTACCATAAGTGCGCATCTTCTTCAATTTGTTCATTGCAGAAAATTGCTTTAACCGGGATAATACAGCTGGATCCAAAGCTTGATCTGGAGCAATGCCATCTTTATCCCCGGATGACAAAGAATTTCTATTGTTGTTAATGATATTGTTGCTAGAGTAAGAAGGCATATAACAGTGTTAATATTGCCTAGAAATCATGTAGACAGCCTTTGCTTGAGCCCACACAGCCTTTAATCCAAGAAATGATGACCCACGTTGATCTATTCTAGAAAATGATGCCTCCCGCTGTCCAACATTGTAGAAAATGTTGAGTTTATAAACTTCATCTGTTTTGCCTCCCTTTCCAGATACCAATTTTTCCCTTTCCATTGTTATAATCATTCAAATCTCTTACCTCATACAACTATATTTGCAATTGCGGGAATTACATTTCCCATAAGTATCAAAGTCATGTTTTATGAATTGCAACAACGAGCCTTCTGATTTATGGATTTCGAATTAATATTCCACCTTCTGCATTCACTCAAGTCTGAGACTCTGCACTGTCAACATCTCAACTTTTGATTCTTTGTTCTGGCAGCTAGCAAGTCAAGGTGAGGATTGTTGTGACTGTCTTCTTTCTTTGCGCGCGTAGGTGTGACACGACCTTCCATATTTTCAAGGTCTGGTAACTAGCACCTTTAGAACCTTGCAAACACTTGACGATTACTCATTTCAACACCTGTCAAAACTTGCAATATGCTCGGCATTTTGATTTTATTCGCTCAGTGGGACATATCCCACATAGATTGGGCAGTTTAATAATATAAGTTTAATATACGTCGATGCTTACAAACGTTACCATTGAGATATGTGACATAGTCAGGTGGGCTTAGAATTTGGCGCTGGGCTTTGTGTGTTATGTGTTGGATATTGTGACTTGTGGACTCGATGCATGTATAATTTGTAGACTTTGGTAGATAGATAATGATATTTGGTGTTAAGAAAATACTAGGAATAGTGCACTCAAGCACACACCACCTTTTGGCAAAATTAACAAATAAAAATATATTTTTTTATTTGAAAATATAAGAGGCAAAAAACTAGGGTCTATACTATGTAACAATTATTGTGGTTTTGTAATGTAGGTCAAGGAAAAAGAAACCAAAGGGTTTCTGGGCAAGAGTGATCAATGGGAGCTTTGATGAAGACCTAGAAGTTAAGATACTGGCCAAAAAACTTTAGAAATGAGAGTATTAAATAAAAATTGAGAAGTCACTCCAAAAATACCAGTGCATTTTGTATCACTAATATCCAGCTCCAACTAGGATGGAGACCTCCCTGTGAGGTTTCCAAGAACCTAGTAGTTCCAGTCGCCTTTACCATTGGGCATGGAGTCATCTGGCATTTACAATTGATCTCTTCAAACCTGTGACCTGCCTGTAGCCTACTCTGCTTATTCAAAAAAACTGAAAGCAATCTATCTGCTCATTTGAAGAGCTTATTCTCCTATCTACTCCTACTCTAACCATTGTACTGATGCTTAATCAAGTAAACTCATTCTTCCAATGAAGCCATGTCAGAAAATGATTTATTGAACCTGTTCTTGATCTTAACCCAAAGAATGAAGGAATGCATAGCCAACATACATGTGGTTTAAACAGATGATAGAACCAAATTTCATCTGACAAGAATATTTTAACATTTATGTTGGTCATAGAATCCAAATAATCAACAATAGGGTCATCAAACTTACAAGGAAATACCTCTTCTTGATGTTGTTCCAACTGACTAAGATGCTTTTGTTGATGGTTGTCTTCACTGATCTCAATGTTAAATGTAGACTGCTCAACCTCTGTCAGAAAAGCCTGTATGATTAACTGTTGATCTAAAACTTTTTTCTCCCCTTCACCATATCTTTGTGACTTAGATTCATCACTCTGATGTAATGGCATATTACAACTGACAATTTCTAGAAAAAAATAATAAGTATGTTCTGGATCTTCTACATCACTGTCTTGATAATGATTAAATGAAAGCTGAGTCTGAAAATATGTATCATGAAGAAATTTCTGATCACCCTCTCCAACAATGAAATATTTGCAAGATCAATCTTCTTTGAACTTTTGAACTTTATATTCACAACTTTCATCAATCACAACGTGCATACATTGTTGATCATCCTTTTGTTGAAAAGTAGAACTAAGTGAAATTCCATAAGCAAACAAATCTCCACAAAACTTAAAATATTTTTCTTCATCACTATATTTGTCAAAAATGGGAACATCATGATTAAATTCTAATGACAGAGATGAAGATTCATGCATAGAATTATCAGCAATAGGATCTTGAAAAAGATTTGAAAAAATATCACCTTGTTCTTCATCATAATTTGAAACTGTTGGATTACTGAGAGGGGGGGTGAATCAGTAATAGAGAAATTTAACCATATAATCCAAGTGTTATATCAATGAAGCATTATTATCCAATAACTGCAGAGTAAATAAG
>JZKD02S0267077.1:1595352-1606677 GCA_000966675.3 Picea glauca | reverse complement strand
AATACATATTATATTACATCAATCATCAATCAATCAATCCTTTGACATCAATCAATCACTTGACATCAATCAATCAAACCATTGGCATCAATGACAACATGATCCAACAGAAACAACATGTTCATAAGGAGAAAGATAGTACTCTTGTTGTTCCAATTGAGAACTGAAATGATGTTGTTTTTTTTGGTGTTGCTGGTTGCTTTCACCGATCTCAGTGTTGAATGTAGATAACTCAACCTTTACTGCAGATCCAGAAATGTCACACACTAATCCTTCATCTACCCGTCGTCTTTAAAATTTTCAAAGGGAACAATTTGATCTTCATGACAACCTAAGACAGTTGATGCATTTGGTACAATGTCAAAAACATCTATACTATGGTTATCATTATCTAGCTCACCAATCTCTTGGTCATAATGAGAAGTGTCATTTACTGCAACATACTCTTTATGACTATCTAATCCTTTATTCAACAAACTGAATTCATGACGACATTCGGGATAGAGAGAGTCAACTGAAAATTTTCCTTTGCAAAATAAATGAAATACAGCATGAAATTCTGCCAAGGAACTAATACTTGCATTTGGAAGAGACCAGCACCAGTCAAGATCAATCCCCTCTAATGAAAACCTGAAAAGATTAATTTGAACATCCTCATGTACAATTTCAAGCCGATGAATAAAGTCATGAAAATCCAACAAGTATTCAACTGGCACCTCCCACTCTTCTCCTCGAAATCTGGGAAGACTATTTTCCCATTCTTCTTTACTAGGTACTGGATGAGGAAAACCAGAAATACTTGAGAAATTGAAAAATGCATACCTCTTGTTCATTTCATACCAGTGGAGTCGCCAACAGGTTTCTGAACAATGAAGTCGCCACTGAATCTATCCTTCATGGAGTCGCCAGATAGATGATTACAACCGAAAATGTGTCCAGACTTTGTCTATCATCAAAGTTGGATCTTGTCGTCTCCCAAGGAAGTTGAGCTTCAATCTCCTATCCTCAGCAACATCGCCAATTTGTTATCTCTCCAGGAGTCCTTCTCAGGTTGTATCTTGAAGAAGCTTGGTAACTTAATGTGTATTTTGATTTTGTGTGTTTATTGGATCAAATGGGATAACTAACCAACTGGTTTGTTTCAAGACTCTCAAATATATATAACCAGGTAAGAAAAGGTTTTCAAGAGTTAATAATCAGATAAATAATCGAACTTTATGGATGAAGAAGATTATATTTATCAACCATAAATAATCGAACTTTATGGATGAAGAAGATTATATTTATCAACCAGAACATATATATGATGAGCTGAATAAAGATACAAGTGATTACTAATCCATCAATGTATATGAATTGATAGGATGAGATGACAGTGACTTGCAATTAGACAAACTTGGACAGAGAATGTAATCAATGAAAGTACAGAAAATAGAAAGAAAATGGAAATCTAATAGTAACAGAGAAAGAATCTTGTGTATATGTATTATATGCAAGAAAGGTCTATTACAAAAGCAACATGGTTCAAGTATCCAGACTTGATCCGCTAGTCTATAAAATTGACAGGCTTTATATCCTTTACAAGCAGTTTCAGATCCTGAGAAATTGGATTTGGAATACTAATAATAGAAAATTATTACAAAGAGTATGAATCTAATCCACTTCTAAAACTGGATTTGTCTTTAAACTTCTTGGTCTTCGACAACTGATGAAAGTCTCTAATGTGTAAAGATAGGCCGATCTTTGTCTTCAACAACTGGGTGATCTTTGTCTTCAACAGCTGGATGATCTCAACAGCTGTAAGGAAACTTCAACAGTGATAGGATAACCATCAGCCTATCTACCTTGTTCAGTGCCTCAAAACTCTGAAAAAAATCGCCAAAATATATGTGTGAATTTGTTTGAAACTTTCTTATGCCTTCTGTTACCAAAAATTCCCTTGATTCGAGCTTCAGATCTTTAAAAATAATTTCCTGCGGTTTCGGCAGCTCTTTCGCCCTGAAAAATGCAAGTTAGCCTCCTAAAGCCCTGATTTTCAGCGGCTAACTGTGTGTTGTTATGTTGATTATGCCACCGAAAATCTTGGCTTTGGCAAAAGGCAAATCTTCAAAATTGGAACCGCCCCTTTCTATTCGGGAGAATCTCCATGTATATTATCATTTTCTATCATATTTTCTTTTAGATTTTAATTAGCCTTTACAGAGTATCTTCACTGTTTGTTCTGTCTTCATTGTTTGTTCAAATGAAAAGTTATAGCAATGGATTTTCCATAATAAATTGTACCACTGTTATCTATGGCAGCTGCATCCATTAGAGCACGGATCTCAGATTCCTTCATGTTAGACCCATATCCTTTTAAGTCAACCGTCTGCTCATCAAAAGTGATTGACCTACTATTATCAGTATCCATTGCCTCAAACATCTTTCTCAAATCTGCAATCTCTTCCTCTGACAAGCTTTTAGCTATTACCGTAAGTGTGCATCTTCTTCAATTTATTCATTGTAGAAAATTGCTTTAACCGGGATAATACAGCTGGATCCAAAGCTTGATCTGGAGCAACGCCATCTTTATCCCCGGATGACAAAGAATTTCTATTGTTGTTAATGATACTGTTGTTGGAGTAAGCAGGCATATAACAGTGTTAATATTTCCTATAAATCATGTAGACAGCCTTTGCTTGAGCCCACGCAACCTTTAATCCAATAAATGATGACCCACGTTGATCTATTCTAGAAAATCATGCCTCACGCTATCCAACATTGTAGAAAATGCTGAGCTTTATAAACTTCATCTGTTTTGCCTCCCTTTCCAGATACCAATTCTGCCCTGTCCATTGTTATAATCATCCAAATATCTTACCTCCTGTAATTGTATTTGCAATTGCGGGAATTACATTTCCCAGAAGTATCAAAGTCATGTTTTATGAACTGCAACAGCGATCCTTCTAGTTTCTGGATTTCGAATTAATCTTCCACCTTCTGCATTCACTCAAGTCTGAGACTCTACACTGTCAACATCTCAGCATTCGAGTATTTGTTCTGGCAGCTAGCAAGTCAAGGTGAGGATTGATGCGACTGTCTTCTTTCTCTGCACGCGTGGGTGTGACACGACCTTCCATATCTTCAGGGCCTCGTAACTACCACCTTCAGAACCTTGCAAGCACTTGACGATTACTCATTTCAACACCTGTCAACACTTGCAATATGCTCGGCGTTTTGATTTTATTCGCTCAGTGGGACATATCCCACATAGATTGGGCAGTGTAATAATAAAACTTTAATATACGTCAATCCTTACAACTTTTTAAAATTAGATATGTGACATAGTCACGTGGGCTTAGCGTTTGCCGATAGGCTATGTGTGTTGGATATTGCGACTTGTGGACTCGTTGCATGTATAACTTGTAGACTTAGGCAGATAGATAATGCTTTTTGGTGTTAAGAAAAGATTAGGAATAGCGCACTCAAGCACACACCATCTTTTGGCAAAATTAACAAATAAAAATATATTTTTTTATTTGAAAATATAAGAGGCAAAAAACTAGGGTTTAGACTATGTAACAATTATTTTGCTTTTTGTAATGTAGGTCAAGGAAAAAGAAACCAAAGGGTTTCTGGGCAAGAATGATCAATGGGAGCTTTGATGAAGACCTGGAAATTAAGATACTGGCCAGAAAACTTTAGAAATGAGCGTATTAAATAAAAATTGAGAAGACACTCCAAAAATACAAGTGCATTTTTTATCGCTAACATCTGGTTCCAACTGGGATGGAGACCTCCCTGTGAGGTTTCCAAGAACCTAGTAGTTCCAGTCGCCTTTACCATTACGCATGGAGTCATCTGGCCTTTACAATTGTTCTCTTCAAACCTGTGACCTGCCTGTAGCCTGCTCTGCTTATTCAAGAAAACTTAAAGCAATCTAGCTGCTCATATGAAGAGCTTATTCTCCTATCTACTTCTACTCTAACCATTGTACTGATGCTTAATCAAATAAACTCATTCTTCCGATGAAGCCATGTCAGAAAATGATTTACTGAACTTGTTCTTGATCTTAACTCGAAGAATGAAAGAATGCATAGCCAACATACATGTGGTTTAAACAGATGATAGAACCAGCTTTCATCTGACAAGAATATTTCAACATTTATGTTGGTCATAGAATCCAAATAATCAGCAATAGGGTCATCAAATTTACAAGGAAATATCTCTTCTTGCTACTTTCCAACTGACTGATATGCTTTTGTTGATGGTTGTCTTCATTGATCTCAGTGTTAAATGTAGACTGCTCAACCTCTGTCGGAAAATCCTGTATGATTAACTGTTAATCTAAAACTTTTTGCTCCCCTTCACCATATCCCTGTGACTTAGATTTATCACTCCAATGTAATGGCGTATTACCACTGACAATTTCTGGAAAAAAATAATAAGTATGTTCTGGAGCTTCCACATCACTGTCTTGATAATGATTAAATGAAAACTGAGTCTGAAAATATGTATCATGAAGAAATTTCTGATCACCCTCTCCAATTATGAAATCTTTGCAAGATGAATCTTCTTTGAACTTTTGAACTTTAGATTCACAACTTTCATCAATCACAACATGCATACATTGTTGATCATCCTTTTGTTGAAAAGTAGAACTAAGCGAAATTCCAGAAGCAAACAAATCTCCACAAAACTTAAAATCTTTTTCTTCATCACTATATTTGTCAAAGATGGGAACATCATGATCAAATTCTAATGATAGAGATGAAGATTCATGCATAGAATTATCAGCAATAGGATCTTGAAAAAGATTTGGAAAAATATCACCTTGTTCTTCATCATAATTTGAAGCAACATGTTCATAAGGAGAAATATAGTACTCTTGTTGTTCCAACTGAGAACTGAAATGATGTTGTTGTTGCAGGTGTTGCTGGCTGCTTCCACTGATCTCAGTGTTGAATGTAGATAGCTCAACCTTTACTGTATATCCAGAAATGTCACACACTGATCCTTCAATATGTCCGTCGTCTTTAAAATTTTCAAAGGGAACAATCTGATCTTCATGACAACCTAAGACAGTAGATGCATTTGGTACAATGTCAAAAGCATCTATACTATGGTTATCATTATGTAGCTCACCAATCTCTTGGTCATAATGAGAAGTGTCCTTTACTACATCATACTCTTCATGACTATTTAATCCTTTCTACAACAAACTGAATTCATGACAACATTCGGGATATAGAGAGTCACCTGAAAATTTTCCTTTGCAAAATAAATGAAATGCAACATGAAACTCTGCCAAGGAACTAATACTTGCATTTGGAAGAGACCAGCACCATTCAAGAGAAATCCCCTCTAATGAATACATGAAAAGCTTAATTTGAACATCCTCATGTACAATTTCAAGCCGATGAATAAAGTCATGAAAATCCAACAAGTATTCAGCTGGCACCTCCCACTCTTCTCCTCGAAATCTGGGAAGACTATTTTCCCATTCATCTTTACTAGGTACTCGATGAGGATAACCAGAAATACTTAAAAAATTGCAAAATCCATACCTCTTTTTCATTTAATACCAGTGGAGTCGCCAATAGATTTATGAAAAATGAAGTCGCCACTGAATCTGTCCTTCATGGAGTCGCCAGATAGATTATTACAACTGAAAATGTGTCCAGACTTTGTCTATCATCAAAGCTAGATCTTATCGTCTCCCAAGGAAGCTAAGCTTCAATCTCCTATCCCCGGCAACGACGCCAATTTTTTATCTCTCCAGGAGTCCTTCTCAGATTGTATCTTGAAGAAGCCTGGTAACTTAATGTGTGTTTTGATTTTGTGTGTTTATTGGATCAAATGGGATAACTAACCAGCTGGTTTGTTTCAAGACTCTCAAATATATATAACCAGGTAAGACAAGGTTTTCAAGAGTTAATAATCAGATAAATAACCAAACTTGATGGGTGAAGAAGACTATATTTATCAACCAGAACATATATATGATGGGCTGAATAAAGATAGCAGTGAGTACTAATCCATCAATGTTTATGAATTGACATGATGAGATGACAGTCACCTGCAATTAGACAAACTTGGATAGAGAAAGTAATCAATGAAAGTACAGAAAATAGAAAGAAAATGGCAATCTGATAGTAACAGAAAAAGAAGCTTGTGTATCTGTATTATATGCAAGAAAGGTCTATTACAAAAGCAACATGGTTCCAGTATCCAGACTTGACCCGCTAGTCTATAAAATTGAGAGGCTTTATAGCCTTTACAAGCAGTTTCATATACTGAGAAATTGGATCTGGAATACTAATAATAGAAAATTATTACAAAGAGTATGAATCTAATCCACTTCTAAAACTCGATTTTTCTTCAAACTTCTTGGTCTTCGATAGCTGATGAAAGTCTCTGATGTGTAAAGATAGGCTGATCTATGTCTTCAACAGTTGGATGTTCTATGTCTTCAACAGTTGGATGATCTCAACAGCTGTAAGGAAACCTCAACAGTGATAGGATAACCATCATCCTATCTACCTTGTCCAATGCCTCAAAACTCTAAAGAAAATCGCCAAAATATATGTGTGAATTTGTTTGAAACTGTCTTATGCCTTCTGTTACCAAAAATTCCCTTGATTCGATCTTCATATCTTTAAAAATAATTTCCTGCGGTTTCGGCGGCTCTTTTGCCCTGAAAAATGCAAGTTAGCTGCCGAAAGCCTTGATTTTCGGCAGCTAACTATGTGCTGTTATGTTGATTATGCCACCGAAAAGTCTGGCTTTGGCAAAAGACAAAATCTTCAAAATTGGAACCACCCCTTTCTATTCGGGAGAATCTCCTTGTATATTATCATTTTCTGTCATATTTTCTTTTAGATTTTAATTAGCCTTTACAGAGTATCTTCACTATTTGTTTTGTCATCACTGTTTGTTCAAATGAAAAGTTGTAGCAATGGATTCTCCATAATAAATTGTACCACTATTATCTATGGCAGTTGCATCCATTAGAGCACGGATCTCAGATTCCTTCATGTTAGACCCATATCCATTTAAGTCATCTGTCTGCTCATCAAAAGTGATTGACCTACTATTATCAGTATCCATTGCCTCAAACATCTTTCTCAAATATGCAATCTCTTCCTCTGACAAGATTTTATCTATTACCATAAGTGCGCATCTTCTTCAATTTATTCATTGCAGAAAATTGCTTTAACCGGGATAATACAGCTGGATCAAAAGCTTGATCTGGAGCAACGCCATCTTTATCCTCGGATGACAAAGAATTTCTATTGTTGTTAATGATACTGTTGTTGGAGTAAGAAGGCATATAACAGTGTTAATATTGCCTAGAAATCATGTAAACAACCTTTGCTTAAGCCCACACAACCTTTAATCCAAGAAATGATGACCCACATTGATCTATTTTAGAAAATGATGCCTCGCGCTATCCAACATTGTAGAAAATGCTGAGCTTTATAAACTTCATTTGTTTTGCCTCCCTTTCCAGATACCAATTCTTCCCTATCCATTGTTATAATCATCCAAATCTCTTACCTCCTGCACCTGTATTTGCAATTGCGGGAATTACATTTCCCATAAGTATCAAAGTCATGTTTTATGAACTGCAACAACGAGCATTCTGATTTTTGGATTTCGAATTAATCTTCCACCTTCTGCATTCACTCACATCTGAGACTCTGCACTGTCAACATCTCAGCATTCGAGTCTTTGTTCTGGCAGCTAGCAAGTCAAGGTGAGGATTGTTGCGACTGTCTTCTTTCTCTGCACGCATGGGTGTGACACGACCTTCCATATCTTCAGGGCCTAGAAACTAGCACCTTCAGAACCTTGCAAACACTTGATGATTACTCATTTCAACCCCTGTCAACACTTACATTATGCTCATCATTTTGATTTTATTCGCTCAGTGGGACATATCCCACATACATTGGGCAGTTTAATAATATAACTTTAATATACATCGATGCTTAGAAATGTTACCAATGAGATATGTGACATAGTCACGTGGGCTTAGCGTTTGGCATTGGGCTTTGTGTGTTATGTGTTGGATATTGTGACTTGTGGACTCGATGCATGTATAACTTGTAGACTTTGGCAGATAGATAATGATCTTTTGTGTTAATTTATCTGGAGATTGTCCTTCTGGCGCAACCAAATTTTGGTGAAATTTATAATAAAATCAACTCCGTGCAAAGGCCATTGAAACCCGAAAAACAATTTGGCAAACCTTTAATAAAATTTAGCCTTTAAAGGCCAAATTATCTCAATCAAGGAATCATAGCCATACGTCAAGGGTGTATGGAATATGAACTTCCAACCTTCCTGTACCTCTTCTCTAAAGAGGCGAGTTAAAAGTTCATCACTATTTCTGGCATATACAATACTGGTGCTACGGGAATAACCCCACTCCTGCAACAAGAAGAAATTTAATTGAAAATTTTGTATCTGGATACTAACATTGGCTCCTTCTGGGGATGATGTTATCCTTGTGGGACATCAAGAACTTGCAGGCCAACGTTCCTTTATCATTTCTTCTCATCTGTGCAATCCCGACCCGACAAATCTTCCACTCTACAGACATCCACAACTTTTGTGTTGTGCCTAGTCCATTGGGTTATGGAGTCAGCCAATGTCATTCAAATCTAGTTCAAACTTTTGCAACTCTGCTCCTCATTTGAATTCAAACTTCCCCTGCCAATAGTGCCTTATATGCATTGGGCATGGAGTCTTTATTTCAAAACCGAAACCAAATACTAGATGCACACCTCACGTATTGTGCAAACTAGAAGTGCTCAGCCATGATCTTATTCATCTACGCTACCCTACTCCTAACCAGTAATACCGTCACTTGATAAAGTGAAATCATGTTTCCAATGAAGCCACGATAACATCAAACCATTTACCAAATCTCTTTCAATACAGATAGAAATCAGAGAGGAATCCATAACTTGCAGCATATACTTACAATCATCATCTGTTTTAATTTCAAAAATAGCAAGACTGAAATCTTCTGAAAAATATGATTCTATATAAATGGCTACTGGATCATAGAATAAATAAATAGATGAACAACCAAACAGGTTTACCTTTTCTTGCAGCTCAAACTTTGTTTCCCCTTCTGATAGATGGATGCCATAAACTGGTTTTGACTGTACATGACAAATGGGCTCAATGTTCTCATAAACCTGTTGATCAAATCTAACATGGTTATATGCTGCCTCATATATCTATTCTTGATGAGAAGTCTCTTGATATTCCTCCTTAATCACATGTAACAACATATCATAGGAATCCACTTGAAGGAGTTGAGGAAATACCTCTTCTTCAACTATTTTTTCATTTAGATCTAAGACAACAGGTGCATCAGAAACAAAATCTAATGCATCCACAACTATGTAGTTATCTTTCCTATTATCAATTAGATCTGGAAAATCTTCCTCAACAACATAATTTTCATTCTTGCAATCAGAAGAAACATTTGCTTTTTGCTAAATATGCTTATCAAAATCATCACATCAATTTTCAAAACGACTTTCAGTTGAAAAATCTTCTATACAAAATATATTGAAAGCAATATGAAAACTTGCCAATAAGTAAACACTTGAAGCTGGAAGAGATCTTCACTAGTCAAGGACTGCTCCCTTCAGTGAGTATCTGAAAGCTTGATCGTTACATCCTCATGCATAATTTGACATTCATGAATAAACTCATGAAAATCTAGCAGATGCTCAGCCGAAACCTCCCAATCTTCGCCTTTAAATGTAGGAAGGGTACCTTCCCATTCAACTCTACTAAGAATTGGGTTTAGAAAACCAATGACATCTAAAAAATCATAAAAAGAAAACCTTTGAGCCAGAATGGCTTCCATGCTTGGATCCAGTGGAGTCGCCTATTAATCTTTAGACAGTGGAGTCGTGTAACGTACCCACTACCTAAATAATAAAAATTTTCGTTTTTCCTCAAGGAACAGAATCCCCGAAGTCTTATGGGGGTCTAGTGCGGGCTAGTTCTTCCCTGTTCACCTCCCTGTGATCGTGGGTTAGGACCACAGGCCAAACAAACCAGGCGCCTTTCACAACTCACGACCTCGCGAGTCCTGAATCAAAGGCCCTCCAATCCCCTTCACAGATTACCGATACCCGAGATCACGATATGGGTATAGCTTCCTTCTGTCAGCGCCCTCTCTGCATGACCGTCAGCTAGGCTAAACCCTAGCTCCTCTCACTATTTGCCACTTACTGAGGTCAATGGTTGAACTCTCGTGTTCTCGCTACTCGTGACTTTGTAAGTCCAAGTATTGAGCTTTCATGCCCTTCTCCTGCGAATCCCCGAGACATGAGGAGTCAACGGTGCATTGACTCCCTTCTCTAGGCGATGCGGGTCCACCCGTCAATCACGCGGACCCCACCTTGACGTGTTTCCATGTGTTCTCTCATGCTTGGCTCTCGGCACTTTTCTAATTCGCGACTTGGAGCGCCCAACCTTTGGGCTCTTACCTCGCGAGCCTCCGAGGTAGCGAGATCCCTGGATCTCTGCCACCTGTCCTCCTCGGATGGATGGCTCGGATCTTTTCATGGCTTCGCCACTCGCGACTTGGAGCGTCCAATTTTTGGGCTCTTACCTCGCGAACCTCCAAGATTAAGAGATCACCCGATCTCTGCCACCTGTCCTCCTCGGATGGACGGTTCGGATCTTTTCATGGCTTCGCCACTCGCGACTTGGAGCATCCAATTTTTGGGCTCCTACCCTGCGAACCTCCAAGCTCATGAGATCACCGGATCTCTGCCACCTGTCTTCCTCGCATGGATAGCTCTGATCCTCTTGCCACTTCGTCACTTTGTGTCCTTGTGCCTCGTGACTTTTACCACCAATTACTTGGGTGTTCACCCTGTGAACTCCCGAGTTCGGAAGATCTCTCAATCTCTGCCACCTGTCCTCCTCGGATGGACGACTCGGATCCTTTCGTGACCTCGCCACTCGCGACTTGGAACATCCAACTTTTGGACTCCCATCTCACGAACCTCCAAGTTCACGAGTTCCCTAGATCTCTGCTACCTGTCCTCCTCGGATGGACGGCTCGGATCCTTTCATGACCTCGCCACTCGCGACTTGGAACATCCAACTTTTGGACTCCCATCTCACGAATCTCCGAGTTCACGAGTTCCCTGGATCTCTGCCACCTGTCCTCCTCATATGGACGGCTTGGATCCTTTCGTGACCTCGCCACTCGCGACTTGGAACATCCAACTTTTGGACTCCCATCTCGCGAACCTCCGAGTTCACGAGTTCCCTGGATCTCTGCCACCTGTCCTCCTCGGA
>JZKD02S0267077.1:1517385-1539447 GCA_000966675.3 Picea glauca | reverse complement strand
ACATTGACACTCGATTTCATTTCATACGCGAGTTAGTCAATAATGGTGACATTGCACTACAATTTTGTGGTTCTAGAGATCAGCTTGCTGACATCTTCACTAAGCCACTAGGAAAGTCAGTTTTTGATTTCCAGAGACAACACTTAGGCATAGTCAGTGCTGATAATTGTAACTGTTGAGTCTAAGAGGGAGTGTTAAATATATTGTATCCTCAACAGTATAACCGTACACTGCCAGCTGTACTGGACAGTTGTACTTTCTATTTCCATCTTTCTTTGAGCATATATAAGCTCAACTATTTCCTATTGTTAGTATGACTTCTGAATCTCTTCAGTTCTGTTCTGTACTTCTTCATACATTTGAATATACTATTCTTTTCTCTCTGCATTTCTCTGTCCTTCACAATTTATCAAGACTGTGTTAATCTATGCGCGTAGATCAATCTCGGTGATGATGTGACGGGTTCCTCGATACCGTGATAAATTTGTTATCTAGCAGTGCGGGGTTGTTGTGTGCCGAAAGGGGTTTCCGGTTTCTTGTTATACATTTTCATATATTGTCGATCCCAGGATTCGAACTGGGGTGGTGGCAAGGACAACTCATGTCTCATATAGGGAGGTTGCTCTCTTATTAATGCTTTCGAATATTTATTAATTTGCATGAATCGAAGTTAAATCGGCCGCAACGAGTCGAATTTGTGATCGATTTTTTCTTAGCCAAAGTGATCCCGCAGGTTTTCATTGTAATGAAGTGAGAATCTAGATTCAAACTTTTTCAATAGCAACGGACCGATGTCTTATGTCAGTAGTGGTGTAGAACGTGGAGGCACCGATGAGCGTGGTGTGCTTGCTGGTGTGGATTCTATCTCAGGAGGATATTTCTCGACTGAAAGACGCGTACAGTAACGGTGCAGACTTCTGGTAGTCTGAGTGAGGTTGTCAGGGGTATGATAACCACTGGAGCATATTATTCTTCAAAAAGTTGGTCTATCCGACTCTTCAGGACAGGAGTCCAGAACAGAATCTGATAGCGATTCAGAATCAGCAGAAGCGTTTCTTTGAAAGAATGCAGTGTCACCGTTATGGCGTTTTTGGTTAAAAAAAAAAAAAAACGGTCGCGATTCCGTGGAAACATCGGAGCCGCCTTTTCCAGATCTCCCTAGATGCTAGAGAGTTTAAATAGACAGACCACCTGAATTATTGCTCACGAAATGGTCACAAACAAGGCACATGCAAAAGGATTCACGAGGTGGACTCACAATGAGAAGAAAACGAAAGTGGAAATGCATGACTATATTTCCGAGCTGCATATCGGTCGGCTTCCTCCTTCTCATCCTCTCTAGGGGTTTCATTTTCTCAACTACAAGACCTGCATGGCATCAACGACACTTATCATCAACCCGCATCATACACTGGGAGATGGTGCTTCTGTCATGTTCTTAGTGTTTTCCTACTCTACCAAGACTGAAAATCGCAGCCACCCTACTTATGAATATACATAGCTCCTGCCAGAATCTCTGAAATCCCAAATTCATTGGTTCACCTTTCATAATGATGACAACCGCATTCACGTTTTCAACTCGGTGGTTCAGAAGAAATATTTTTAAGCTTCCACGACCTTTGATGAGCCTATGCACAACAAACTTTACGATTTCTAACCTATTCGTCCTATGTGTTGGAAAATATTGTCATATGGCTCCAAGGATAAGCATTCCGATGTGGCACATGAGTGGCCATTAATACCCTTTGAAATGGACTGGAGTGAGATGAGAGTAGCTTCTCAACTCGACAACATTCTTTGGCTTATGGTTCAAATGAAATCCTGATATGTAAAGGAGTCTGGGATTACCGAATATGTACTCGTTCGAAAACAAGGAGATCCCTTCACGCTTTGAAAGGATTATTAAAACTTTGAGCTCTTGTCATGGGCCATGTAGTGAGGAAGTAGCCAGTTATCACCTTGCATACAAGTTCTGGTGAGAATTCAGACTCGGGTCCGAGCCCGAAGGGTGCATATGGCAATGGAGGATAAAATTAGGCAACAGAAAGTTGAGCAGCAACTTAAGCTCAAGGCTAAAATCCATATAACCGAGAAAGAGGATCCCTGTATGAGGTTTCTGTCAATAGTGTGGAACTGCTTACCAAGGAAAAACATCACGAAGATGCAAGGAAGGTTGTCCAGGACAAGAGGCAGGTAATTTCAGCTTGGGCATTCTCATCTTTGTAGTTGTTCGATACCTTCATAACCATTATGGATAAGTAATTCTCGGTATCAGAATGCAAGGAGCAGCGCTAGATTCAATCCAAAGTTATCTAGTTTGAGCAAGTTGATCGAGAAGGAACCTGGGATGATTATATTCTCTTTCATGCTTTCTTGTTTATTCCAATTCATGCCTTCGTTCGAGGAGCTTCCAATCTCCCTTTGTGGAATTCGAAAGAACCAATTATATCCGTGGTGCATCCATTTGCAGAACATTTGATGTATGTTGTTATGTTATCCATAGCTCTCCTCGCTGCAATTATCACCAACACTGCTTCCACTGGCCTTGTGCTTGGCTACATGACATGATTCGATTTTAATATGGGGCAAATCACTATTTGGTTCTAGAACAGAAGATCCGAAGAGACAACCATGCCACTGGGGAAAGACTTCAGTGTTGTCAAGCAGAGCTATGAATTCTTCGAAGCTCATTGTCGCATTCTTTTGGAAGAGAACAGAAAACTCCGATCTGAAGTCAGACTATTAATTTAAATTTAGTGTTTGTTTTCTTCTCCTGATGTGAAATTTGTTATCAGAAATGCCACGTACTAATTTCATATCCCATTTTCCTCCGTTGGCACCATCATTTGAGTAGATCCAAATATCGAGTAGAGGAAAATGAAGGACAGTCCACTTGAAGTGATCCGTCATAGGCATTGGTGGGAAGCCTTCGCAGATGTTTGGAGGTTTCAAAACAAAATCAAACACAAAAATTTATCCCAGCTGAAAGTACTCCACTTAGTAATGGTTCAGAGCAGCTGGCGGTCGTGAATTCCATGAAGGTGAACCACTTCAGATTCCTGGAACACCAAGAGTTTTATTGTTTTCGTTTTAGAGGACTAATAGATGTAATGAAAAGGGTGAGCCTTTCTGATACTGGGTTTGTAATGTATTCTTTTTCAGCAAATATAGAACAGAGTGCCAAGAGATTCTATACTTTGTCACTGTCTAATTCCATTTTCTTCCTATATTATTGTTTCTGAAGTTTTCATCACTGCTCTTTCTTCCTTACATTGATTATTTCAGCTTGTAATGGTTACAATTCAGTACTACCTCTGCTGTAGCTAATTTAAATCATTCCTTAAGGTGCAGTTTTTCCTCTGTTTGGTTGTGAGTAGAACAAGACCTGCATCCTAATTGTTTTGCCTTATTTACAAGTTTTATTTGTTCACAGCCTTTCCTCTATCTTTCTATGAGTGAGACAAGACCTGTGTTTAGATATTTGAAGTTTTGTGTTACTTCTTATATTGAGAGGAAGACCAGATCCCTGGATTTTTCTTTCATTTTTGTTCATCCCCTATCTTCTATCCATCCTCATGATTTTAAAATGAATTAGACAAACGAGGTCATGCCTTTTCGTTTCTGATCTATCAATGAGTGGAATGACTATTTTAGACCTAGTTCTAGAAGCCTCCTATGACTACTCAATCAACAAGATTTATTTCTTTTAAAAATGTGCTAAGGCTTGGCTCTTTTACAGCCTAGAGTGAACTCTTGCGACAACATTTTTTGGCGTCGTTTCCGGGGATGGAGGATGAAGTTATCTTCCCTGGGGTACAAAAAAGTTTGGATCTATCTCTTGATGGTGAAAAAGGGATAGGCATTCAATTGGCTGTGATCATTCACCTGGCGACTCCTTAGTTCATAGACTCTACATGATTTTGTTGGCGACTCCACTGGTCTCAAATGTCGAACTCGTTCGCTGCTTGAATTGCTGCAAGGTTTGCTCCTCTAGACTTTACAAATGTTTATGGCTTTCCAAACACTGTGCCAGACATTAAAATTTGGGTAGATATCCTTCCTAAATTTGGAGAATATGAGGACGACAATCCTAGACAACATTTGTTTGAATTCCACAAGCTCATGGAAGAATTAAATGTACATCATGAAGATGTCCTCATGAAATTGTTTATGTTTTCATTGGGAAAAGATGCTAGGCTCTAGTATAAATCCTTACCCCATTCCAGTATCCCTTCATTGAGATGCTTTCACACACTTTTTCATCAACATTGTAAGAGGATATATACTGCTGAAATCCTTTTTGAGGATTGTTGTGATACAAGTCCTCTTGAGGAGGAGGAAGAAAAAATAGAAATTTCTCAAGTTGATGAAGATGATCAGTATGAGGAAGAGTTGTCTCATAAAGATGCTGGATCTTGTGAACTTACTCAAGAAGAAGATATTCGGCATCACAATCAACCTGCAAAAGAGATAGAAAGGAATGATTGTTGTTTTATTCAGAAAATACAGAGACCACCTTCTCCTTTAAATAAGGAAGAGAAGGGTATGCCCCTGCACAACTA
The DNA here is from genome assembly GCA_000966675.3 of Picea glauca. Lineage (NCBI taxonomy): Eukaryota > Viridiplantae > Streptophyta > Pinopsida > Pinales > Pinaceae > Picea > Picea glauca. The sequence continues at coordinate 1,534,885 of JZKD02S0267077.1, read as the reverse complement.
TGTTGCAGCCCCTACTCACACGGATTTACAGCTTTCACACAGTCCCAGATATGAGTGTCAAACTTCTTCCATTTCTGAAAATGTAAATATATTTTTAAATGGTGACAGTCATGTATTTCATGGATCTTTACAGGAAGTTAGTGAACCTATTTAGGATGATTTCTTGCCAGAAGATCAGATTTTAGACTCTGCTTTGTTTCATGAAAAAGATATGGTTGCCATGTTTAATGATCTTGAGCATCATAGATCAGAACATAGAGTAGTCCTGGATGTTTTAAAACCTCAGTATAATATGTTTTTCCAAGACCCTTTTGTTGATCTTTTAGATTCATTTAATGGAGGAGTATGTTATGTCATGAATATTTGGTCACAAGAGTTGATGAAAGGTTTGCAAATCCATGATCACCAACAGGTCAGATGGGAGTTGTCGATTTCCTTTTTTAGCCTGCTCGAAGAAAGTGTGAGAAATTTTCAAATAAGTAGGCAATTATTGGATTGGCTTCACTGTCATTTTAATATCATTTGATTCTAGAAATCTTTCAGTAGTTAGAGTAGGTGATGTATATAAATAAGCTTGAATTCAAGCACTAGATTACAGCGGTGGTTTTCAATATGTTTTCAGTTCAGTTTTGAATCCAGTATGGTTTTGATATAAAGCATTACGACTCCATATCCCAATGGATGAATAAGCAGTTTTTCGTTCTACTAAGATGCAAGTAAAGTGACAGAGTTCAGGATTTGATGATTTTAGGAAGCCAAATGGATGGAGGCACCCAATCTACTGTTCTTGGCACTTTACGAGAAAGTGCCATCCCTAGTTGGAGCCAATGTTGTAACAGATATCAAAATCGACTGTGCTGCACAGTAGATGGACATTCAATACAAGAAGTGTTTGGATAAGTGTGTTCTTGTTGAGGGTAGTTCACCTTGGGTTTTTTCTGCAGGTATGGATATAGAAGGTGTAGTTGCTTCTATAAAAGAAGACAAAAACATTAATCTTGTGCAAGAGGTCTTCTCGGCAGAGTATGCTCTCATTTGTAAAATTGCTCATTATGAAAAGCCCTACATTTCTTTATGGATGGTGTAACAATGAGTTTTGGAATTGGACTTTCTAGTCATGGTCGTTACCGAGTCATTACTGAGAGGAATCTTATTGCAATACAATTGGCCTGTTTCCTGATGTTGGATTTGCTCACATAGCAGCAAGGAGTCCAGGAGAAGGAGCTCTTGGTGCCTACCTTGCATTGACTGGGAAAAGGTGCTCCATTTTTCTCTCTGTTTGACGCACAAACATTTTTAGGCTGTCGCAGATGATAATTGTGAGGCTTTGTAGAGTGGTCCCAATTTACTCATTTGTGACGAGGCACACGTGATAAAAAACACAAAGGTTGATATAACTTAGGCATTAGAACAAGTGAAGACCCAACGCAGAGTTGCATTGACAGGTTCACCTTTACAAAATAATTTGATGGAATACTGTTGTATGGTGGACTTTGTAAGAGAAGGATTTCTGGGAAAACAACCAGAGTTCATAAACTGGTTCCAAAGCCCTATAGAAAATGGGCAGCATGCTAATTCAACTACAGATGATGTGAAAATAATGAATCAGAGATCACACGTCTTATATGAGAAGTTAAAAGGTTTTGTACAACGTATGGGCATGAATGTGATGAAGGATGAGCTTCCTCCGAAACATGTATATGTGATATCTGTAAAACTTTCTCCATTACAGCGGCAGTTATACATCAGATTCTTAGAATTTCATGGGTTTATGAAGAAAGGTCTGTTTTACAGTCATGCACTATCTGATGCCAAAAAGAGGCATACTGTCATTATATTCTGGCTGCAACACGAGCAAGGGAGGGTATGCCACTTTGTTTTTTGGTTTATCAAGGACTGGAAAGACCACTCTTTCTACAGATCACCAGAGGGAACTGATCAGCGACGATGAGCGTTGCTGGAGTGATAATGGTGTATCTAATATCAAGGGAGGCTGCTATGAAAAATACATTGACCTCTCAAAAGAAAAGGAGGCATATCATTGTACGCAGCCTAGGGTTTCCAGGGTTTCGAACGGCCCAGAAGGAGTTCGGCTAACCTATGTGGGTCAGCTATACGATATTCAAACAAATCCTTGCAGCTGTAAGAAATCTCTCAGAAAAAATTGGTGAATATCGAATGCTTAAGACTGTGTTAATCTATGCGCATAGATCGATCTCGGTGATGATGTGACTGGTTCCTCGATATCGTGATAAATTTGTTATCTAGCAGTGCGGGGTTGTTGTGTGCCGAAAGGGGTTTCCAGTTTCTTATTATACATTTTCATATATTGCCGATCCCATGATTCGAATTGGGGTGGTGGCAAGGACAGCTCATGTCTCATATAGGCAGATTGCTCTCTTATTAATGCTTTCGATTATTTATTAATTTGCATGAATCGAAGTTAAATCGTCTGCAACGAGTCAAATTTGTGATCGATTTTTTCTTAGCCAAAGTGATCTCGCAGGTTTTCATTGTAATGAAGTGAGAATCCAGATTCAAAATTTTTCAATAGCAACAGACCGATGTCTTATGTCAGTAGTGGTGTAGAACGTGGAGGCGTTGGTGAGTGCGGTGTGGTTGCTGGTGTGGATTCTATCTCATGAGGATCTTTCTCAACTGAAAGACGCGTATAGTAACGGTGCAGACTTCTGGTAGTCTGAGTGAGGTTGTCAGGGGTATGATAACCACTGGAGCATATTATTCTTCAAAAAGTTGGTCTATCCAACTCTTCAAGACAAGAGTCCAGAACAGAATCTGATAGCGATTTAGAATCAGCAGAAGCGTTTCTTTCAAAGAATGCAGTGTCACCGTTATGGCGTTTTTGGTTAAAAAAAAAAAAAACGGTTGCGATTGCATGGAAACATCAGAGCCGCCTTCTCCATATCTCCCTAGATGCTAGAGAGTTGAAATATACAGACCACCTGAATTATTTCTCATGAAACAGTCACAAACAAGGCGCATGCAAAAGGATTCACGAGGTGGACTCACAACGGGAAGAAAATGAAAGTGGAAATGCATGACTATATTTCCGAGTTGCATATCGGGTGGCTTCCTCCTTCTCGTCCTCTCTAGGGGTTTCATTTTCTCAACTACAAGACCTGCATGGCATCAGCGACACTTATCATCAACCCACATCATACACTGGGAGATGGTGCTTCTCTCATGTTCTTAGTGCTTGCCTGCTCTACCAAGACTGAAAATCGCAGCCACCCTACTTCTGAATATACACAGCTCTTGCTAGAATCTCTGAAATCCCAAATTCATTGGTTCACCTTTCATAATGACGACAACCGCATTCACGCTTGCAACTCGGTGGTTCAGAAGAAATATTGTTAAGCTTCCACGACCTTTGATGAGCCTATGCACAACAAACTTTACGATTTCTAACCTATTTGGCCTATGTGTTGGTAAATATCGTCAGATGGCTCCAAGGATAAACGTTCCGATGTGGCACATGAGTGGCCATTAATACCCTTTGAAATGGACTGGGATGAGATGAGAGTAGCTTCTCAACTCGACAACATTCTTTGGCTTATGGTTCAAATGAAATCCTGATATGTAATGGAGCCTGGGATTACCGAATATGTACTCGTTCGAAGACAAGGAGAGCCCTTCGCGCTCTGAAAGGATTATTAAAACTTCGGGCTCTTGTCATGGGCCATGCAGTGAGGAAGTAAGCAGCTATCACCTTGCATACAAGTTCTGGTGATAATTCAGACTCGGGTCCGAGCCCGAAGGGTGCATATGGCAATGGAGGATAAAATTAGGCAACAGAAAGTAGAGCAGCAACTTAAGCTCGAGGCTCAAATCCATATAACCGAGAAAGAGGATCCCTGTATGAGGTTTCTGTCAATAGTGTGGAACCGCTTACCAAGGAAAAACATCACGAAGATGCAAGGAAGGTTGTCCAGGAAAAGAGGCAGGTAATTTCAGCTTGGGCATTCTCATCTTTGTAGTTGGTTGATACCTTCATAACCATTATGGATAAGTAATTCTCAGTATCAGAATGCAAGGAGCAGCGCCAGATTCAATGCAAAGTTATCCAGTTTGAGCAAGTTGATCGAGAAGGATTTTATCGAGGGTGTTATCACTAAAATTTCTCCCTCATTGTTGTTATGTTTCCGTAGAGGGTGATAAGAAGAGGGTATTATTGTTATGCTACCGCAATCCTCCCTTGAGAATCCTCTTTTCTCCTTGGAGTATTCAAGCATAATTCCAATAGGCCATTCCACTCACCTCTTGAGAGAATAGGCATTGATTTTCTTCATCAGTTTCCATTTTTCTTCCATTGTAAGAAGAGCTCTCCATTAGGGAGCTCAAGAGCCCTCCCAAGGAGGAAGAGGGGACCCATAAGTCCTCATTTTTCTCTACAGTATTTTTCCAACTAATATATTTATCCATTGGTGGCATAATCTTGGTTATTGGTTGATTGTTTATGGTTCCAAGTTTCTTATGCATTCTAGTGTTTATTTCTTTAGTTTTTTTAGTTTGTTTATTTTTCTATTACATGTGTTTGCCTTGTTTAACCCACTCATGAACTTCTGTCTTGTCTAGCAGGCCCAACTAGGCTTGCAAGTGACATTTTTTTGATCACCCAAGTGACGAAACAGACACAACAGATTGGCGACCATACTGGGGATAAGGTATCAAATTCCACCCTATTTGGGCTTAGAGAGCACTTATTTTTAATCAACTTGTCCTGAAAGTACCGAAACCAGCCCAACCTTACCTGTCAAAAGGCAAATTCTGAGTTGGAGGAGGAGAATTTCACTCAAAAAAAAATCCCCCGATGCGTATCAGAAAGTGCGTGGGTATTCCATCCCAAATACGCGCACTCAGCGTACTGTGCACCCAAAAGGATTATTTTCTCTATGTACTGTGTGCTCATTGTGCCTCTGTCAAAATTGTAACCTGCACACATTTCCATATTTTCAAAATTGTAAGGGTTTTTGTGATGATTTGAGGGCCCCTAGCCTTCAAATTCTTGCTCTTAGACTCCTTTCCCATATGAAATGTTAGCTAAACAGAGGCACTTAGTGGGTAAAAAGAACCAAATATTCTCCTCTTTTTCTTTGGTTTCCACATGGATGGCTTGTTTGGTTTGTAAAATTTAAGTTGAGATTATTGCTATCACATCTAAAAACATTTACATTGGGACCAGAAATTAACTTTAATAATTGAGTATGCTCTTCTCTCGCACCATAGAGTGATCTTGAGAATCAAAAAGGTGGTTAAAGGGACATTTCATCTCCCTTTAACAAAAAATATTTAGGAGAGGACAAAGCCCCCCTAGGGCTCCTCTTAGTTTCTTTTTTGAAATCATATTAAAGTTGTAAGGTCCCATACATACCCACATGTTGCAAACTTAGGATAGTTTCTTGAAATTTCTTTCTTAGTTTACATCACTAGGGAAGTTTAAAGACCAAAGTAACGGGCCCATACATGCCCACATGCTTGCAATCTAGGATAGTTTTCAATATTTCTTAGTGTAGACAACATTTAGGAAGTTTAAAGGATTGGTAAGGACCCATATGTCCACATGCTAGTTCTTTAGGAATTTTAAAATTCTGCAAGGTTGTACCAATTGTTGAACACACCGCCCACACTAAGATGGGCGGGGGTGAATTAGTGTGTGGACTTTTATAAATTTTATTCTTCTTACAAGTTAGCAGTTAAAACATATTTGAACAGATTAAGAACAATCAAATCATAATCACAATGGACACAGAAGATACCAGATGCTTATATATAATTTATATGAATATATGTGAATATAATAATAAGGATTTTCCCAACACCAACTGATTTGTTTCAGCACCAACTGAAGTAAGGAGCACTCACTCTCAAGAAAGACCCAGCTTGTTGCAAGACCCAACATGCTGATAGAACACATTCTATCCAACTAGAGTTCAACCAAATCTAGTAGTAGTCATTCATTAATGAATCAATTTTGTTTCATGATCAGAGGTATACAATCAACACTCATCACTGCACTTCATCTTCTCTCCAAAATTCGTGCCTTCTTAACTTCATATTTCCTCTGATATTCGTTCCTTCTTCAGTTCTTCTCTCTGATATACGCACGGACCTCATGTCTGTATCCCCTTCATTCTCTCCACGGGCTGCTCTTTCTCAGCGAGCCTATCTTTTCCGCAAGCACATATGCTTCACCAAGAACACTTTCCGGTGAACCAATCATGGTTGCATTTATAGTGGCTTATGCTCAAAACTTGTTAAAGTTATTGAGTTGACTTGTGCAACAAGTTATAAATAACTTTTTCATTTACAATAACTTTTGGGACCACCAAAGATCATTGTTTCGGGTCTTCAACTTTAAACCTGGCATTCCCTTTTACTTTCGTAAATCGATCACAGGATGGATCGATTTCCTTAATCTCTGTGATAACAGAAATAGGCACTTCCTTCAAACCATGTTCACATGATCATAGGCATAGAACCATAGTCTTATCAATTTAAGCAACGCATTTCCATTCTACCTTTTAAATCTCTTTACCATATGACCAATGGCATTAATCAAATGTTAGGCGCTTGAGCGCTTATCAATTCAACGGTCATGATTCAATATCCTGAAATGGATGACTATCGTAACTTTGGGACTTTGACCTTCGGGACTTCAAGACTTGCAACATGTCAAATCTCTCATGGAGGATTTTGTCGAATAGATCAGACCGTTCACATATACTTTGTGGAACCAGATCAATGGTCATATTCGATCCTTAGATCTATCCTTCATTGCTTAATCCAACGACCAGGACTTAATCAAGCAATGAGATGGATGGCCACCTCTTACTCCACGACTTCATATTTTATGCTTACGCTATCCTTCCACTGTATTTTGATCAATGGTTGAGAGTACACCCGACATCATATCAATGGTCGAGGTCTCCTTCGCAAGTCCAGCCTTCGAGACTTTCAATTCTCAAACTCTCGAGTCTTCCATACGTGAATCTTCTAGAGCTAACAATACACTGATGCGTGTCTCTTTTCGGATCAATAGCTATGATCCTTTCAGGTCTCCGAACTTCAAAATTCTCAAGTCTAAAATTTCACTGTAGTAGATCAACGGTCAATAATCCTCCCAGAGTGATCTTTCAGATCGGACGTCTCATGTCCACTTCAGGACTTCGGCATTCGTGACTTCGAAGGTTTTGAATAAACGCTGCTCCATTTTCCTCCGGAGTGATCACCTACTGAGTAAGTCATAAAACGGTGAAGATCGGTTGTTGTTGGTTAAAGATTCCACTTACACTATCCTTCCACTGTGGTAGATCGACGGATGAGAATGTTCCCAAAGTGATCTTCATATCAAACATCTCGTGTCGACTTCAGGACTTTGGCATTCAAGACTTCAGGACTTTGGGAAAGTTTTGGTGGTAAAAGTCTCGAAGTAAAACTCTCGGAGTGATGTAACTTTCTTATGTCACTTGTTGACATGGCATGAGCCAATTTACTCTTGAAAATTATCATCATCTGATTATGCCATGTTTATTTTCTGACATGGTCTGCTGATGTGGTTTGTCACATGTCCTTGCTGACGTTGTTTGCCACATGTCCTTGTAGATGTGGTCTGCCACATGTCCTTGTAGACATGGTCTGCTGATGTGGTCTTCCACATGTTCTGCCACATGTCCTTGCTGACGTGGTCTCTGACCAACAACCATGGTCCAATGGTCATCGTATGTCCTCCAATTCTGATGGTCCTTATTCATTTCAGATTTCCGGCTCTCTGGGATTCAGTTCTTTCAAATCTCAAACTAAAATCTTGAAGTGAGATTTTCCTGTAGCGTAACCTCCTCGCAACTTTAGACCCGAACTAAATGTTTTTCATCCATCAGGATCTTAGATCAACGGCTCGATCTGTCTGCGATGCAGCTCTTCTAGCTTATCCTGTCCTTCCACTTAGAATGATCCAACGACTGACGTAAATTCGCATAAATGAGATCTCAGATCTTATCTCGCTTATCCTATCCTTCTACTTGAAAATGATTTGACAGATGACGAGAATTCAGGTTTGATCCGACGGGTGGCGGGTATTCAGATAATCGAACTCTCAGCCTTTTTACCTGTCTTATCCTATCCTTCCACTCAAAATTGATCCAACGGTTGTGAAGATTCTCGAAGCAGATCCGCGATCAAGAATTATTGCGGAACCACAACTTGGGAGTGATTTAACTCGTCACCCAAACTCCACAATTGGAAGTTGTTCGTTGTTCGTGAGTCATCCACAATCGTCGATCTTCGAAGCTATAAGATTGGATGGTCCTGAATAATTGTGGGATTGGAACTAGCGCAATATTTAATTCTCCTTTTGATCTCTGCAATTCATCACTGTTGTTGATCTAGCGATTGTGCATCCAACAGTCACAAGTCAATCCGAATTAATCCAAATACTTGTTGGTTCAACCACAGTCGTCGATATCTGAGTCTATGAGATCTGACGATCTAGACCAATTGCAGGATTAGAACTAGTGGGTTGTTTAATTCTTCTTTCGCTCCCCGCAATTCATCCTTGTTGTTGATCTAGCTTGCATATATGACGGTCAGGATCCTCCAACAATCCTCAAGACTACAGTCACTCATATGACTGCCATCCATAATATGAGACGATCAACATGGTTTATTTCTTGATCGGATGGCTGCTAAGGCTTCTCACTCTGATCTTACGCTTTTCCTTCCGAGCTTTGATCTCTGAATTTGCTAACCCTCTTGATATTTTATCATAGGAACATTGTTGATCCTATCGTGATCAATGTTTTCACAAAGGCAGACCCAGGTTTCAATGCTCAAGAGCTCACCAACAAAACCATAACTACCAACCCTTTTGGAAACACCTACGAAGCAGATGAAGTCTCACCCGAGGTAGAGGTAGGGGTGATTGCAAGACTCAGGTGTCTGCAACCTTTGTTGGGACACAAATCTGTGATTATATTGCTTACAGTGCACTTAGCATTAGTTATCTCTAATATACATCCCTCATTATACTTCGCAGAAAGCACAGAGCATCACAGTATTTACTTAGGTCTAAGATAATTCAACACTAAGAAACATACGACAAACTAGATTTGGTAGATCAAGCACTAAGCATATTCATATACATTAGATTTAACATTCTATACATCATTAGCACTAAGCATAAGCAGATTTATCTAATCATCTTAAAGCACTTAGGAAATAACACATCAATGGATTAGAACAAAGAACAAAGCAGAACAACACAGATTTACAGTGGTTCACCCCCACCCTAGGGCTACGTCCACAAAGTCTTCTTCTGTATTAGTTTCAGTCAATTAGGTTACAACACAGAGCTCAAAACCCTACTCTGCATAGGACAGGAGATCTGCATGCACCTCGCCAGATCCTCCTTCCTCGAGTAGATCTAGCACCGAGCCTCTTTACAATATGTGCACTCAACACTTACAATACTTGCATTCAACTCTGCAAGTTAATCACATAGATCGACTCTAGCGCTAAGCCCTTTCTTATCACATAGATCAAATTCTCAACTATCTATATCTTCTTACATAGCCTAGGCTTCTATTTATACATTACAAAATAGGCCTAAACATGGGTAAACACATGGATGGACATCCCTTTCTCGTTACATTATCCTAAAAACCCAAAATGGACCCAAAGTGGGCCTAGCTTTTGCAATCTCCGCTTCACTTGGCGCTTCATTTTCGACATGCTATCAAAGTCCCAAAAAATGGTCAAATATGACCAAATGTTCCTCAAAACTTGGTCAAGTGCCAACAAGCCCCCAACACTCACCTATGACTCGTCCTGAGTCACTCTAGTCTGCGCAATTCCGCTTCAAATGCCTCAAACTTGGTTCAAGCTGCTTCGATTTGTTTCAGTGCTACTGCTTCTTGCTCAATGAACTCCTACATCAGTGCATCATTGATTGGTCCTTCGAGGTGTTGTTCTGCTATACTCACAACTTGTTCAAGTTCGACTCCTTGGCTTTCAAATTCAGTGACCAGTTCACATGCCTTTTCTTGCACTGGTTGGAGTCGTTGAGAGACTTCCACTACTTTGTTCTAGAGTGTGCGTACTTGCTACTGAGTCATACGTTTCTCTGGGAACCTATTCATTCTCTCAACTAGTGACAAGGCCTTTAGTTGTGCTTGTAACATGTCTTCTTGTTGCTGCGCGTTTTGAAGTTGTGACTCTAATGCGTGTAGCTCTGGATTTTCGATGAGGTTTTCATATGTCTAGGCACTTTTGGAGCTCAGTTTCTTGTATTCTACAGCAAAGTCTTTCATTCGATCAACTGTGCTTCGGGCAGTGGCCTCCCTTAGATCTCTGATTTTTTGAGGTGTCTCGGGGACAGTGCGAAGTTCTAGGTCAGCGATGCACTACTAAAGTTGTTGGATCACTCCTTCCAGTTGTGCCACCTTTTGTGGAATGTGCTCTTTTATCTGGACTTCGATGACTATCACCAAGCGAAGTGCTTTTTGAACTCGTTCCTGTACTTCAAGTTGCTCTGTGAGAAACTATTCGTTGCCTTGTTGTAACACTGCTTTCTCTTCTTCCCACTTTGCTTGAAGATCTAGTTTCTCATGTTCTGCATTACTGTGTTGTTCTAGCATATCTTTCTATTCTTGTGCTAAATCTTGGGTAGCTTGCATTGTCTCTTCCTCAGCTCGTCGAAGGAGAGCTTCAACTCTACTAGCGATATGATGCAGTTGGGTTGGTTCATCTCCTGGTTCTTCAGTTCGACTTGTCGAGGGTGCGATAGAAGTTGTGTGGTTGATCTGCAGTGTCTATTGCACTTCTCAAAGTTCTCCCTTGATCTGGTTGAAGACCTCCTCCTGCTTCGCATCTTGCTTTTCTGCGATCTCCAATGAAGCATCATTCAACGTAGAAACTAAGAAGTTGAAGTCATATGAAGTGAGTGTAGTCTTAAACGTAGTTTTCTAGGCTTTGGATTTCTTTCGGGACGAAGGCTTTTGCAGGGTAACCTTCCTTTTCTTGGATAAATCCTTTTCCTCTCTAGGTGGAGTGACTTCGCCTTTGTCTTGCTCAACTTTTGTGCCACCTAAGTCTCCACCATCATCTCCCTGTTCAGGTGAGGTTGAAGCTGTCTTCACTGATGTGCTATGGACATCATGCACTTCGTCGTTTTTCTTCGTTTTTCTTGGGCCATGTGTGTTCAACATAGTATCAGGGCTATCCACATCGAACATTTTTGCGGGGTCTACTGGAACAAGGAGGTTTGTTGACCAGTCCTTGGTGATATCCTCCAAGTCATCTTCTATCAACTTGTAATATGACTAGAGATATTGTTTATGCTCGTTAGCGCGCGTTGTAATGTATATGAAGTGGCAGTCCACGCTAAACTTCATCAATGGTCTGAACCTGTACAATGTATTCAGAGTGATGCACAGTGTAGACTGAATTGTGATCTTCAGCTGGTTGTAGTAGGTGTGGAAGACTGCATTGCACTGCCACTATTTGGTCATGTCGCTGGAATACCATAGCATCCAGAACTTCATAGCCAGTGGTTCAAAGGGTTCTATATCTGGGAAAATGGTGCCTTCTGGTAGCTCCCATGCAATGAAAGCGATTAGTATAAGAAGCCAACTAAAGTGGAATTCATACCCTTGATATTGCGCTTCTCTACAATCAATCTCTAGTTGATTGACAAGGTATTGTTCCCAGTTCATCTGCAATCCCTCTACGCACTTCCCTGCAAGGTCAACCACGAATCCGATCACTTGAGTTGGTCTATTCTTGCGAACTAACTTACCCGCGATCAACTGACAGGCAAGGCACACTACGCCATCTTGGATAGAGGCTACCTTGTAGCCTCACGTGCCCTTCTCGACATCGCCATAGGTTTCTTTTATTCTCTGCACTAATGCTCAGTCGGAGGTCTTTCCAAGGTAGAACTCCTATGGGTCAGGGCCTTTCATGTTGAGCCCTATGATTCGGTTGATTAGGGTCGAATCCATAGTAATGTGTCAGTTTATCCATAGGTATCCCCCATGATAGCTCGAAAGTAGTAATTTTACACATGAATTTACCTCATGATGGCGTCCGAAGTGCAGAATATTCATCACATTGAGCAATGTGGACTGCACGAGGTTCTAGGTCCAGGTTTGCGGGATGATCTTGGAATTCTTACCTTTAGTCTAGGTTAGATATTTGTGTGGGGTGAGCATGCTGTAAAATTTTTGGTCGCCAAGGTTGAAGTCACTAAATTTTAATGCTACAAAATTATCTTTCTCGGTGCGAACTGCGCGCACTTCTTTTGGTAGGTACACAGTGATAAGGGGGTATTCAAAGTCTCTAGGGACACTATCCCTATTAATCGCACTGCTCAAAGGGGGTATGTAAGCTGGTAGGATGGATGGCACTAACTTTGCATTGGTTATGTCATTTTTATGCTTATCTCTTCTCTCCACTCCGGCTCGAGATGTTCCTACTCGAGAAGTCAACGGGGAGGATTGCACTCCTCTTGTCGATGATGCTTGGACTCCGGTGGACATTCCTCTATCTGACATGACTCTCTCAGTCATTAAATCAAGAAGGACCTCTGTGACGGCTTCCTCAACTGTGGTGAGTTCGACAGACATATGGACTCGGAAAATATAATCTGGGTCACGACGATCTAGGATGAACAATCTACTTGCAATAATCACTCTATGCAATTAGTAGTTCTGTGGGATTCAAGTTTTCAGTTGGCAAAAGTGTGCTTTGGACATGGTGCGATGGACAAAATAGGAAATCCGTCAACAGTCTTCTTGCAATGGGTATGAAGCTCCTATGAATGTTGATCTATCCATTACGGTGCATTCCAACGGTCTAGTGATGATCCTTTAATGCTTTTATGTTCATTTGGGGTGGAAGTCGAATGGGTATATCGGTCCAACGGCTATATGGGTAATCCTGCCACATAGGGTTACCATTTTTCCTTTAAACAACCCTATTTTTCCTAGCGAAGGAACCAGAGAGAGCCTTCCTAGGGTTTCCCAAGTGCTTTCTGTCATAATGTTCATCTGTGTTTCCTCATCCATAGTACATTCAATGTCGAAGTCTCCTATTCTTACTTCGATTTTCTCCTTTTCTTTGAAGATCTCTGACAAACTAACATCTTTTTGTTCATTCAGGGTTTCTTTCATCTTTAACAACATAATCTCTGATTCTTTCTGGGGTTCTTCTATAATCTTAGTTTCTTTATCTCCTTCAGGGTTTAATTGCTCCATATTTATCTTTTCAAGTCTAGTAATCATTCTAGGTCAATCCAGTACTTCATGATCCAAAGCTTTGCAACAGAGAAAACTAGATCTCCTACCAAGGAATTCCTTGGAAAAATGTCCTGGTCTTCTGCAAATGTAACATATGATTAATCCTCTCTTTCTTTTAAATGATCCCCAACCTCTTCTGTACTGCGCACTAGTATCATAATGGCTATCCTGCAAAAAATTATTTCTAGGATCCTGCATCCATTTGTTAGTCCAAACATTCTTTCTATGCATAGGTATAACATATCTATCACTATTCTTATCAGATCTATTCATATCAAACCTTCTTTCATCTAACAATTTCCTAGTTTTGAGGCTAGGACAAAATTTATCAAAAATAGCTAGATCCATACTTTAGAAAAAAAAAATATTCGACTTATCTTACTTCTACAGAGCACAAAGTTTCTAGATCTAATTTTTTTTTAACTATTCTTACCTTTATCAGAGCACAAAGCTTACAAATCTTACCTCTTTTAATCAAAGATTTCCACTTTTACCTTTCTCAGGGAACAAAGCATTCAGATCTTGATCCTTTTCTTCAGTATCAACCTCTTTTCTTGCATATCTAGCCTTCCTTCCTTAGCACAAATCTTGACAAGTCAAGTAGAGTACTGCGCACTAAGGCAACAGATCTACGCACAGAGCTTCCACGACTTCAGATCGAATCCTTGAACAAATATTATTCTTCCTCAGTTCCCAACAATCATAGTTTCAGGTATCGACAACTAAACCATTTGTTGGCACAGGGGAAAACCCAAGGTTCAATTCTCAAGAGAGCACCAACAAAACCGTAACTACCGGCCCTTTCGGCAACACCTACAAAGCATATGAAGTCTCACCTGAGGTAGAGGCAGGGGTGGTTGCAAGACTCAGGTGTCTGCAACCTTTGTTAGGACATGGATCTATGATTATATTGCTTACAGTGCACTTAGCATCAGTTATCCTCTAATATACATCCCTCATTATACTTCGCAGAAATCACAGAGCATCGTAGTATTTACTTAGGTCTAGGCTAATTCCGCACTAAGAAGCACACAACAGACCATATCTAGTAGATCAAGCACTAAGCATCTGCATATACATTAGATTTAACATTCTATACATCATTAGCACTAATCATAAGAAGATTTATCTAATCATCTTAAAGCACTTAGCAAATAACACATCAATGCATCAGAACAAAGCACAAAGCAGAACAACACAGATTTACCATGGTTCACCCCCACCCTGGGGCTACATCCACAAAGTATTCTTCCATATTAGTTTCAGTCAATCAGGTTACATCATAGAGCTCAAAACCCTACTCCACATAGGACAAGAGATCTACATGCACCTCTCCAGATCCTCCTTCCCCAAGTAGATCTAGCACTGAACCTCTTTAAAATATGTGCACTCAGCACTTACAATACTTGCATTCAACTCTACAAGTTAATCACATAGATCGACTCTAGAACTAATCCCTTTCTGATCACATAGATCGAATTCTCAACTATCTATATCTTCTTACATAGCCTAGGATTCTATTTATACATTACAAAATAGGCCTAAATGTGGGTAAACCCACGGGCCGACATCCCTTTCCCATTACATTATCCCAAAAACCCAAAATGGACCCAAAGTGGACCTACCTTTCATAGTCTCTGCTTCATCTAGCGCTTCGTTTTTGACAGGCTGTCGAAGTCCCAAAAAATGGTCAAATATGACCAAGTGTTCCTCAAAAATTGGTCAAGGGCCAACAATCAACAATAATCATGAATTGCTTCAGCCTATCTCTGCATTTTCTATTGTACTGTGTTTTCCATTCTGAGATATCTTCATATTGTTCGCTCCTCCTTTTGAGCTTACGCTTTTGATCTCTTTATATTGTTTGACATCTTCTACTAACTGATATACTGTTGACATCAATGACAATCTCATCTATGTTAAATCACAATGATAATTCATTATAACAACAAATCATCACATTTATTGTTGACATCAATGACAATTTGTCCAACACCAATGAAACTTAGTAAGCTAGGTAAAAAATATTTGTAAGGACCACACAAAGTCCACATGTTACAAATTCACACCTAACTTATTAAAATTTGGCACACTCTTTCATTTGCTCACACACAAAGTCACTCCTCACTCACATAATTTCCATCTTGAATTATGGAGGTTGAGGTAGGTTTTCTCCAAAGGAATTCCGAAACGTCCCACTATTTCTTGAGAAATTATCCACACCCACTTAATTCAAATGAGATTGGTTCACACCCCCAATCTCTCATCCCATCACATCTAAATGTTTTCTAAAAACTCACGAAGTTTTCCTCCACAGGAGGTACCAAAAGAAATTTTTTAGTCTAAGTAGGATCTCGAGGGTAGGCATCCAAATAACCCCCCGTTATCTGGTTCTCACATTTTCAAACATTAGAAGTTGACAATTAGGGAACTTTCAAATCCTCCAAGTCAAGTGTTCCTACACCATAAGGCAGGGAGATACCCGTGAAGGGTTGAAGGCTGAGGTCTACTTTTTCTATGCATGCCCCCTTGAGTCATCCAACTCTTGGAAGGGATCTAGCCTGTAACCCATTTCTGAGGGCGAAAATATAAATTCCACACTTTGACCGAGGTAACTAGTGGCCAAATTTAGGACATATACCCAGGTGGAAATTGTGGGCTGCAATTGCACCTTGATTAGATTTTGTGTGGATATTGGGAAATATCGCCAGCTCTTTCAGGATATGCACCCTCTACCCCTCATTATAACTAATTATTTCATCCTTCACTAGTTCCTCTTCTGGTGGCTTCAGACCCCATCATTGAGTGCTCTTGGAAGGTCCAGTGTTATTTGAGAGGAAGGACAATACATATTTTAGGACACGAGCATTTGTTTTATTTGTTCCCCCATGCAGAAAAAATCCACCTACCCACATGTATTCTTATTTACAGTTGATTTATGTATGATGTTCATTTGATTATATGCAATTATGAGTTATATTATCTTGTGAATGTCCAAATTACACAAGTCTCTTGTTCATTTATTGCTCTTATCACCATTTGCACACATTCACTTTGCTATTCTGACATCATAGGGGACCCACAGAATCCTCGTCATTCCAGATGCTTGCAAAATCTACCTCCTATTCTAGGAGGAGTTCCTAGTCTTACCGACTCACTAGCTCAACCATCTCACACCCTCGTGAGTAATACTATTTTTGGATCATCTTTACTTGGTTCCACTTTACTTGGGTCCAATTCCCAAGGAAATCCATACACTATCTCTACTTCACAAGGAGGCGGAGGAAAAACCTCTTCTCAAGGAAGAAGTACAACCCCACCAAATCTCTCCCAAGGGTCAGGTCCACTACCTACTCACACAATGGCCGGAACTAATCCTCCACCAAATCCCCCTATGCCATACTTGGAATATCTCAACATTACTAATTTGACTAAACTCATGAATGATCCCATTTTACATGACCCCACATGGCCCAATATGCCTACCAAACTACCTTCAGATATTCCAAAATTTGAAGGAAAAATGGGGGAAGACCCCGCTAACCATGTTATGACCTTCCACTTATGGTGCTCTTCAAACAGCATCATGGATGACTCCATCCACTTATGGTTATTTCAAAGAACACTCACCGGTCCATCAGCCAAATGGTATGTGGACAAAAAATTAGGGTCCCAGGCTATTTTTGAATCCTTGGCCAAAGCCTTTTTGTCCTTTTTTCAACTGTCAGTTTGTCATGACACTAGTTTAGAACTGCTCTCCAAGTGAAAACAAACCTCAGCTATGCATATTTCTGACCACATCCATGAATGGTGATGGAAACATAGTTTATGTAAAGTAGAAACCACCAAAGAACAACGTCTCGATTGGTTTCTAAAACCACTCATCTTTATACTTTCCAAAGATGTAGCGTCCACCTTTCCCCGGTCCGAAGAGGAAGCCATCAGCAAGGCCCAATAGTTCAACCTCATTTATGCTCAATCGGGTTACTTATACACAGTATTACCTGATCCACCCAAACCCATACCATTTGGCCAGGACAAACTTGGAATGTCTCATGCCGCAGATGGGTTGATTGGTACCACAACACAACACAACCCGTACAACCAACCACCACCTATGTATGGCGCACCTCAATATCCGCAACCATATGGAGGGCCATCTTATTAACCTCCACCCCCTTACCAAT
>JZKD02S0267077.1:1495936-1517364 GCA_000966675.3 Picea glauca | reverse complement strand
CCCCCCCCAACCCATGAGTAGACCCTCGCCAGCACCCATGATGCGCCCGACTTCTCAACCAAGTTCAGGTTCCCCTTCTACCTCAGCATATAACATGGGCACTAGCGAAAGTGCTTCACCTTCATATGCACCATATGGATAGTTTCCACAAAACAATCTATATTTTTTGTTTCCTGGTCCTCCATAGCCAGTTTTTCCTCCACATGGACAACCACATGCTGACGTTAACTTTTTTTAGCACTCTCCCATTCAACAGCTTCATACTTTTCATATTTTTGAGCAGTTGAATACGGAAAATCTGGCCCATCAGTCGAATAATACCAAGAAGAAAGGAAAAAACCAAAACAATAATAACCCAGGACCAGGTGGAAATAACCCCCAACAAAACCAACCTGATGGGGAAACCATAATCAAGGTAACCAGAACCCCCAAGGGGACAATAACAACAAATTCCAAGGGAAGAACAATAACAACAACCTCCGGACAAACTTCCCTTTCGCTCTTTGTGGTGAATATGGACATTATACTCATCTTCTTCCCCACATTTATGACTTCAAATAGATGAAATAATCCATGAATGTGCCACATCCTCTAGTGTCATCTGCCCCTCAGGAGGCCTCACAACAGTACTTGCAATATCCACCCCCGACCGTATTGCAAAACTCTATTCTACACCAAGGTGTGATGAATACCCAACAGGAGGTACATCTTGCCCCACCACAAATGGGACAATATCAAAACCCAGGGCCCATCCACCCTGGAAATCCAATGGATCGTAATATCCTCCTCACTAGTGAAGAAGAAATTCTTCTGCAAACGTGCAGTCGTCAATACATTGCACCCCCCGAATCTACTCCAACCACCTCGGAAGCAGCTCCAGCTATAGCCAGACAACCCTTGATGATCCCATGCCCTAATACTTAACGTACCATTTGTATACCTCGCATTCCATTACGATGGAATGCCAATAACCCTTAGGCTAGGGCAGCACACAATTACAATCTGGTCGATGACTTGGCACAGTCTCTTGCAGCCATGTTTGTATTGGAGGTCCTCCAAACCTGTCCAACTCGGTGGAAATCCTTACTCTCCTCCTTGGGGGTAGTCGACCCAACTCATACTAGACTCATCACATTTGATCTAGATAGCAGAGAACCATGTCTCCCCACTCTGGTAGATTTCCAGATACCATTCAAGATTCAGAACATCATGGTTCATCGGTGTATCATCGATGAAGGTGCATCCACATGCATCATGTCCAAAAATGTATGGCCGAAATTTAGATCCCCTGAGATGGTACCATCCGCCATCACCTTGAGAGCCTATGATGGTCAACCATCCTCCCCTAAAGGGCTCTTCCAAAATTTCCCCGTCGAACTCAAGGGAAAAACCATCCTCATCAACATTGACATTATCTAAGCCCCACTCAATTACAATATCTTGTTTGGATGTAGCTACATGTATGCTATGAAAGAGATAGCCTCTTCTGTGTTTCGAAAGATGATGTTCCCCCACAATGGTAAAATCGTCACCATCGACCAAATTACACATTATGAGACTAACCACTCTACCAATATCGATAACATATTACCTCTTGTCCACACTAGCTTAGATGCTTATTCTCTCTTTGACATGGGCCCTGCAATTTTCAAGGACCCATCCTTGCTAGGGGCATACCATGGAGCACCACCTCTCATACACCCTTCAGCACAAGTGTGTGTCGTATCTTATAATGGGACCAACACCGAAGACACCACCCCTCCCACTGAGGCCTCTCCACACCTCGACGTCCCACCAGTTGAATAAATATCACCTCAGAAATTTGTTGGCACAGGAGCAGACCCAGGGTTCAACGCTTCAACAACACACCAACAAAACCCTAACTACTGGCCCTTTCAGCAACACCTACGAAGCAGATGAATTCTCACTCGAGGTATAGGAAAAGGGGGTTGCAGGACTCAAGTGTCTACAACCTAGCTAGGATACAGATTTGTGATCACAATGCTTAACAGAGCACTTAGTTGATAACATTCATTATTTATTAACCCCTTTATTCACATCATAGGTTAAAACCCTAGTTACAGAACAACACAGTATTAATCCAGGTCTTAACACATCTAACCATTCAACACATAGCATCAAAGCAAATCTAGCCTTCATTTAGATCATAAGAACTAAACATTCATAGATATATCTATCATAATAGTGCACTAAGCAAATACAAGAACAATATAGCACAAAGCACATAACACAGGATATACGTGGTTCACCCCAGTGTGGAGCTACGCCCACCAACTTGTCTTCTTCTTTATTAACTTCTTCCAATCTTCTTACATGCACAGAGCCACAAATCCAACTCCGTATAGGATAGGATATCTGCGCACACCTCGCCAGATCCACAGCACAGAGCCTTCTTACAATCACTTGCACTTATCTCTGCAAGTTCTCAACACACGGTATGCACGAAGCCTTCTTATAATTCATAAAGGACTTGCACTTAGCAAAATCCCCTACATATCTTGCACAAAGCTAACTTAGATATTTTTCATACATCCCCTATCTACTTATTTATACATTACAAAAGGGGCCTAAACATGGGAAAACCCATGGGCCGACATCCCATACCCGTTACATAAACTCTCAAACCCAAAAATCCCGCAAAAGGGGCCGAGATCCCGCGATCTCCAATTCACCTGGGTGCTCCATCTTCGACCAGCCTGTCGAAGTCCCAGAAATGGTCAAACATGACCAAGGTTATCCAAAACTTGGTCGAGGAACAACAGGCCCCCAACACTCACCTGTGACTCGTCTCGAGTCACTCTGATCTAGGAAATTTTGCTTTGAATGCCTCAGGATTGGCTCGAGCTTCCTTGACTTTCTTATTTTCCAGAGCCTCCTCTTCAACAAACTCCTGAATGACTTTCTCGGTGACAGGCCCTTCCAAGCGTTGTTCCACCATGGTGACCACTTGTTCCAATTTTGCACCTTGTCCCTCGATCTCTTCAAAAAGTGTGCAGGCTTCATCATGCACTAGCTGGAGTCTCCGCGTCACTTCAATGACCTTCTGTGACCTTTTCATCTTCTCTACCACTGAAATAAGCATCAACTGTGCTTGTACTTTCGATGCTTGTTGCTTCACCTCCTAGAGATGTGACTCTAATGTCATCAGCTTCGGGTCTTCTGCAAGGCGCTCATAGGTCTACGCACTTCGGTTACTTATTTTCTTGCATTCTAAAGCGAATGCCTTGATTATTTCGACTGTGCTCTTGGCAGTTTCTTCCCTCTGATCTCGCACTTCCTACGGAGTGCTCGGCACTCCTTGCAGTTCCAGTTCAGCTACTCTTGCTTGAAGCTTCTGAATGGCTTCAGGAAGCTTCCCCACTTGGCTCTCAGTTTTCTCTTCTTCCATCTGTGCCAGGCCCGACACAGAGCAAATTTCTCTAGTTACTGCTTCCCTAACCCCAATCTTCTCCGCGAGAAGTTGGTCTTTTTCTCTCTGAATATTCTCTTTGTCCTCTTCCAACTTCGTTCGAAGGTCATCTTTCTCTTGCTGCGCAAGCCGATGTTGCTCTAGGGATTCCTCCTTTGCTTGCTTCAAGGCCTTTGTGGCCTATTCTTTTTCTTCCTGTACTCGTCAAAGGTGAGCCTCTGTCGCATCTGCTAATCTGCATAGTTGGGCATGCTCATCTCCTACTTCTATACCCCCTGATGGCGATGGCGTAGTAGACACTGCGTGGCTCGAATAAAGGGCTTGTTGTACCCCTTTGAGCTCTGCCTCGATCCTGTCATACATTGTCTCCTACTTTGCTTCATTTTGTTGCAAAATATCCTTCAAAGTTTCTCCTATAGCTGCGATGATGAGGTCGATATCATCCACTATGAGCACAGTCTGTGACTGGGGCTTATTGGCTCGTGACTTCTTCCGCGTCAAGGGTTTCTTCGGAGAAACCTTTCTTTTCTTTGATTTCTCAACCTCTATAAGGGGGTCCTTAGGCAGTGTCACTTCACCCTTTTCCTTCTTGTCTTCTTCCCCTTCCCCCTCTTGGTTTACTTCATTGTCTCCTCCTCCTCCAAGTGAATCAGATGCAGTTTCCTCCAATGCAGTTCTTATTTCTTGCACCTCTTCCTTCTTCTTCACCTTCTTAGTGCTGCTTGGTCCATCATATTCTTCTCGGGTGACCATAGGACTTTCAATGATATCAAGGTTGGAGAGCTATGTCTGCTCGAATAGTACAAGGAATTCATCCAGTCATTCCTTGGTTATATCCTCCATGTCTTCCTCAATTAATTTATAGTACAACTGCAACTCATCCTTTATTTCATCCCTGCATGCAGTGATGTAAATGAAGTGCCTATATGCATGGAAATTCATTATTTTCCTATAATTATGCAAGGTATTCAGAGTCATTTGGGGGAATGACTCAATGGCTCGTGTGAGCTATAAGTAGTAAGTGTGGAAGACACCGTTCGACTGCCACTGCTTCACCATATTGCTTGAATACCACAAGGTGGTGAACCTCACAGGCAGTGGTTCAGATGACTCGACTTCAGGGAAGGTCTCTCCCTCCAACATCTCCCAAGTGACAAAGGCAATGAGAATCAACAACCAGCTGAAGTGAAACTCATATCCCTAAGCCTGCGCTTCGTGGCAATCCTGCTCCAATTGGTTGACGAGATAGCTCACCCAATTCATCTGCATCCCTACAATGCACTTTCCTACAAGGTTGACGATGAACACTATCTCTTGTGTTTGTATGTTCTTCTTGACGATCTTACCAATGATCAAATGGAAAGCTAGGCACACTGTGCCATCTTGGATGGAGGCTACCTTGTAGCCCCACTTTCCATTCTCCACATCGTCGTAGGTGTCCTTTATTCACTGCACCAGGGCACAATCTGTAGCCTTCCCTCGGTACAATTTCTGAGGTTTTGGTCTCTACATGATCAATCCAGTGATCATGTGGATCAGAGTCGAATCCATAGTCACGCACCTGTCTAACCATAGATAACCTCCATGGTAGCACAACGGGAGGATTTTAACGCATGTGTTAACCTTCTGATGTCTGTCGAAGTGGGGTATCTTCATGATGTTGAGGATGGTGGACCTCGTGATCTCCTTAGTCCATGGCTGGGGGACTATCTTCGGCTTCTTCCCCATTTTCTTTGTCAAGTACTTATGTGGTGCGAGCAGCACATAATTCTTCATGTCTCTCAGGTTAAACTCGATGATCTTAAGATCAGGGATCAGTCCTAGCTGCGGTTTGACTGCGTGTATCCCCTTTGGGAGGTATGCAGTGATGAGGGTGTACTCA
This sequence comes from Picea glauca, assembly GCA_000966675.3. NCBI lineage: Eukaryota > Viridiplantae > Streptophyta > Pinopsida > Pinales > Pinaceae > Picea > Picea glauca. The sequence goes on along the minus strand of JZKD02S0267077.1, from coordinate 1,512,052 downwards.
AAATCTCTTGGGACATTGTCATGGCTAACCACGCTAGCCAAAGGTAGGATGTAGTCAGGCAAGACCAACAGGATGAGATTCACATTCATTAGTTCGTCGCGGTGCTTGCTTCTTTTCTCTATCGTGGTTCGGGATGGCCCATATCGACGTGCAATCGATGGGGATGCTTGCAATCCTATTTTGGATGAGGCATGTACTCCTGCAGACATGACCTTTTCAACCATAAGGTCTATTAGGATCTCCTCCACGGGCTTCTCTACTACATTGTGTTCGCCTGACATACACGCTTGATATCGGATATCTCGAATAGGTGGAAAAACACTCAAGTTAAGCAAAACAGGTGGTGAGGTCTCAATAAGCATAGCATGATAGCAATCAATTCTCTGTGGGCTTGGAAAATCACAATTTTCAAAAGTGTCCCCAGTGAGACATTCGACAGATTAAATAGCCAATGTCATAACGGATTCCTCCAACAAGCAGGAATGCCTCAATCCATCCATTATGGCACGGTCCCAACATTCCAATGGTGATCTTTCTAGCAATAACTATGTTTCTAGTTGTTCTGGACCGTTGTTCTAATGGTCGGGACGCCTCCAATGGTCATATTGCTTCGTCATGGCGAAGTTCCAGTCTGTGTTGTTCTTCTATTCCGGTGAGGTTCAATTTTTTCAAGCCTGCTTTCTACGAAGTCTTCTCCGGAACCTCATGAAATTTGTCGAGCTTTGCTTTCTTCTTGCTGAGATTTCTGGCCTTCTTTCCTGTGATCTGAGTCACTGGGTTCCTCTTTCCATTTTTATACTTATTTGATCTTAGCATAGTAACTTCGCATTGTTGAGGGTCTTTCAAAGGGTTTAAGTGGAATACCTCTTCTCTTATTACTTCATGGGTAGGTGCTCTTCTCTCCTGCATGGATAGGTTCTCTAAGCCTTCTTATGTTCTTTCAACCTCAATAGCTATTTCTATAGCCCTTAGTTTCTTCGACTTGTCCTCATGTTCTTGTATTAAGCACGATATTCTCCTAGCCATGAAATCCCTTAATTCTTGTTTTTTCTATTATATAGCTTCCTCTTCTTCTTTCCTTCAGATCTGATCTTTCTCAATCCAAGTCCTTCCTAACAAAAGTGCAAAAGGAGTGTTGTTCTCAATAAAATTAACTACCTCAAATTCTTCTTTCGTCGATGTTCCATGAGCAACCATAGGTACATGAGTAAGTCTTTCATATAGCATTGTCATCTTTCCTTTAAACAATCCTATTCCTCCCAATGATGGATCCAGAGCAGGTTTTCCCAAAATTTCCCAAGTAATTTCTGGCATGATATTCACCTATGTTTCCTTATTTAGAACACAGTCTATGTCGAAGTCTCCTATTCTTGTGTCTATGCATTGTTTCTCTTTTAAGATATCTGGTAAACTGATGTCTGTGTGATCATTCTGTTTTTCTTTTATCTACAATAATATGGTCTCTGATTCTTTCTGGTGTTCTATCATATCCTTAGTCTCTTGACCTTCCTCATGGTTTTCTTGTCTCATATTCATCTTTTCAACTTTAGCAATCATTACAGGGCAGTCCAAGACTTCATGTCCAGTAGATTTACAACAAATACAAATAGGACCTCTACCAGGGCATTCCTTAGCAAGATGTCCCGGTCTTCTACAACTATAACAAAGAGACAATCCCCTCTTTCTCTAAAATGATCCCCAACCTTTCATGTACTGTGCACTGGGATCATAGTGATGAACCTGCATTTCTAGGATCCTGCATCCACTTGTTAGTCCAAAAACTCTTTCTATGCATAGGAATAACATATCTTTCACTATTTCTATCAAGTCCATTCATATTAAATCTTCTTTCTTCTAGCTATGCCCTAGTTTTCAGACTAGGACAAAATCTATCAAACCTACCTAGATCCATTCTTTCGAAACAAAAATTTCCACTTATCTTAACTTTATCATAGCACCAAGCTTTAATATCTTACCTCTTTTCTTCAGATCTGATTCCCTTCTTAGCACAGAGCTTCACAAGTCAAGTAGAATACTATGCACCACAACAACAAATCTACGCATAGTTCTTTCTCTTTTCTTCAGTTCCCAGCAATCACAGTTTCAGGTCTCAACAATGGAACCATTTTTTGGAATAGGGGAAGATCCAGGGTTCAACGCTTCAACAGTGCACCAACAAAACCCTAACTACTGGCCCGTTCAACAACACCTATGAAGCAGATGAAGTCTCACCCGAGGTAGAGGCAAGGGGGTTTCAGGACTCAAGTGTATACAACCTAGCTAGGACACAGATCTGTGATCAAAATACTTAACAGAGCACTTAGTTGATAACATTTATTAGTATTTAACCCCTTTATTCACATCACAGGTTAAAACCCTAGTTACAAAACAATGCAGTATTTATCCAGGTCTAAGCACATCTAACCATTCAACACATAGCATCAAAGAAGATCTAGCCTTCATTAAGATCATAAGCACTAAACATTCATAGATCTATCTATCATAATAGTGCAATAAGAATATACAAGAACAATATAACACAAAGCACATAACATAGGATATACACGTTTCACCCTAGTGTGGGGCTACGTCCACCAGCTCATCTTCTTCTTTATTAGCTTCATCCAATCTTCTTACATACACAAAGCCACAAATGCAACTCCGCATAGGACAGGAGATATGTGCACACCTTTCCAGATCCACAACACATAGCCTTATTACAATCACTTGCACTTAGCTCTGCAATTTCTCAACACATGGTATGCATGAAGCCTTCTTATAATTCATATAGGACTTGCACTTAGCAAAATCCACTACATATCTTGCACAAAGCTAACTTATATATTTTTCATACATCACCTAGCTACTTATTTATACATTACAAAAGGGACCTAAACATGGGAAAACCCATGGGCCAACATCCCATACCCATTACATAAACCCTAAAACCCAAAAATCCCACAAAAGGGGGTGAGATCCCGCGATCTCTGCTTCGCCTGGGCGCTCCATCTTCGACCAGCCTATCGAAGTCCCAAAAATGGTCAAACAGGACCAAGGTTCTCCAAAACTTGGTCGAGGGCCAAAATAATTCCTTGAGAATCCTATGACACCACTTATTCCTGATCTCCCCCTCCCCCAGGGGAAAATCACAGTTTGGGAGACAATCCCTCAAGCCATTAGTCAAATTCCCTTCTTCTACCCCCCACCTGGAGTTCAAGCATTTCAAGTAGTCGTGACGCTTACCCTTCCCAACATGGTGCTTTCCATCCCTATACACAAAACTCGGAATGGTTCCTCAACCATCTCTCCCTCCTCAGTCAAATGGAATCCCAATGTAGATTCTAGTACAGGCTCTGGCCGCACCACCCTCACCCCAACTGCCAGCACCATTTCCACTATTGGGGTCAGATAGAAGAAGAAAGATCCTACAACTCCACTTCCCCCCTGAGTTCAACCTCCTTGCACACTATGCGAAAGAGAGGGACAACCCACTAATAAATGTCCTTCTCTTCCCAAGTTACGCAATCTGATCCAACTCCCTCAAGCAATCACATCGCTCGTCGCTTCACCAAACACATCTAGTACTACTACAACGTCCTCCACTACAGGAAGTAAAGGGATGCGAACCAAATTTTCTTGTGCCATCTGTTCAAAATATGGCCACTACACTCATCATTTCCTATCTCTACCTCAATTTCTCCAGACGCTAATGGCAGTATGCCAAACCTTTCAGCAAGAGCCCTCTCCACCACCACTTTTTGGTACTCACATCACTGACATTCGTTATGTCTCTTCCTCAGTCCCTGAATGGATGAGATTCCATTGCTCTCTCTATGACTCACTTTCTCACTTCACATACTGGTGTCCTTTTATTGTGGCATATTGAGGTCGTCATTCAACCCCTATTCAACCACATCCAACCACCTCACCACTAGTCCTTCCCTCTCTAGATACTGTCAACATCACCTCCCCTAAACCTGAGTCACTTCCCACCCCTCCATGGTTCATAGATATACTGTCTAAGGATATTCCCCCAAATCCTTCAAATTCTCTGGTTCATTTCCCACAGGAAATCTTACCCCCTACCATAGTTTATCACCCACAATGTCTGAACATTTGGTTTATGTCAAGCGAGCCATCGCACCCAGTTTGCGATATCCCCTCTACATCTTCGCCATTTGAGGAAAATCACACTGTGACAGTCACCCGTGTCACCTCCCTAGATCCCCTATATTCTCGCATTTTCTACTGCAACAAAGATATCCTAGAGGAACTCACTACCCCTGATTTCCCATGGAATGCACTCCATCACCAAGCGTTTTTTCTCTCATAGAGAGCCTTCCACCTTCCTATTTAAGCCTCTGTATGTGCAATTGAAACAAGGGATTTTATTTCTTCAGGGCATATAGACTGGTTCAAAAACCCTATCCCTGCCCCAGATGCTTTTGAAGAAGGAAACATGGCCAATATATCCCCCACCATCAAAATTGACATTTCCAACAAACTAGGAATTGTAGAAGAAATCACCATTGGCGTTGCATGCTCCCCTGAGGAACTCACAGCTTACAAAGCTCTCTTTCAGGAATACCATGATATTTTTTCTTGGTCATATACAGAGATGCTCGGCCTCGATCCTTCTATAGTCGAACATTGCATTGACACGTGGATAGATGTCGCCCCAGTTCGTCAAAAACAACACCCAATTCACCTATCCAAAGATGCAGATACCAAAGATGAAATCGACAAGTTACGCATTGTTGGATTCATTTACCCCATTTCATATACCTCATGGGTTTCCAAACCCATCCCCATTAAAAAAAAACAAGGAATTATTCACGTCTGCATTGACTTTCATGATCTTAACCATGCTTGTCCCAAATACAACTTTCCAACCCCTTTCATTGACCAAATTATCGATGAATGTGTCGGCCACGAGGAATTGTCCTTCATGGATGGGTTCTTCGGCTACAATCAAATTCAAATACATCCCACAGATCAATATAAAACTGCTTTTACTACCCCCTAGGGTACTTTTTCTTATCATGTCATGCCTTTTGGACTCAAAAATGCAGGGGCTACGTTTCAACGGGCCATGACTTATGTTTTCCATGATCTTGCTCGCATCATCCTCACTTATTTGGATGACCTCACTACTCGATCCAAGAAACAAACTCAGCATTTAGACGACTTACACATCATTTTTCAATGATGTCACCAGTAAAATATCTACTTGAACCCCCTCAAGTGTTTATTTTGCATCACTGTCGGATGCCTTCTTGGGTTCATTGTCTCCCAACACGGCATCACGGTGGACCCCCTCAAGGTCCAATCTATCACAGAAATTCCACCACCTAGGAATTTATGCTAACTGTAGAGCCTACAAGGCAAAGATAATTTTTTATGTCGCTTTGTCCTAGATTACGCCACTCGTGCACATGGTTTCGTCTGCTTACTACATCATGATATCCCATTTCGATGGGATGAACATGATCAAACCTCTTTTGATGATTTAAAAGCGTCCCTTTCCAATGCCCCATTGATTAGTCCCCTAGACTATGATCATGATTACATCCTCTACTTGTCAGCCTCCTTCATCTCAGTAGCAGGAGTCCTCATCCAACTAGGGTATGATGGGCGGGAACATGTCATTTACTACATTAGTAAAAATCTTTCAGGACCACCCCTGAAATACAATCATGATGATAAAATAGCCCTTGTAGTTGTCCTCGCAGTTCAGAAACTGTGTCACTATATCCTGCTTCGCACTACCAAATTCATAGCAGCTTCTAACCCCATGCAGTACTTGCTTAGTCGACGAAAGATTAATAGAAACGTTTCCTGATGGATCATCATCCTTCAAGAATAATACCTAGAATTCTCAACTCCCAAAATCAATAAATCACTCATTCTCGCTGAACTCATTACGACGTTTCCCTCAGACGCTAAAGCTTCACTCGTCAATATGGATTCTCCCAACGAACACCTCTTCTTCATCCCCTCTAATGACCCCTGGTATGGTGACCTTCTTGTCTACCTTCGGACACAGAAGTTTGGGTCTCATCTCTCTCGAGACGATCGTCAACGCATTCTCCATCAGGCCCCTCGATACCTCCTCATTGGTGACGTCTTGTACCAATGTGGGGTTGACACCATCCTTCATCAATGTCTGACCATCTACGAAGCTGACATAGTCTTGAAAAATTTCTATAGCAGCACTTGTGGTAGCCACCTTTCAGGTATTTCCACTGCCCAGAAAATCATTTGAGCAGGATACTTCTATCCCACGATGTTTTATGAGTACATCCACACTGTCAAGCGATGTGACAAATGCCAAATCTATGCAAACAAAGCATGAGCGCCCCCCTCTCTTGTACATCCAGTCATCACCGTCGGCCCTTCTGCAAATGGGGCATAGACTTCATGACTTGCAATCCTCCATCCAGTAATGGACACAAGTACATTATTTTGGTATTCGATTACTTTACCAAATGGATCGAAGCCATGCCTACCTTCAACAATACTGCTAACATAGCAACGCGTTTTTTCTTCAACCACGTCATTACCCATTTTGGAGTCCCACTACAATTAGTATCCAATCACGGTAAACACTTTGAGAATGAGATCTTTGTAGAACTCTCCTCAAATTTAGGCTTCTCCCATGAGTTTGCCTCCCCATACTACCCTCATTCCAGTGGATAGGTCGAGGTAGTCAACAAAGTACTCAAAACCATGCTACAACGTATCGTCAACAAACATATGACCAAATGGCATCATATTTTGTTTTCAGCATTATGGGCTTATTGCACGACAATTAAAACTACCACCGGATTTACATCATTCCATCTCATCCATGGGATCGAAGCCACCCTCCCTATCGAGTGATAAATTCCCACGTTGCACACTGCCATCGAGATATTACCTGACACTACTCCAATGGAGTAGCGTTTGATGAACTTAGAGTCACTGGATGAAGATCATTGATATTCATTACAGAACAACGAGCCAGCCAAATAACGGTCCAAAGCCAACCTTCATTCATTTAATGAAGGAGATATTGTCCTAGCCTAGAATATCACCCACGATACTCTCAGTCATGGGAAATTTGAATCATTATGGCATAGACCCTACATTTTCTAGCACTACCTCACTAAAGGCACATACATCCTGGCCTCTCCAAAAGACTATCCTCTCAAATAACCCATCAACAAGTTGTACTTAAAGAATTTTTACGCCTCAATGTAGCCATTCTACCTTAGGATTTTTCTTTGTACACATTTGTAGAGTTTTTAGTCTTCTTTTTTGCCTCCACTCCTCATGTCAGATCTACCATCTGTGTTATTGATAGATGAATCCTCCATCGGCCTACCACATCAGTTATGATGACGGTGCTAGTAACTAGACATAGAATCTCGCTTTGGCCACTTTGGCCCTCTATACCCCCTCACATGAACTCCTCCACTCCAGCGGCATATGTTTGGGCTCAACCACCAACAACCAAGTAGAATACGCCACCATCATTGGACTCCTCACCGAGGCCAATCACTGCAAAATTCATCACCTTAGTGTTTTATTAGATTCCCAGCTTGTCATCCTGCAGCTCAATAATGTATATCATGTCCACGATCCTTGCCTCTTTCGCAAATACCTGCAAGTTAGACTCTTATCCCAAAACTTTGATTTCATTACATTTACACATATTCCACAACAATTTAATCAAATAGAAGATAATATGTCTAACCTAGTGTTATATTGGAATTTATCACATCAATACATCATCACATATATATAAGCATCATACATCGGTCACATCATATAGATTAGACATCATCAACCATCAAAAACATAAACGCATATAGACATAACAAGATCCAATGATATGTACCCATATATATATATATATCCTCCAAAAATGTCATAAATGTTTACAAAAAGAAAAATATACATCGCTCGTAGGCCAGTGAGTCCCCTCACCCCTATAAGTACAAAATGGGTACCCCCTACCCTATACAAAATGGGTATCACATACCCTGTACAAAATGGGCTCTAAGGCCTATTCAAATACAAAAAACAGCACTCATGGTGCCCCCAGAGCTTCCCCCCAGGTCCTCTGTCACCTTGAGGTGCCCCACCAGCTGGGGGTCCTCTAGGTCCAGGGGGAATCCGACCAGTCATCGCTACCCCCGCTACAGCTTCTCGATGGATCAAGGTCCATCACTCAGTGGATACACCCACACACTTCTCCAATACCCTCTCATCCTAGATGTGTTCTGACATACCCTCTGACACACCTAGTAGAAACTCCTTGAATCATCGACGAAGGTCCTCCATCCCCCCTCTGGCCTCTGCCTGCAGCTCATGCATTGGTCCAACACCAACGTCCCCCTAGCCTACGTCTCTGACCTTCCCTCATCTCATTAGTTGTTCCAGCACTAGTATCATCTCACCTACGTCGTTGTCCTACCGGCAGTCTGCCCGTGGTGGTCGTGCTGGCCCCTAGCGAGTCGGCTCCTCGACCATCTCATCCTCACGACCTAGGGGCCCCACAAATGCAAACACAAACACAAAATGTAGAGTCAGCATCCATATATACATAATCATATGCTACATTATCCAAATCACAAAACATAAATACACAACCATACCTCTCTAATCCCAATCCTCCCCAAGAGGTAGCACCATCTACAGGTTGTGCTGATAGTCCATACCACCATATGGATACTGTAGTATCACCTATGGCATATGATGCCATACAGGTGCCACAGTGGTCATGAAGTAATGGCCACCCTCTCCCCCCCATGACAGTCCCATACATGGGCCCACTACATCAATCGCGGCTCTCCCGGCCCAGAAGGCGCCAGCAAAATCCTCAAGCGCAAAAGGGGCACTCTCTCCATAAACTAGGCCACCAAGATCGACCTAAATGAAAAATCACTGGAGTCGATGTTTTGACACTGGTGAATCTACCCCATCATCCTGGAGTGCAACATCATCCCCCAGGAAAAAAATTCCCCATCCAAGACCCTCTCCACAATCCTCAGCTGACCTCTCGTGATCTACTCAGTGCCAAGGATCCATAGATCCTCACTACCATGGTGGTGATGCACTGATTCAGGAGCTCATCCATCGTGTCGATACGGATAATGGAACCCAACATTGGGTTCAGTCCCAAGTAGTAGTGTTCTACCAAGTCCACCAATCTCACATCCCCCGGCAGCTGGGGGTTAGCAGGTAGGGCCATCCCCCGGAAGAGGAGCCCCATCAAAAAGTATACATCCTCCACAGTTGAGAGTGTCAGTTGTTGTCCCCTAACAATGAATCATTGTAGATTAGTGCTCCACATAGATATCAGATACTGTAGAAGGAATTCCTGTGACCGTATCAAAGGACAATCGAAGAACTTGAGCAACCCGCAGGTTGCCAAGTGTCTCTGAACTCCTGGCTTCTCTCTCACTGCCTCCCGGAGATGCTCCCAGTATCGCTCTCTCCAACGGACTGGCATGGTTCTCTCCTGTCACAAGATGATCACCTGAGTCCACACAAAAAAAATTGGTCATCCCTCATCATTCATCAAAAACACTTGGTGCACACATGTGCATGCTTTTTCTTTGCACAGCTACGCATTGATGTGCAGTTGTCTGTGAAATAGTTGTGCATCAATGCACAGCTGTCACCACTACAGGTGCGTACACATGCGTACCTGTCCTCTACACAGTTGTGCATGTACAATTGTCTAAGAAATAGTTGCGCACAGTGTGCAGTTGTCATCTTAACAGGCACACATCTAATGTGCGCATGTTTTTCCCTCCCTCGTTCCCCTATGTGCGGTTGTGTCAATCACAGCCACACATTATGTATGGGAGATGGAATTATACCCACTCATCTGAGCACGGTTATTCTTCCTTCTCCTGCGTATTCATGGGCCCATCCCTAAACATACCCTTGTACAGCCATCCGTATGACCCTTAACTCAAATCTATGAAATTCATGCTATGCAGGAGAATGGGGCCACTAACCTGACTCTCACAACTCCTGGATCAGTTGGATCGAGCTCCCGTAATCTCCAAATCTCCTCCAAATTCTATTGTCAAATCACTATAGCGACAGGTACAAATGAGGTGGCATTGTGGGCCCACCAGCCACATATAGTCCCTTTTTCCAAACTTCCACACTCAGTTACAGGAGCCTAGAGCCTTTGCTTCCTGATCCATCTTCAGCCACAGGATCATGGTCCCACCATCTACACAGTCACGTTCCCCGGGTCACCATATAAACTTGGCCCCAAGGGAGCATTTTTCTCACATCACGTCCAAGTACGCATGCTCATGTTCTAAATTATCAAATAGTTGTTATATGTTCTTTATCATCAGATATTGTTCACGTCGGGTATTCAATTGTTAGTGTGTGCATGTATTTGGTCATCACAAATGGCACAACCCCTTTAGGTATATGTTTGAAATTGGCATGTAATTATTCCCTCTGAAAATCAATAGCATCTCCCAGTCACACCCTCCTACGTTCACCTTTAGGTTCCTTACATCTGGATCTGTAGTACCGTCACCTCTGCTGCATTTTGTTACTGTCACTCGGTAGCACTCTCCGCCACATGATTTGTCCCATTCATAGTTCCCTTTGGCAATTTGACACTCATGATCCTTTCACCCCCTAGGGATGGGAGTATTGATAGTATTATGCACTTCTGAGAATAATCCACATACTTGTTCTCATCATATTGCTATATTTCCTAATGGACTCCCAGGCTATCTCATCCAAGTTCTATTTGACTGCACCTCTGCAGTATCATTAACCCTCCATTTCATCCACCATCATTTTTCCCATATGAATATTTCCCTCCATTCATTTACCTCGTACAGAAACCCACCCATGAGGCCCCCACCCTCCACCAGTTGTCTTTGCAACCTATGACCTCACAGGCCAAGCCATCTCGCACTAGGGAACCCATTTCTGTATCTGTACACTCATACCAAATTATTCTTTATTTATTTGGTAATTGTAAAAAGCATGTGTTTCTAGCATTTACTTATCTTTTTGTCGTCACCCTTGATGATCTTCTTTTCCCAGAAACGCAAATCATGTTGCCCTTGGTTTCGGGAATCCACTCTCTTTCTCTCATTCCTACATTGTTCATGAACCCCAAGTATCCCAAAGTCCATGTACCCCTGATCTCTGAGTTTGTCCACTTTGTCAAGCCTCTGGCACAATTTAACCCCATATCTAGTCGTCCTCCTGACACTAGATACAGTTTTATGGTTGTTGCCAATAACCCTTCAAACATACCCCCAACCAAGGGAAGTCTCGAGTCTCACCACATCTTGACTTTGTTTATGTTCCCTATCAATCCCTGATCTTATTTCCGTGTATTTAACGAAGCCCTTTGCTTCTTGGGGTCGTGTCTCTCTTTCTGTCAACATCAACACAGTTTCCAGAAGGGTGACAATATCTTGACTCTCATTACCTTTACAATGAGGAGTCTCAGACGACACAGAGAGAATCATCATTGATGTTTCATTCCGTTGACCTCCATAACATTTGAATTTAGCAAAATCTCATGTTACGGTGGGTCTTACTATGCGACTATTGCAATTGTTTTATACTAGTTGAAGACCTATGAATTTTTTAGGCCATCAATGCCTATGAGTCATCGACACTTCTTACAGGCATTCTTGCCTCTTTTCAGAGTATGTTCACCATTCATAATTGTCATTTGTTGTTATCAAACTACCCCATAGGGCATTGCAGTTATCTACATCAGCATACAACTTCAGTTATTGCCTTACATTTGGAGTTACATGACACCAGCATGGGGCATGCCTGCCTCGTTTGTATACTGATTTTCTTTTTTTCCCTAGAGAAAGGTTTGGGTCCCACAGTTTCCCATCTCCCTCCGACGGATCACTCTTGTAGTTCCTCTCAACACTCTTCATGACAATGGTAGTCTCAGTAGAAGAAACATTGATGTATTTCGGTAATACGTATGCTCCTAACCTCACACATTAGGGGGTATCTGTTATCACTGAAATTTCGTCTACGACATTGCACGCAAATGGTTACAAAAGTACAGAAATGCCAATAGTAATTAGTTCACCTACAACACAAAAATGCATTTCAAAAGGAAAAAACTATACAATTGGGTAAAACTTGACATGCGCAAACTCACTAAAGGAAGCGCACTCACAGTGCGCGGGCCAACAAAGCCCGTAAAGAGCACAATGCGCCAAATGCATGATTGTGTATGAAAAAATCCATACACTCTTATGAACGGTGCATTTATGGTTCTTGTTGGTCCCCCAACCACTTATGGACCAATTCCCAACTTTATTTGACCTCCATATCTGAGTGAAATTTGAATGGGAGGTTGGTCAAGGACCAAAGGGTGCCCTAAAGGGCCCCTTGTTCACACTAAGAACTAGTTGAATTTCACCTTGAATAAATGATATAAATGGAAGCCATGGGTGCACTAAGAAACCAAGATATTCATAGTATTGGTATGATGCCTCAATCCTCCCTTGGGAATCCTCTTTTCTCCTTGGAGTATTCAAGCATCATTCCAATAGGCCATTCCACTCACCTCTTGAGGGAATAGGCATTGATTTTCTTCATCATTTTCCATTTTTCTTCCATTGTAAGAAGAGATATCCATTAGGGAACTCAAGAGCCCTCCCAAGGAGGAAGAGGGTACCCATAAGTCCTCATTTTTCTCTACAGTTTTTTTCCAACTAATATAGTTATCCATTGGTGGCATAATCTTGGTCATTGGTTGATTGTTTATGGTTTTAAGTTTCTTATGCATTCTAGTTTTTATTTCTTTAGTTGTTTTAGTTTGTTTGTTTTTTTATTACATGTGTTTGGCTTGTTTAACCCACTCATGAACTTTTTTCTTGTCGAGCAGGCCCATTTAGGCAAGCAAGTGCCATTATTTTGTTCACCCAAGTGACGAAACAGGCACAACAAAGGGCGATAAAGAGAATACAAGGAAATGTTTTGAAAAGATAATAGGGATTTGATGGATAGGAGATTAGATGATGGATATTATATATCTTAGAGTATGAACAAAGTTTGATTAAAGAGAATGGTGGGTTGCCTTGATGCTCATTTTTCCAAAATAAAGTCAATGTCCAAAAAGAATTTAAGGTGGTAGTTGATGATCTGGATTTATGAGAAGAACGAAATGAATACAGATTATTAAAATATTATTAACATAGAATAACATAGATACAGTAAAACTAGTTTTCTATTCAATAAGGAAATAAGCTGAAACTGTAAAATGCAGCAGAAAACAAGCTTGCTGGAATGGTGGCGGCTTATCTTTGAGAAGAGATGTGACAGCTACGCTCATTCGCAAGAATATGATTACAATGAGGCTCTGAAGGAATTTTTTACAATAAACCAGAATGTCACAAACCCTAGACATCCAAAAATCCTAACTCTAGGAGATGAAGTGCCAAAAGTCATGTGGGCCTCGTTTGGGTAAGTTAGTACATCAACTTCTGGGGGTCGTAACTTTTGCATACGATCTTCGTTTGGGGTGAACGATAGCTCGTTGGAAAGGTATCATAGATTAGATACATTTTTGGGGCTCAATCAAAGACTTAGGCAACCAATAAGAATCTTGATCCCAAAAACCCTTCATTTAGGCCCTCAAAATGGCCCCGGAAGTTAAAAACTGCTAAAAATAGTAAATTACCAAAATTGCTAGAAGATTGTTTTGAGCCAATGGAAAAGGTGGGTGGACAACAATATCCACCTAGATCAATACTCCATCCTTAGGAAGAAATGGTATCCATTGCGTTGATTTCCCCCATCAAATGAGGAAATTTCTGTTGATTTCCCCCATCAGATGAGCCATGTTGAAGACTAGGTGTAGGCCAAGGAAAGGGGGAATGTTGTGCTCAAAAGCATTGTCACCCATAGCCTTGGTGATAGTGTACGACCCATAACAAAGTGGTCGAAGCTTTTGATGGGGCCCTATAAGTCATTCTCTCTACAAGTGCAACCAAACTTTGTCGCCCACCTGAAACTTATGTGGCACCCGATGTTGATCATGGCGCTGCTTGTACTTGGCATTAGACTTCTGTAGAATATCTTGAACCTACTGGTGGATGTGTTGGATCCGCTTAATGAACTGGGTGGATTTTTCAGCTTCTGGTGGAGTAGGAGATGAGTCAATCGAGGTAGTCTCCAAGGGTAGTGCAACATCCATGGGTCCCAATGGTTGTAATCCCAACCCCACCTGAAAAGTGTTGTGGCCAGTTGAGCTATGTAGGGATCGGTTGTAAATATGTTGGACATAGGGAAGACTCTCATCCCATGTGCAGGGTTTTTTTGAATTGTACATGTGCGGGATATGTACAATCATCTAATTAACGACCTCAGTTTGGCCATCTATCTAGGGGTGGAAGGAAGTGGATTTGCTGAGCTTGGTATCCAGTAGTGACTAGAGGCTCAACCAGAATGTGATGAGGAACCGACTCTCACGGTCTGAGATTATGGTTTTTGGGATCCCAAAATGTACCCATACTCGCTCAAAGAAGATTTTGGTAATGGCTTCTACTGTGATGTTCTTCTTGTAAGCGACTAGAATTGCCATCTTGGAAAAGTGATCAACAACCACAAAAACATAGTCATTTCCCCGCTTGGTGGATGAGAGGCCCAACATGTAGTCCATTAAGATCGATTCCCACATCTTGTCAAGAGTAGGAAGAGGGGTGTACTTCCTATTTTATACTTGATTTTGAGGTGGAAGTTTTGTAAGTATGTGGACCACTTCTGATGGTTGTCATTCTGCAATTTTCCTTGGGTCTGCATGAACTGTAGTGGCTTGTGATCAGTGTGGATGATTATCTGCTTCCCAAGAATGTAATGTCTCCACTGGCGGTAGGCTTGCACAATGAAATACATTTGCTTGTCGTAAGTAGGGTACTTATGGACAACATCTGATAGTGTCTCACTATGATATGCCCCAGGGTGGCCGTGTTGAGTAAGAATGATGTCCACAACATAGTCTAAAGCATCTATCTTGATCTCAAAGGGATGTTGCAGGTTCGGTAATGAAAGTACTAGGGATGAGTGTTACACATCAAAATTACTCACTTTGATAGTGTCGCAAGTGTCATCATTACAAAAGTTGCAAGTGTCGCATTTTGTTCACAAGGTCACAAGTGTTGTATGTTGCTCACAAGTGTTGCAAGAAAGCATGTTTCCATGATGCCTATGTCGTACCCATAATGACATGAGAAGGACACTTGAAACACCTCAAACATCTGATTTGGAAGAGGAGAAATGAGTCAACAAGCTTGCAAACCTTTTGCCATATGAAAGCACCTCAAAAACTGAGTTTTGGAGAGGAGCGCTCCCCCTTACACTATCTCGGAGCGCCGGTGCTCCCCCATACACAGTCAGGGAGCGTTATAACACTCCTTGGCCCTTTTGAGGGAGTGCTATAGATTTTGAGAGCGCTGGCGCCCCCTAAAGCTTACTAGGGAGCGCTACAACGCTGTGATGGCCCTTTTGAGGGAGCGCTACCTATTCTGGGAAGTTGTTAAGCTGTTGAGATGAATGGGGGAAGCTACTTTTCATTCTTGGAAGGCAGTTGAGCTCGAATCCCTGATCAAGCCATGATCTTAGGGTAGGTCCTCAACTGAAGGAGGCAAATCCTCAACCTCCCCAAGGATATTTCAAGATTTTTGAGCCTCTCCAAGGATATATAAGCAAGCTTTCTAATGGTGAAAGGAAGATGCAAATTGGGGAATGATGTCAACCTTATGATCTCATAAGTGAGGACTGCAAAGGGGAGAATTACACCAAACTTATGATCTCATAAGTGGTGGTGGAGCTGATAATTGGGGAGGAAGAATTGAGCATATGGAACTTATGATCTTGGAGGAAACTTGCAGTCAGCCCAAGGAGAGCAATCATTGAAGCTGCTTTCATCTAGGTTGTGGATCTTTCATGCAAGGGTTAGACGAAGAGGACTTGACGAAGCCGTTGCACTCGCATCTACGATTGTAAGCATTGCTATCATCATTCTCATTAATATGACAAGCTTGGCCTGTTTCTTTCTAGTTTGTGTTTGATGTTACATGAACTTATCATTTATTG
>JZKD02S0267077.1:1478696-1490733 GCA_000966675.3 Picea glauca | reverse complement strand
GCTTTCTAATGGTGAAAGGAAGATGCAAATTGGGGAATGATGTCAACCTTATGATCTCATAAGTGAGGACTGCAAAGGGGAGAATTACACCAAACTTATGATCTCATAAGTGGTGCTGGAGTTGATAATTGGGGAGGAAGAATTGATCATATGGAACTTATGATCTTGGAGGAAACTTGCAGTCATCCCAAGGAGAGCAATCATTGAAGCTGTTGTCATCCAGGTTGTGGATCTTTCATGCAAGGGTTAGACGAAGAGGACTTGACGAAGCCATCGCACTCGCATCTACGATTGTAAGCATTGCTATCGTCATTCTCATTAATATGACAAGCTTGGCCTATTTCTTTCTAGTTTGTGTTTGATGTTACATGAACTTATCATTTATTGGTAGATCTGTTTTCAAGCTAATGTCAATAGAGTAGGAAGTGGTCGTATCTTGTTTTGTCCACAGACCTCATCGAGGAGCAAAAGGATTGGAACGCAACTCGGAGCGTGCAGGGACAAACGTCGATTAAAAAGTAATTCTATCATCCTTCCTTCTCATGCATTAGGCTTAGATAGATTTGAAAGGAAGTCAGTGTCCATGATAAGCATTTTTCTGTCTAGGGTTAAGGTCAAGCCTTAGAGGTCGATCTACTTGTCCGCTGGCAGATTTTCCTACAACAATGAGCACAGATGATTCTTCAAGTCCTCGAAGGCTTGTGATTGGGACAGGCCCCACAAAAATTTTTCCTTACCTCCACCCCTAGTTACTTGGTTGAGGGCCCATGTGATATGAGAGAATCCTAACATGAACCTACAATAGAAATCGGTGAGACCTAAGAAGCTCTGAATTTTAGTGAGTATGGTTGGGGCTGGCCAGTCACGAATGACCTAGATCTTGGTTGGATCCACATGCACACCATGCTAATCAATGATGTATTCTAAGTAATGGACCTTTTCCATGCCGAAGGAGCATTTTTCCAAGTTTGCATATAGTTTTTGTTGTCGCAGGGTGTGCAAAAACTGTTGAATATGTTGCAAGTGTTCTTCCCAAGTTGTACTGTATATGAGGATGTCATCCAGATACACCACAACAAAAGTATTGGTGAAAGGTTGTGTTATCACACTAAGTTGCCTTCGGTCTTTAGTTTGATTAATACTTTTTTAAGCCTTAGATTTTAATTTTTTGAGTCTCATCCTCTTAAATTTTGATGTTAGGTTCACCTTAAAATATTAAAGTTTTGAATCGTAGTCCTTGTTTGGTCCTCAATTTGGTTTATGGTTCTAGAACTTCTTTAGCTCATGAATCATTTTTGGTCCCTTTCATGACTTGTTCTTGAATCAATCCCTCCCATTGCTAAACTGATGTGACACCTCTTCCTCTTCACTCATGACCTAGTAAGCATGACTCGTTGTACTCACTTACCTGTCCAATAATTTTTTGATTTGGAAGCGTTGCCTACTCATCAGGTAGTTCTGTAGTTCCCGTCACGTTTATCATCCATCCACTCCAAGTCATGATTTCCATGACTGAGACCCTGTCCCTTGTTATCAGTGCCAGAAGTCAGTTAAAGTGCCTTCAAAAGATCTTGCATTTATGATCCTTGGTAACGGTTTCTAAATTTTGAAAGGTTCAACAGTGTTGTGTTGTGTAAGTTTGCCAGTTTCGCTTAGGCGGCCACATGTCAACTAAATCTGATGCTGTGAGAGATTTCAGGGTTGAAGTTTCCTCAATTTCATCCTAATATCACACTGAGGGTCTCAACAAGTGTCGACTTTACAGGTATCTTGTGCAGTCCCCTTTGCATATTAATTCTCACGAGAAATTTGTGCTCAAGTTTTCGGTTTGTTAAGATTGCAGGGTAGTAAAGGATCCATATTTACATACTTGTGAACATCCTTTCCCATGTCCATGGTCTGATTATTGTTGTTTTCTTTAACCATTGAAGTTGCGGGCCTATAATAGCCTATCCTCTATGTATGTATTGCGCTACCCAGAGGCATTGCTCAAACCCTCTTTGTTTTCCTTGCTCCCTTTCATCCTATACAAAGAGATATTTCAGGTTAACCCTTCACAGTCTATGCTCTAAAAATCCTATACAAGTCTAAAGTTCTATTTCCCATAGTCAAGCTCGGCTTTCTAAGCACTGTCAGTTTTAAAGGGCCACCCTTGTGCATTTGAAACCTGAATTGAATCTTTCTAGTCATTAGTATCCTTTAAGCCTCTTAAGAGACCTCATTTTGAGTCATGGAGACCCCTCAGTCGAAGAAAGCACACAAAGGTGGCAAGATAGTTAGGACAGAACCAATGGACATGTGCCTTTTGGACACAGAGCCCATGGCAAGGGAGATATTTCAAAGAACAGGATGCCTCTCTTTCTGCCAGAACATGTAGAGAGGCCATCCAGATGTAGAAAAATAGCTTGCATTAAATTTTGATGGCAAGAAAACCAGAGTTGGGGATTTGGAATTTGAGGTAATTGAAGCCTCCATCTCAGTTGCAACAGGGATTCCCATTTCAGGTGAAAAGTGGTTTAAGGCCATGGTTTTGAGTTCACCTTTTGTTAAAGATATATTCAAGCTTGAATATCGAGCCAATGAGTTGTCTAAGAGTATGCCAAGGAATCAATTGATCGAATAGTTTGATAGAATTTTGAAAATCATACAGAGATATTTTACTTGTGAAGGGATATTTAACACCTTGTATCATTACCACATAAGGTTGTTGTTACATTTTACTGGTAATATTGAGATGAATGTTCCTTATTACCTATTGAGAAGTATAGGTAAAATGTCAGATAGGGTGCAAGCCAAATCTAAGGATGTGGATTCTAGCCTTTTCCACTCTGGGTTGATTAGAATGTTAGTCTCTGAAGAGTTGGTAAAGAAAGATATTTCATGGGAGAATTTTGTGGTTACTTCTCACTTCAAGCTGGACCCAACACCTACTCAGCAATCACATATTACAGGTCCTTCAACATCCACCAGTACTAAAGCAGGTATCAGCAAGAAGAGAAAGGGTAGATCCAAGGAAGCTAAGGAGGAATTTTGTCCTTCTCACACAAATATTTCTCACCACCACCTCCACCAAGGTTAGAATAAGTGCCTTATTCTACCAAGGTGACATCTAAAAAAGGGAAGAAGCTTCTCTTTCCCTCTTCTCCCCCAGCAGTCGAAATCAAGGGTAAAATAAATTTCACTAGGTCATCAATTCCTAAGGAGGTTTTCAAAGAACAGTCTTTACCAGAAACCACTATGCAGAAAAGGAAGGGTAAAGGTACAAAAAGACCTTTTGAGAGTAAAGATTAAGTCTATGTGAAATACTTTGAAAAACCTATGAAGAATAAATAAGAAGTTCTTGTGCAAGAGAAGAAGCATAAAGGAAAAGGTTTTGAGAAGGCTAATGAAACACACAAGGAAATTCCTGTACATATGGAAGAATAGGACGAGAATAAGATTGTTGATACTGTACATGTCCCTAACCCCCCTGGCAGTCAGACCTTTAAGAGACTTGTCAGAAAACTTAAGGAGTCAAGAAAAGAAGTGGCTAAATTGAAAAAGGAAGCCATATCTGACAGAGCCAAGATGACAGAGCTTATGGATGGCTACATTCATACCCTTGTCTTGGAAATATTTGCAAGAAGAAGGGCTCAACCCCTTCATAGGTAGCTCCAAAACCTCTACAGGAAGAACAGAGGCTTCTAGGCTCATAACAGGAAGCTAAAGGCAGAACTGAATCATTTCCAAGATGAAGTAGCCCAAAGGAATTTACAGGTGTTGGTTGAAGCTTCCATTTAAGATGACAAACCAACAACTAAGGAGAGCCCAACTATAATGAAGAAGCCTACCAGTGCTAAGAAGAAGAATTCTGCTGAGTCAATTGTAGATATTCTTTCTACCAGAAAGAGTGTGAGGCTAAGTGTCTAGATGACAAAATAATTGGTAAGGGGCAAGCTCCAATTTTTGGGATTGTTCCTTTTTGGGAGGGTTAACTAATATGCAAATACTATCTTTGCCATCTATACAGGATTCTAGGCGTTTAGCTATATGGATTTTGAGTTTTTGCTAAGTGCTAGCTTCACTCAGTGGTAAATGGCACTACCTATGGTATAGTCAAGGCACCTAAGTAAAATGGTTTTTATCATCATGGAAGGACACAAATTGCTCTGCGCATGTTCTAGATTCAAAGGCGCTGCATTTTGACAATGCTACCCAAACCTATATGCAGACGCAGCGTAAGTTGTGCTACGTAAAGGAACTGCATAATATCTTATAGAGAACAGAAGCTACACACAGGGGCGCAACATAGTGGTGCTACGTAAAGCGTTGTGTAATATTCCACAGAGGGAAGAATTAGTATATGGGTGCAACACGGTGGCACTACGTAAAGCGCTACGTAATATTTGACAGGAAGCAGGTTTACACACATGCACAGGACAGGGGCGCTACCTACAGGCGCTACCTAATATTGCAACAGAGGATAAATGTTGTCACATATATGCATCATAGTGGTGCTACCTACAGGCACTACCTTCTCTCCTTGATCCATTTTAGGGTGCACTACCTAGAGTTTCTACACAAGGAAGTTGCCAACAAACACTAGGAATATAGGAGGACTAGGCCAACAGCTTGGGATAAGTTAATGATGGAGAAAGTGACAGAAGTAGTAGTTGGCATTCTGAGGACAACTATAGGCTCCAAAGGGACACATGGAAAAACATGATTTGAGCAGCAAAAGAGGATCAAAGTTGTTAGAAGCATGATTTGATTAGTCATCAACATTTTCCTATTTTATAGCATAGGTTGTTATCTGAGTTGTTAGAATAAATAAATGTTTACATATTTTCAAGGGAAAGAGGCCAGCTCATACCTCCAACTGTTGCCTCCCTTTCTTGTTATAAATAAATAGATAAATTTCTTTAGAAGGGTCGGACGGTTGAGCAAGGCTCCCTATAATGTAATATTTTTTATGAAGTGACTATCATCTAACTGTGTATTGGACTTAAGACTTTTTGACTAATAGAAATCAACTTCTATTTCAACCTATCTGCTTCTAATTCTAAATTTTCATGTTTTGAATGCTTCACATGGATAACTGTGGTAATGTTATGGTGGATGTTTGATCATTATATTGTCATGGTGTTTATTTAGCTTCTTGGTTTCTAATTTCAAGAAGATCTTATTTTAAGAAACTTTCTTCCTTAGGCTCTTTTAGACCTGATGTTTGCAGTAGCCCTTACATTCCTCTCATTCAAGTCTTCCTTTTATCCACATTTACTCCCAAACTACTGGTTGAAGTTAGTAAAGACCTTATTTGCTGGTACATGTTAGCCTTCTTTCTGAGTTAGGATATTATCATTTCGAGTATTTTCCATTCGACCTTTTAAAAAACACTCATACATTCACATATAATCTGATGGGTATTGGGCTTACCTTCCTTGCAATCAGAAGGTGACTCCTAGTGCTAACATTTTTGGCATTGTTGTCAGGGAACGATTTGAAGAATTTTCCCTAGGATAGAACGACAATGCTTACTAGCTCTCAAGGTGCATTGGGACTTAGTATTTTGAAGATTGCATCTTGCACCTGGCAACTCCATTGATTCATCTCTGGAGCCTAAAGGCATACATACGAGATCAAATCCACAGCTACCTTTGGTTCCACCTGAGGCTGACCCAGAGAAGATAATTAAGAAGGGAAAAGATTCTAAAAAAAGTTTTTTTGCTGCTGTCACAAGTCCTTTTGGTCAATTGCCTGATTCCACTCTTGATTCTCCAGTTGTTTTATCAAGTAAGCTTCCTTTATCTTCTGTTGAAGTATCTAAAAATCTTGATTTTGAAGAGTTTGATGTTGAATACTCTTCCTTTGAAACTGAATTGAAAGAAGAAAACACTGATATATTCTCCTCCCCTGATATTGAGAAGTGTTTCAGTCTTGATAGTTTTGAAGATTTCCCTACTTTAGGTTTTGCTACACCTCTCTCTGTTAAAATATTTGTTGCCAAAGACGTAGGAACATCATCTCCCTCTCAGACCTTACCATCCTCTTCCAAGACTTCGCCTATTGTTGTGAAGACTGAAACTCCCCCTTTATCCAGTCCTTCTTCTCCTAATCTGCACACAGCCAAGTCTCCTTCTCCTCCTTGTTCACCTAGAATCCAAAATCAAATGGCAGTTGTTAATCCCCCTAAAAATAGGATGGATTCCATAGTGGCTGCAAGATATGCTCCTCTAGTCTTACCTCAGCCAATGAATGCCCTTCCCCCTGGAGATTATTTGAAATACATGCCCAATTTTACTGGAGAAGAAGATATAATAGCTGAGGAACATCTTGTTGCTTTCTATAGTTATGCAGATAACCAAAATATTTAAAATGAAAATGTTTGGATGAGGTTTTTCGTCCAAAGCCTTTTTGGTGAGGCTAGGAAGTGGTTTAGGGGTCTGTCCCCTGGATCCATCACTTGTACTAAGGCGTTGGATGAAGCCTTCTTGAGGCATTGGGGTGATAAAAAGGATTTTTTATACTATATCACCGAATTTGGATCTTTGAAAAAGAAAGAAGGAGAGTCTGTCTCTGACTTTTCTAAAATATTTAACAAAATGTACAAGAAGATCCCTAATGAGATCAAACCCAATGAAACCATGGAAAAAATAACTTATGCCAGTGCTTTTGACTCCGAGTTCTACCTTCGATTGAGAGAGAGAAGGTCACCTTCCTTAGTTCATATGAAAGATGCTGCCTTAAGGGTAGAATCCAACATTATTGCTTCAGATAAGCTCAGGGGAAACTCTGACAGAGATAGGAGGAAAAACAGAGCTGAAGCTTCCACTTCAAATCTCTTGTTGTTCATTCACAGGTAGATGAGTTGACTAAATTAGTAAAATCCCTTTCTATTGAGATTGAGAAGTTAAAATCAGAAGGAATACAGCCATATAGAAATGCTCAAAACACTGAAAACAAAGGTAATTTCAGAAGACCCAACAATGCTCCCCAAATCCATCCCAAAGAGCCCAAAAACAGAGAGAGATGATCAGAGGATACAATCTCCTTTTCAAAATAATCTGGTTGTTGATGAAGAAGAAGAGGAGGTAGAGGTTGATCATGAGATTCACTGCTTAGGTGATACATCCCCATCCCCACACTTGACTCAATCCTCTTATGAGCAATCTTTAATGGATATTCAAATTAATGAGTTGAGAAAGGGAGAAAAAGAAAAGGAAAATGCTAGTAGATATAATCTGAGATCTAAGAAAAATGAAGAAAAAACTGATGCCCCTAATCAACCTGTTCAAAAAGAATATTCTGCCAAGGCTGTGACAGGGAGTAGCAAGGAAAAATACTTTAAAAAACCACAGGTTCTGATAAGAAATCCCTCTCCTGAAACCAAAGAGATTTTAAATCCTTCCTCTTCCTTCAGTTTTGAGAATGAGATCCAGAAAATTAAGATCCCTGTACCATTTTTGGAATTCACAAAAAATGAAGAGTTTAAAAAGTATCTGACCAAAATGTTACAGCCCGAAACCTCTCAAAATGCTATTGATTCCATAAATCTGCAAGATGAAAAACCAGTTGTGATTTTAGGCCCTTTAATAGAAGACAGAGATTATTCATCCCCTCCCTTCTATACTTCTCTCAATATTCATGACAAGGTGTTGCATAATTTTCTTTTGGATTCAAGGGCCTCCCATAATCTCATGTCAAAATCTGCTATGGATGAACTTGGATTGGAAGTCACAAAAACCTATCATGACTTATATTCTTTTGACTCTAGGAAAGTAAAATGTCTAGGGGTCATTCAGGATATGGTTGTGACTCTATTTCAACTGCCCATGAAAAGTATACTTATGGATGTTGTGGTGGCTAACATTACTCCCAAGTTTGGCATGCTTTTGTCAAGGTCTTGCATAAAAAGACTTGGAGGGACATTGCAGATGGATCTCTCATATGCAACTATCCCTGTATTTGGTGGGGAGCATAGAAGAATTTAAAGGGAAGCCCAGCTGGCTTACATTATCAGTGATGAAGAAAACCCTGCCAATCATCCTATTTTTTCTCTTGATACCGATTTGGGGTCTAGCATTTTGCAGCTCACCGATGCTCCTGAAACTCCTCTTGAAATCAGAAAAAAATATGCTACCTTATCTAAAGAACCTCCTTTAACCAATTATGTTTGGAAGATGTTCTTTGATGGAGCCTCTTCTAAGGAATGTGTCGGTGTTGGAGTGATCTTTGTCCCACCAACTCAGGAGACCATATCTTTGTCATACAAACTAGAATTTGAAACTACCAATAATGTGGCAGAGTATGAAGCTCTTGTCTTGGGCTTGAGAGTTGCAAAAGATATGGGGATTAAAAAACTGTTAGTATTTGGAGATGTTGAATTGATAGTCCATCAGACCAAAAATCTTTGCCAAACTAAGCACCCTAGGCTTAGATTTTATAAGAATGAAGTATGGGACCTAGTGGAGAATTTTTTCTCTGAGTTTGACATCTCTTTTATTCCACAAGAAGAGAATTTTGTGGTTGATTCTTTAGCTGTATCAACAAGAAATTTCAGGATACCTATACCACCCAAACTCAAGTATGATGTAGAAGTCAAATACAGGCCTTCTATACCGGAAAATGTCAAATATTGGAAGGTCTTTGAAGATGATTTAGAACTTAAAAGATTCCTTGAGTCTGTTGATGAATTCGTTGCATTACACATTGACCAGGATCATGATTCTGAAATTACTCCACATGTTGATGTTTTCCTTAATAGAATTGCTAATCATCATATTGTGCAGCTACCTAGTAACCACATTCCAAAAGGACTTGTTCCTTTGGAAAAGTTATTTAACGAAAATGATGTGGCAGTAAAGGGGAAAGTGTCTATTGATGATGCTAATATAACTAAGTGCAATTTGGGAATGGAAAAGGATCCAAAATATGTCAATCTATCAAACAACCTATCAAGAAAGCAGAGGGAAGAATATACCAAATTGTTAAAGGAATTTGCGGATGTATTCGCATGGACTTATGAATATCTCAGAACTTATGACACAAACATTATAGAGCACAAGATTCCATTAAAAGAAGAGACCAAGCCCTTCAGGAAAAAGTTGAGGCAAATCAATCCTATATTGCTGCATGTCATGGAGAAAGAGGTAAAAAAGATTTTAGATGCAAAAATTATTATTCCTTTAAGGTATTCTGAATGGGTGGCCAGTTTAGTCCCCGTGAGGAAAAAGAATGGAGAAATCAGACTTTGTGTCGATTTCCGGAATCTGAACAGAAGCTCTAAAAAGGATTATTACCCTTTGCCCAAGATGGAGCACATATTACAGAGGGTGACAGGTGCAGCCCGGATGTCGATGGTTGATGATTTTTCTGGATATAACCAGATTTATGTTTTTCCAGAATATAGATAAAAGACGTCTTTTACCACTCCTTGGGGTACATTCATGTACGCCAAGATGCCCTTTGGTTTGATGAATACGGGGGCGACCTTTCAGCGAGCTATGGATATAGCGTTCATTGGAGAGGACAAGTTTGTTGTCATATATTTAGATGACATAACAGTGTTCTCTCAATCTGATAAAGAGCATTGTGATCATTTAAGAAAGGTTTTCTTGAAATGTAGAAAATTTGGTCTCTCTTTAAATCCAAAGAAATCACAGTTTTCCATGAAAGAGGGGAAATTATTGGGACATATTGTGTCAGATGAAGGGGTTAGGATTGACTCCAGTAGGGTTGAATCCATACAAACCTTGTCACTGCCTAGATCTAAGAAGGAGGTTCAATATTTTTTGGGAAAAGTTAATTTCTTGAGAAGATTTGTGTCAATTTTTGTTGAGTTGCTTAAGTATATCATAGCCATGTTGAGGAAAGGTAATGAAATCAAGTGGACTACTGAGGCACATAATTATTTTGATCAAATAAAGAAATCTTTGACTGAATCCCCGGTCCTAGTCATCTTAGACTACTCCAAATACTTTCTTATTTTTTATTTTGCCTCTTTTGATACAGTAGTAGTAGTTTTGTTACAGAAGAAAGATGAAGGCTTAGAGAAGCCCATTGCCTTTTTCATCCGGGCTTTGAGAGATGCATAATTTAAATATGACCTCATGGACAAGCAAGCCTATGCACTAGTTAAATCTCTTAAGTCCTTCATAGTTTATGTACTACATTCAAGAGTTATTTCTTATGTTCCATCAGCTGCTGTAAAAGAAATTCTTATTCAGCCTTATATTGATGGAAAACACAGCAAATGGATTGCTAAAATCATTGAATTTGATTTAGAAATCAAGCCTACCAAATTGGTTAAAGGCCAGGGTTTAGCCAAGTTGTTGGCTGAATCAAATTTCTCAGCGTTGGGGGTAAATTTCATTGGCTCATGTTCAGAAAAGAAGCAGGCTAAATTAAACAACAAAGGTACTCAAGTCAGTCCTAAATTGGTAGATTGCAGCTGGTACAAGGACATTATATTTTTCTTACAGAATCTACAGCCTCCAAGTGGTATGGAAAAGAACAAGGTGAGAGCATTAAAGCTCAAATCAATAAAGTATTTCTTGGTTGATCAAATTTTGTATTGGAAGGAACCATTGGGAGTGTTGCTGAGATGCCTAGACCCACAAGAAGCGCAAAAGATTATGTCTGATTTTCATGACAGTTTGTGCGGGGGGCATCATTTTTGGAGGACCACTGCCTATAAGATTCTCAGGGCTGGGTATTTTTGGCCTAGTCTGTTCATAGATGTTTTTGCTAAGATTAGAGAATGTGATAAGTGTCAGAAATTTTCTAGAAAGCAGTAGCTTAAGTCTTTTCCATTAAAGCCCGTAGCAGTTTCGGGACCTTTTCAACAGTGGGGCCTAGATTTTATCGGGGAAATTCATCCCGCTTCTAGTGGCCAACATAGATGGATCTTGACTGCCACATATTACTTCACTAAGTGGATAGAGGCTATTCTTACCAAGAACGCTTCCCACAAAGTGATCATTGGTTTCCTCGAAGACATTATGGCAAGGTTTGGTTGCCCAAACAGAATTGTCACTGACAATGTTGCATCTTTCAAGGATGAACCATTGATTCATCTATGTGAACGGTTTGGAATCACATTGATTCACTCTATCTCTTACTACCCCCAAGGGAACGGGCTTGCAAAATCCTCCAACAAAATCCTTCTAAAGATCATTAAAAAAATGTTGGAGGATAACAAAAAGGCATGGGATTCAAAACTCAAGTTTGCTTTGCAGGCTGACAAAGTGACAACAAAGAGGGCCTTGGGTCTTTATCCCTTCCAGCTGGTGTATGGAGTTGAGGCCATTTTCCCTACTCATCTTACCTTGCCTGTGGAAAAATTATTCCAAAACTATCAAGGGGAGTTGGATGTTATGATCAAGAGGATTCAATAGATGGTTGAAGTGCAGTAGACCCAGGAGCAGTTGGTAGATAAAGCATATGATCATCAACTGAATATCAAGCAGGCATTCAACAAGGAAGTGAAAAAAGAGGATTTTCAATTGGGCGATCTGGTGCTCAAGTGGGATGCACTGAGGCAAGATAAAGGCAAGCACAGTAAATTTGAAGCTTTACGGACCGTTCCTTTTAAAATCTCTGAGGTATTCTTTAATAACACTTTCAAGTTCCAGAATAATGAGAATGAAGGGGTGTTTGGTGGCCCTGTAAATGGGCATTTCCTGAAAGAGTACTTTGCTTGAGCCTTGAGTGGATCTTCATGTCATCGTAAATATCATTTTCTTTTTATTTTTTATTTCAAATACTGACCCCATTGTTATCACTGAAATTTCGTCCGCACAGGACGACAAAAACTCAACATCATCAACACAGAAAACAGTCATTCATGGCACAAGGATTAGTTCCATAGCACAGCAAAAGAGCCAAAACTATACAAAATTGGCTAAAAAATTAAAAAGCGCATTGCACCCACTGAAAACTAGTGCATGCGCACAATATCATCGTATATCGGGCGCATAAGCGCGGCTGTGGGGTGCAAAACCCGCGCGCCTGCCAAACGGCGCATTTATGAAGCTGGTCGGCCTCCCAACCACTATTG
>JZKD02S0267077.1:1450387-1478362 GCA_000966675.3 Picea glauca | reverse complement strand
AGCTTTATTGTTTTCTTTCTAACCTTTTGCATTGCAGTTGTCATGACTAGAAGAGCCCAACTAGGCATGTAAGTGCTCACTTTTTGCTCACACATTGACGAAAAGAGCACGAACACCCATAGCCCTAGGATAAGACACTAAATCTACTCATTCTTGGCAACCCACAGGGGGCATGCCATCCCCTGTGGAGCCAATGTTATCACACTAAGTTGCCTTGGGTCTTTAGTTTGATTAATACTTTTTTAAGCCTTAGATTTTAATTTTTTGAGTCTCATCCTCTTAAAGTTTGATGTTAGGTTCACTTTAGAAGATTAAAGTTTTGAATCATAGTCCTTGTTTGGTCCTCAAGTTGGTTTATGGTTCTAGAACTTCTTTAGCTCATGACTCATTTTTGGTCCCCTTCATGACTAGTCCTTAAATCGATCCCTCCCATTGCTAAACTAATGTGACACCTCTTCCTCTTCACTCATGACCTAGTAAGCATGAGTCATTGTACTTTCTTACCTTTCCAATCATTTTTTGATTTGGAAGCGCTACCTACTTATCAGGAAATTTCGTAGAGCCTATCACGTTTATCATCCATCCACTCCAAGTCATGATTTCCATGACTGAGACCGTGTCCCTTGTTTTCAGTGCCAGAATTCGATTAAAGTGCCTTCAAAATATATTTCATTTATGATCCTTGGTAACGGTTTCTAAATTTTAAGGGCACCATCATTTTCATCCTGAAGGAGGGCACCATCCATGCTTTACAAAATACAAAGACTGAGTCTATATACTCAGGAAAATTCGCCTCACAGAGGCATGTCCAGTCACCCAAAGCTTGGTGTCCCTTCAGTCGAAATCATACTGAGATCTTTCTTTAAGCACCATCTTAACTACGCATGGCCCTCTGCAAGGAGCGTAGCTGAGCCATTAAGTGATGGGATAGCGTGCTTAGACTTCTCTGTCTAGTCAAGGACTTCTGCATGGATTTTTCGAAAAAATTGATACACAGGACCTCTTCGAGCGGACCGCTTGCCAGACCCTCTATCCCCACACTCAATGAATGAAAGGAGGTTTCAACCACCCACTCTTGTCGTCATTTACTCCAGGCGAGAAACAGTATGGAGATCGGACCCGATGGCACCTAGATATCACGACGATCCCCTCTGTAACTGAACTCAACACCTTTGGCCTTCTTTATACAGCTCCTTCCTTTCTCCAAGTGACCATGAACTCTGACCACGTGCTTATTCCATAGGTTCTTTCGGCATCCTTATACCAAGGACATCGAGCCAATGGGGGCTCCCTTTGAGGGTCTCTTTCAGACAGCCGACCCTGCTGGAGTCTTGAGAATTTGTTGATAAAACTTATTCCCAAAGCTTGGCAATTGGCTTCAGCCAACAGCTTGGCTAAGCCCTGACCTTTGATCAATTTGGTAGGCTTTATTTCTAGGTCAAACTCCAGAATCATGCCGATCCACTTACTCCATCTCCCGTCTATGTCAGGCTGGATGAGAATGTCTTTAACAGTAGCTGAGGGGACGTAAGTGATGATTTCTTACTGCAGGACGTAGATTCTGAATGCCTTGAGAGCCTTTACCAGGGCATAGGCCTGCTTCTCCATGGTGTTATACTCGACTTCGGCATCCCTCAATGCTCGGCTGAAATAGGCAATAGGCTGCTCAAGTCTGGCCTTGTTTGCCCGTAATAAAACAGCAGCCACCGTGTTAGGAGAGGCAAAGGAGAAAATAAGGAAATCCTTTGAGTAGTTGGGACTAATAAGCAAGGGGGCTTCAGTCAGGGCCTTCTTTATTTTCTCGAAGGAATGTCGTGATTCAGAAGTCCACCTCACTTCGTTTCCTTTCCTTAGCATGGTTGTTATAAGTTTTACTTCCTCAGCAAAGTTAGGCACAAACCTCCTCAGAAAATTGATCTTACCAAGGAAGGATTGGACCTCCTTCTTGGACCTCGGGACTGACAAGGTTTGTATTGCCTCAACTCTGCTAGGGTCAATCCTGACTCCTTCTACTGATACTATGTGGCCTAGTAATTTTCCCTCCTGTATGGCGAACAGAGATTTCTTGGGGTTTAATGAGATGCCAAAACTCCTGCATTTAAGGAAAACTTTCCTGAGATGATGACAGTGTTCTTTATCTGACTTTGAAAACACTGTGATGTCATCCAGATAGATGACCACAAATTTATCCTTTTCTCCGACGAAAGCTATGTCCATGGCACGCTGGAACATTGCCCCTGCATTCATTAACAAAAATGGCATATTGGCATACATGAATGTGCCCCATGGAGTGGTGAATGTTGTCTTTTCCCTGTCCTCAGGCAGAACAAAGACTTGATTGTAGCCAGAGAAACCATCAATCATGGACATCCTGGAAGCTCCTGCTACCCTCTGTAGTATATGTTCCATCTTTGGTAAGGGGTAGTTATCCTTTCATGAGCTCCTGTTCAGGTTTCTGAATTCCACACAGAGTCGGATCTCTCCAATCTTTTTCCTGACTGGCACGAAGTTGGCCACCCACTCTGAATATCTCAGTGGCACAATGATCTGAGCTTGAAGCAACTTCTTCACTTCCCTCTCCATGATAGGAAGCAGCATAGGATTGATCTGTCTCAGCTTCTGCCTAAATGGATTTGCCTCCTCTTTTAATGGGATTTTATGCTCGATGACAGAAATGTCATATGTTTTGAGGTCTTCGTAGGTCCAGGCAAACACATCAGCAAATTCCCTCAAAATTCCAATGTATTCGGACCTCTGCTCCTTTGTCAGATTTCTTGATAATTTGACCAACTTGGGCTCACTCTCGGTCCCAATGTTGCACTGAATAGTACCAGTGTCATCCTTCGAGGTCTCTCCTTTTAATGACACATCATTTCTATCAAAAATCCTTTCCAAAGGAACTAGTCCCCTTGGAATATGATTGTTGGGTAGCTGCACAATGTTACGCTCTGCAATCTTATTCAGAAAATTACCCCCATCAAGCTTTTCTTCAGAGACAGAGTCTTGGTCGATGTGCATCTTTGAAAATTCTTCGACAATCTCCAAGAACTTCTTGATATTGATATCATCCTCGAATACCTTCCAATGTTTGACGTTGTTAGGTATGGAGGGCCTATATTTCACTTCCACATCATATCTGAATTTAGGCAGCAAGGGTACTTTAAAATTACTTGCTGATGTAGCTAAGGAATCTGCCACTATGTTCTCCTCTCTTGGGATGAAAGAAATGTTAAATGCTGAGAAGAAACTATCAATTAGGTCCCATACCTCATTTATGTAACTCCTGAGTCGAGGATGCTTAGCCTGATAAGCACTTCTGATCTGTTGGACCACCAACTCTACGTCACCGAACACTGCTACCTCCTGAATTCCTATTTCCCTTGTGGCTCTTAATCCTAGGATAAGAGCTTCATACTCTGCCACATTGTTGGTAGCTTCAAATTCTAGTTTATACGACAGAGATATAATTTCCTGAGAAGGTGACACAAAAACCAGCCCAGCTCTGGCGCCTTCCCTGGAAGAGGCTCCATCAAAGAACATTTTCCAGACGGGGGTGATGGAGGGAGGAAATTTAGGGGAAATGGTGGGCTGATTTCTGAGTTTAAGAGGAGGTTTGGGAGCATGGGTGAGTTGAAGCACACTGGAACCTAAATCAATATCTAAGGAGAAAATGGGATGGTTGGTAGGGTTGGCCTCATCACTGATTATATAGGCCAGTTGGGCTTCCCTGTATAGTCTTCTATGCTCTCCTCCAAAAACTGGGATAGTAGCATATGTGAGGTCCATCAGCAAAGCTCCCCCCAATATTTTTATCCAAGATCTTGATAACAACATACCGAACTTGGGGGGGACATCGGCCACTACAATATCCATGACCACACTTTTCATGGGTAACTAAAACAATGTCACGACCAGGTCTTTGATAACTCCTAGACACTGAACTTTCCTGGAGTCAAATGAATAGAGGTCATGATAGGCTCAGGTGACTTCTAGTCCTAACTCTTCCATGACAGTTTTTGGAATGAGGTTATGAGACGCCCCCGAATCCATCAAGCAGTTATGTGGTACCTTGTCATGTATTTCAGGGATGTGTGGAAAGGGGGGGATGAGTCATCTCTATCTTCTACCATAGGACCTAAAATAAATGCAGGATTTTCCTCTTGCAAGTTGATGGAGTCTATGGGAAGGCATGAGTCTTCAGACTATAATAGCTCAGAGAAGAATTTTTTGAATTCTTCATGTTTAATTAGCTCGGTCAGGGGCACAGGGATTCTAATCTTTTGAATCTAATGCTCGAAATTAAAAGAATATGTAAGCTTGGGAATTTCTCTTATTTCGGGAACATGACCCTGGAAAATGGGAGAGAGGGGTTGAGCCTTCTTACCTCTGTTGTTGTCCTCTACTTCATTAACAGGCTTCTCTATTCTAGTGGACCACTCAGGAACATCAGGTGTTGTTGTCCCTTTTTTAGACCTTAGATTATATCTACCTTGGTTGCCACTAGCCTTGTCTCCCTTGATCAATTCATTTAGCTGACTGTCCATGAGAGACTCCTCGTATGTCGATTGAGTGAGATGAGGAAAAGGAGGAGTGTCTCTGAAGCAATGGATTTCTGGGTCCATCTCATCTGTTTCCACTTCTTCCCTCTCGGCCACAAAATTGTTTTGAAAAGGGGCCTGAATTTTTTGGTCGTCTCTGTCTCTTCCCCTTTCTCTCTGCATAGTCAGGGGAGTTATATTGTTTGGCCTCCTAAAACCTCCTTTTTTTTTGGCGTTTTGAGGGCCCTTGTATGCTTTTCTTTCCTCCATCTTCATTTTCTCCATCTCTGCAGACAGAGACTTCACCAGCTTGGTCAATTCGTCCACTTGAGGGTGGGGCACCGACGGGCCAAAAGTTGAGGCTTAAGATCTTCCCTTTCTCTTGTCTGCGTCAACCTTGTTCCTCAGTCTGTCAGCTGCTAATACATTAGATTCCACCTCTATGTATGCATCTTGCATTTGAGCTAAGGAGGTGGCTCTTCTTTCTCTTAATAAGAGACAGAAATCAGGACCAAACGCACTAGCATAAGAAATTTTGGTATAGGCTTGTGAGGGCTTTATTTCAGCAGGAATCTTATTATACATCTTATTGAATCTTTTGGAGAAGTCGGAGATGGACTCTCCTTCCATATTCTTTAGAGACCCAAACTCTATCATGTAATACATAAAATATTTCATGTCGCCCCACTGACTCAGGAAAGCACTATCCAGGGCTTCGAGCCCAACAATAGATCCGGGGGCCAATCCCCTAAACCACTTCCTCACCTCACCATCCAGGCTCTGGATGAAGACTCTCATCTAGACGTCTTAATTTTCAATGTTGAGTCTGTCTGCATAACTGTAGAAAGTAGCCAGGTGCTCTTCGATAGTTATGTCTCCTTCCCCAATGAACTTGGGCATATACTTCAAGTAGTCTCCAGCAGGGAGAGGATTCATAGGATGGGGTAGAACTAGGGGAGCATATCTGCCAGTGAATATGGTGTCCATTCTATTTAAAGGGGGATTAGCACCATCCATAGGAATATTGAGTGGAGGATAACTTGGAGGAGAAAGAGTTCGCGAGAGGGCTACTGGGAATGAGTCTTGAAGTGGAGTGGGAAACAAGAGGGGATTTAAGGAGAAGGCTAACGAGCTTAAGTCAGCAGGTGCTCCTCTTTGTGCAGGAGTGGGGAAATCTTCTGTGGTCCTGGGTCTATGCCAAGGTACAACTTCAGAGGAGAGGGGAGTGACAAGGATTTCTCCCCCCAATCCCAGATCAGGAGGGGAAAACTCAGCAGGAACACTCCCAAAATTCAGGAAACGGGAAACCTCGGAAGGAGGTCTATTAGGAAACTGAGGAAGAGAGAATGGAGTTCTTATAGGAGGAGAGGGAGAATTACTTGTTTCGATGGTGGAAGCTTCCTCTTCAGGGGCCTTTCCTTTTCTGAGAACCACCTCTGGATCAGTTTCAGGCGTAGCTAGAGGCAGTTGTGGATGAGACCGCGTGTGTCTGCCTCTGAAAGCCACAATTAACACGACAGGTTCGCCATAGTGGAGTCATCACAATGGAGTCGCCAGGTGCACAGTAGCAATCTTCAAAGGCTCTGATACCCGATGCACCTTCGGAATCAAAGGTTCAATGTCACTCAATCCCGGGGAAAATTTTCAACTTCGTCCCCGACAACGACGCCAGAAATGTTAGCATCAGAAGTCACTCTTGGATTGCTTGCAGGAGCAGAGCCCAATGCCCATCAGTTTTATGTCACGATTTTGTTTAATGGGGTGATCAGATGGGTGAAGACTCAAGAAAATATATCTTTAACTCAGAAAACTGGGTCTGGTATGTAGAAATCAAGGGAGGTCTTGATCCAACTTTTGTCAGTAAATGATTAAAGGGTGGTAGAAGGAAGACTTGTGAGAAGGGTGAGCAAGAATTCCTCGAGCAACAAGCCATCGAAAGCTTGAGGATAAAAAACTCAAGAGCCAAGATCCTCTTGGTCTGGAGCTTCAAGGAGCTGAAGAGTGACTCAACTGGATCCTCCAATTTTAAGTCGTTCAACGCTACAAAAATAACAGGAACCGATTAGAAATAATGTAACTGTTACAGTGATCCAACCTACATCATCCTATAACGGCCACAACTCGATTGGATCCTCCAATTCTGAGTTTTTCTAACACAGTAAACAAAGAGACGGGAGGGAAGCTGACATCCATAAAGTAAGAAATCTCAAATGCCATCTACATTAACCAGAGCGACCAGCTCTTCATCAAAACTTTACAAACGAGAGCTTAGCTCAACCATCCATGCTTTACAAAATACAAAGACTGAGTCTATATACTCAGGAAAATTTGCCTAATAGAGGTGTGTCTAGTCACCCAAAGCTTGGTGTACCTTCAGTCGAACTCATAGTGAGATCTTTCTTTAAGCGCCATCTTAACTACGCATGGCCCCTGCAAGGAGGGTAGCTGAGCGATTAAGTGCTGGGCTAGCGTGCTTAGACTTATTTGTCTAGTCGAGGAATTCTGCATGGATTTTTTGAAAAAATCCATACACAAGACCTCTTCGAGCGGACCGCTTTCCAGACCCTCCATCCCCACACTCAATGAATGAAAGGAGGTTTCAACCACCCGCTCTTGTCGTCATTTACTCCAGGCGAGAAACAGTATGGAGATCGGACCCGATGGCACCTGGAGATCATGACTATCCCCTCTATAACTGAACTTGGCACCTTTGGCCTTCTTTACACAACTCCTTCATTTCTCCAAGTGACCATGGACTGTGATCACGTGCTTATTCCCAAGGTTCTTTCGGCGTTCGCGAATATGAAGGGGCTGATCCTTGCTGATCAAAATCGCGATGAGCGATACGTCGAGATGGCTTAATCTGGTGCCACGCGTCCCTCTATATCTGACGGCTCTTAATTCTCCTGACGACAGTGTGGGCCTAGGTCCGGGACTCTCTTGGCACCTTGCACATCGGAATATAATGGAGCTACTCTTTGCACCTTGGAGTCACGATGGGAAAAACACTGAGATGGCTCAATTTGCTACCAGGTGTCCCCTTTGGATGGACAGCTGAAAATGCTTCATGGTGTCGCGGGCCCCAGCTTTGGCACTTTTGGCACTGTCGAGGTTTGGGGTTTCGCGATACAAAGTGATACGAAAATTTTACCCTTTTCAATCACGACTACTGCAAAGCCAATGCAACCAGATCTCGTCCCACGGCCCTTTCGAATGAACGGCTGTCATCCATTCCTGACACTCTTATGGGCACTACCCATTGCGCTAACCTTGGTGCAGCTTTCCTAATCGTGATTTCCCACCCACCGCTGATCTAATTCTTTGGATACATCCTGAACGTCGAAATTGGAGCACTCGCTCGCTTGACCTGGGCCCGAAATGGATTTATTCTGTGTGTTGCGCTTGGGCGCTTCCCGGGCAATCCTGCAGATCTATGTACCTTTGTGCCCCGATACCAAAATTGTTGCTAACATTAGGCTCCATGGGGGATAGAGTCGTCCCCGCAATGCTCTAAGGACTCATTTTGCAATTCCAGTGCCTTGTTGTTGGGCTATGGAATCATTATTAAGCCGGAAAATAAAAACGAAAATGAATAAAGAAACAAAAAGGACAATATTTACAAAACAGAGGAGCCACTGAAGGCTCAGACAAAACATTTTTTAAGAAAATTCCCATTTACTGGGCTGGTGAAAACTTCTTCACCCTCCAAATCCTGCAACCTATAAGTGTTATTTGAGAAAACTTTAGATATTTTGAAAGGCCCGATCCACAGGGCTTCAAATTTGCCATGTTTGCCCTCATCTTGCTTAGGAGCATCCCATTTCAGCACCAGGTCTCCTATCTAGAAACTCTCCTTCTTGGCCTTCTTATCGAAAACCTGCTTGATCTTTTGCTGATGGTCCTGAATTCTGTCCATTGTCTGCTCCCTAGCCTGCTGGACCTCCACTAGTTGATGAATCCTTCTGATCATGTCATCAGGCTCTTCTTGATAATCCTGGAAGAATTTCTCTACGGGAATGGCCAGCTGAGAAGGGAAGACAGCTTCTACTCCGTACACTAACTGGAAAGGGGAGATGCCTATAGATCTCTTTGTAGTCACCCGATCAGCCCACAGAGCTAATTTCAGCTTTGAATTCCAAGCCTTTTTGTTGTCTTCCAACAGCCTTTTGATGATCCTTATCAGGCTTTTGTTGGAGGATTCTCCTAAACTGTTGCCCTGTGGATAATATGGGGTGGAGTGAATCAGTTTGATCCCAAACTGTTCACAAAACTTGGCTAATGGCTCAAACCCGAAAGCGGCTGCATTATCAGTGACAATCTTATTTGGGCAGCCGAACCTTGTGATGAGGTCTTCCAAAAATCCAAGGATTACCTTGTGGGAAGCACTCCTGGTGGGGATAGCTCCAATCCACTTGGTAAAGAAATCTGTAGCAGTCAGGATCCACCTGTGCTACCCACTGGAAGCAGGGTGAATTTCTCTAATGAAATCTAGGCCCCACTACTGGAAAGGTCCTGAAACCGCCACTGGTTTTAACGACAGAGACTTGAGCTGCTACTTTTCTGCAAATTTTTTAAATTTGATGCAGGCTCTGACCTTTTTGCAGACGTCAGTGAACACGGTAGGCCATTAGTATCCCACCCTGAGGATTTTGTGGGATGTGGCTTTCCAAAAATGGTTCCCTCCACACAGGCCGCTATGAAATTCAGCCACGATCATTTCGGCCTATTGCGGACTCGTGCATTTTAAAAGCATCCCTAGGGGGTCTTTCCAATATAAAATTTGATTGATAAGGCAATATCTGACTGCCTTGAGCTTCAGAGCTCTTCCTTTGTTTCTTTGCAGGCCGTCTGGAGGCTGGAGCTCTTGCAGAAAGTATATGACATCCTTATACCAAGGACATAGAGCCAATGGGGGATCCCTTTGAGGGTCTCTTTCAGACAGCCGAACCTGCTGGATTCTTGAGCATTCATTGATAAAACTTATTCCCAAAGCTTGGAAATTGGCTTCAGCCAACAGCTTGGCTAAGCCTTGACCTTTGATCAATTTGGTAGGCTTTATTTCTAGGTCAAACTCCAGAATCATGGCGATCCACTTACTCCTTCTCCCATCTATATTAGGCTAGACGAGAATGTCTTTAACAGCAGCTGAGGGGATGTAAGCGATGATTTTTTACTGCAAGACGTAGATTCTGAATGCATTGAGCGCCTTTACCAGGGCATAGGCCTGCTTCTCCATAGTGTTATACCTGACTTCGGCATCCCTCAATGCTCGTCTGAAATAGGCAATAGGCTGCTCAAGTCATACCTTGTTTGTCTGTAATAAAATAGCAGCCACCGTGTCAGGAGAGGCAAAGGAGAAAATAAGGAAATCCTTTGAGTAGTCGGGACTAATAAGCATGGGGGCTTCATTAAGCATGGGGGATTCAGTCAGGGCCTTCTTTATTTGCTCGAAGGAATGTCATGATTCAGAAGTCCACCTCACTTCGTTTCCTTTCCTTAGCATGGTTGTTATAAGTTTTACTTCCTCAGCAAAGTTAGGCACAAACCTGCTCAGAAAATTTATCTTACCAAGGAAAGATTGGACCTCCTTGTTGGACCTCGGGACTAACAAGGCTTGTATTGCCTCAACTCTGCTAGGGTCAATCCTGACTACTTCTACTGATACTATGTGGCCTAGTAATTTTCCCTCCTGTATGGCGAACAGAGATTTCTTGGGGTTTAATGAGATGCCAAAACTCCTGCATTTTAGGAAAACTTTCCTGAGATGATGACAGTGTTCTTTATCTGACTTTGAAAACACTATGATGTCATCCATATAGACGACCACAAATTTATCCTTTTCTCCGATGAAAGCTATGTCCATGGCACGCTGGAACGTTTCCCCTGCATTCATTAACCCAAATGACATCTTGGCATACATGAATGTGCCCCATGGAGTGGTGAATGTTGTCTTTTCCCTGTCCTCAGGTAGAACAGAGACTTGATTGTAGCCAGAGAAACCATCAATCATGGACATCCTGGAAGCTCCTGCTACCCTCTGTAGTATATGTTCCATATTTGGTAAGGGGTAGTTATCCTTTTGTGAGCTCCTGTTCAGGTTTTTGAAGTCCACACAGAACCAAATCTCTCCATTCTTTTTCCTTACTGGCACCAAGTTGGCCACCCACTCTGAATATCTCAGTGGCACAATGATCTGAGCTTGAAGCAGCTTCTTCACTTCCCTCTCCATGATAGGAAGCAGCATAGGATTGATCTATCTCAGCTTCTACCTAAATGGATATGCCTCCTCTTTTAATGGGATTTTATGATTGATGACAGAAATTTCATATGTTTTGAGGTCTTCATAGGTCCAGGCAAACACATCAGCAAATTCCCTCAAAAGTCCAATGTATTCAGACCTCTGCTCCTTTGTCATATTTCTTGATAATTTGACCAACTTGGGCTCACTCTCAGTCCCAATGTTGCACTGAATAGTACCAGTGTCATCCTTCGAGGTCTCTCCTTTTAATGACACATCATTTCTATCAAAAACCCTTTCCAAAGGAACCAGTCCCCTTGGAATATGATTGTTGGGTAGCTGCACAATGTTACGCTCTACAATCTTATTTAGAAAATTACCCCCATCAAGATTTTCTTCAGAGACAGAGTCTTGGTCGATGTGCATCTCTGAAAATTCTTCGACAATCTCCAAGAACTTCTTGATCTCGAGATCATCCTCGAATACCTTCCAATGTTTGACGTTGTCAGGTATGGAGGGCCTGTATTTCACTTCCACATCATATATGAATTTAGGCGGCAAGGGTACTTTGAAATTACTTGTCGATGTAGCTAAGGAATCTTCCACTGTGTTCTCCTCTCTTGGGATGAAAGAAATGTTAAATGCTGAGAAGAAACTGTCAATTAGGTCCCATACCTCATTTCTGTAACTCCTGAGTCAAGGACGCTTAGCCTGATAAGCACTTCTGATCTGTTGGACCACCAACTCTACGTCATCGAACACTGCTACCTCCTGAATTCCTATTTCTCTTGCGGCTCTTAATCCTAGGATAAGAGCTTCATACTCTGCCACATTGTTGGTAGCTTCAAATTCTATTTTGTACGACAAAGATATAGTTTCCTGAGTAGGTGACACAAAAATCATCCCAGCTCCGACGCCTTCCCTGGAAGAGGCTCCATCAAAGAACATTTTCTAGATGGGGGTGATGGAGGGAGGAAATTTAGGGAATATGGTGGGTTTCTTTATGAGTTTAAGAGGAGTTTTGGGAGCATGGGTGAGTTGAAGCACACTGGAACCTAAATCAGTATCTAAGGCGAAAATGGGATGGTTGGTAGGGTTGGCCTCATCACTGATTATATAGTCCAGTTGGGCTTCCCTGTATAGTCTTCTATGCTCTCCTCCAAAAACTGGGATAGTAGCGTATGTGAGGTCCACCTGCAAATTTCCCCCCAGTATTTTTATCCAAGATCTTGATAACAACATACCTAACTTGGGGGGGACATCAGACACTACAATATCCATGACCACACTTTTCATGGGTAACTGAAACAAGGTCACGACCAGGTCTTTGATAACTCCTAGACACTGAACTTTCTTGGAGTCAAATGAATAGAGGTCGTGATAGGCTCGGGTGACTTCTAGTCCTAACTCTTCCATGACAGTTTTGGGCATGAGGTTATGAGAAGCCCCCGAATCCATCAAGCAGTTATGCAGTACCTTGTCATGTATGTTCAGGGATGTGTAGAAAGGGGGGGATGAGTAATCTCTGTCTTCTACCATAGGACCTAAAATAACTGCAGGCTTTTCCTCTTGCAAGTTGATGGATTCTGTGGGAAGGCATGAGGCTTCAGACTGTAATAGCTCAGAGAAGCGTTTTTTGAATTCTTCATGTTTAATTAGCTCGGTCAGGGGCACAGGGATTCTAATCTTTTGAATCTCATGCTCAAAATTAACAGAAGATGTAAGCTTGGGAATTTCTCTGATTTTGGGAACATGACCCTGGACAATGGGAGAGAGGGGTTGACCCTTCTTACCTCTATTTTTTTCCGCTACTTCATTAACAGGATTCTATGTTCTAGCGGACCGCTCAGGAACATCAAGTGTTGCTTTCCCTTTTTTAGACCTCAGATTATATCTGCCTTGGTTGCCACTAGCCTTGTCTCCCTTGCTCAGTTCATTTAGCTGACTATCCATGAGAGACTCCTCATATGCCGATTGAGTGAGATGAGGAAAAGGAGGAGTGTCTCCAAAGCAATGGATTTCAGGGTCCAGCTCATCTGTTTCCACTTCTTCCCTCTCGGCCACAAAATTGTTTTGAAAAGGGGCCTGAATTTTTTGGTCGTCTCTGTCTCCTCCCCTTTCTCTCTGCATAGTCGGGGGAGTTATATTGTTTGGCCTCCTGAAACCTCCTTTGTTTTCGGCGTTTTGAGGGCCCCTGTATGCTTGTCTTCCCTCCACCTTCATTTTCTCCATCTCTGTAGATAGATACTTCACTAGCTTGGTCAATTCGTCCACTTGAGGGTGGGGCACCGACGAGCCAGAAGTTGAGGCTTCAGATATTCCCTTTCTCCTTTCTGCGTCAACCTTTTTCCTCAGTCTGTCAGATGCTAATACATTAGATTCCACCTCTATGGCTGCATCTTTCATTTGAGCTAAGGAGGTGGCTCTTCTTTCTCTTAATAAGAGACAGAAATCGGTACCAAACGCACTAGCATAAGAAATTTTGGTTGAGGCTTCTGAGGGATTTATTTTAGCAAGAATATTATTATACATCTTATTGAATCTTTTGGATAAGTCGGAGATAGACTCTCCTTCCATCTTCTTCAGAGACCCAAACTCTGTCATGTAATACATAAAATATTTCCTATCGCCCCACTGCCTCAAGAAAGCACTATCGAGGGCTTCGATCCCAGCAATAGATCCGGGGGCCAATCCCCTAAACCACTTCCCCACCTCGCCATCCAGGCTTTGGACAAAGACTCTCATCCAGACATCTTCATTTTCAATGTTGAGGTTGTCTACATAACTATAGAAAGCAGCCAGGTGCTCTTCGGCAGTTATGTCTCCTTCCCCAGTGAACTTGGGCATATACTTTAAGTAGTCTCCAGCAGGGAGAGGATTCATAGAATGGGGTAGAACTAGGGGAGCATATTTGGCAGCGACTATGGTGTCCATTCTATTTAAAGGGGGATTAGAACTAGCCATAGGAATATTGAGTGGAGGAGAACTTGGAGGAGAAGGAGTTCACAACGGGGCTACTGGGAATGAGTCTCGAAGTGGCGTGGGAAACAACAGGGGATTTAAGGAGAAGGCTAACGAGATTAAGTCAGCAGGTGCTCCTCTTTGTGCAGGAGTGGGGAAATATTTTGTGGTCCTGGGTCTATGCCAAGGTACAGCTTCAGAGGAGAGGGGAGTGATAAGGATTTCTCCCTCCAATCCCAGATCAGGAGGGGAAAACTCAGCAGGAACACTCCCAAAATTCAGGAAACAGGAAACCTCATAAGGAGGTCTAGTAGGAAATTGAGGAAGAGAGAATGGAGTTCTTACAAGAGGAGAGGGTGGATTACCTATTTTTATGGTGGAAGCTACCTCTTCAGGGGCCTTTCCTTTTCTGAGAACCACCTCTGGATCAGTTTCAAGCATAGCTAGAGGCAGCTGTGGATGAGACCACGTGTGTCTGCCTCTGAAAGCCACAATTAACACGGCAGGTTCACCAGAGTGGAGTCATCACAATGGAGTCACCAGGTGCACAGTAGCAATCTTCAAAGGCTATGATACCCGATGCACCTTCGGAATCAGAGGTTCAATGTTGTTCAATCCCAGGGAAAATTTTCAACTTCGTCCCCGGCAACGGCGCCAGATATGTTAGCATCAGAAGTCATTCCTGGATTGCTTGCAGGAGTAGATCCCAACGCCCATCAGTTTTATGTCACAATTTTGTTTAATGGGGTGATTAGATGGGTGAAGACTCAAGAAAATATAGCTTTAACTCAGGAAACTGGGTCTGGTATGTAGAAATAAAGGGAGGTCTTTATCCAACTTCTGTCATTAAATGATTAAAGGGTGGTAGAAGGAAGACTTGTGAGAAGGGTGAGCAAGACTTCCTTGGGCAACAAGCCTTCAGAAGCTTGAGGATGAAAAAATCAGGAGCCAAGATCCTCTTGGTCTGGAGCTTCAAGGAGCTGAAGAGTGACTCAACTAGATCCTCCAATTTTAAGTCATTCAACGCTACGA
Organism: Picea glauca; assembly: GCA_000966675.3. Lineage (NCBI taxonomy): Eukaryota > Viridiplantae > Streptophyta > Pinopsida > Pinales > Pinaceae > Picea > Picea glauca. The sequence goes on along the minus strand of JZKD02S0267077.1, from coordinate 1,463,593 downwards.
AAATAACAGGAACCGATTAGAAACAATGTAACTATTACAGTGATCCAACCTACATCATCCTATAATGGCCTCAACTCGACTAGATCCTCCAATTCCGAGTTGTTCTAACACAGTAAACAAAGAGATGGAAGGGAAGCTGACATCCATAAAGTAAGAAATCTCAAATGCCATGTACATTAACCAGAACGACCAGCGCTTCATCAAAACTTTACAATCGGGAGCTTAGCTCAACCATCCATGCTTTACAAAATATAAAGACTGAGTCTATATACTCAGGAAAGTTTGCCTCACAGAGGCATGTCCAATCACCCAAAGCATGGTGTCCCTTCAGTCGAACTCATACTGAGATCTTTCTTTAAGCGCCATCTTAACTACGCATGGCCCCTGCAAGGAGGGTAACTGAGCCATTAAGTGTTGGGCTAGCGTGCTAAGACTTCTCTGTCTAGTCGAGGACTTCTGCATGGATTTTTTGAAAAAATTGATACACAGAACCTCTTCAAGTGGACCCCTTGCCAGACCCTCCATCCCCACACTCAATGAATGAAAGGAGGTTTCAACCACCCGCTCTTTCCGTCATTTACTCCAGGCGAGAAACAGTATGGAGATCAGACCCGATGGTGCCTGGAGATCGCGACGATCCCCTCTATAACTGAACTCGGCACCTTTGGCCTTCTTTACAAAGCTCCTTCCTTTCTCCAAGTGACCACGGACTGTGACCACGTGCTTATTCCCAAGGTTCTTTCAGCTTTTGCAAATATGAAGGGGCTAATCCTTGCTGATCGAAAGTGCGATGAGCGATACGCCGAGACGACTTAATCTGGCACCACGCGTCCCTCTAGATCTGATGGCTCTTAATTCCCCCGACGAAACTGTGGGCCTAGGTCTGGGACTCTCCTGACACCTCGTGCATCGGAATATAACGGAGCTTCTCTTTGCAGCTTGGAGTCGCGATGGGCGAAACGCCGAGATGGCTCAATTTGCTGCCAGGTGTCACCTTTGGATGGATGGCTGAAAACGCTTCGTGGTGTCGCAGGCCCCAGCTTTGGTGCTTTCGGTGCTGTCTGGGTTCAAGGTTTCGCGATACAAAGTGATAAAAAACTTTTACCCTTTGCACTCGTGACTGTCAAAAAGCCGATGCGACCAGATCTCATGCCACGTGCCCTTTGGGATGAACAACTGTCATCCATTCCTAAACATGCTATGGGCTCTATCCATTGCGCTAACCTTGGCGCAGTTTTGCTAATCATGATTTCCTGCCCACCGCTGATATGATTATTTGGATACATCCTGAACTTCGAAATCGGAGTGCTCGCTCGCTTGACCTGGGCCCGAAATGGATTTCTTATGTGTGATGCGCTTGGGCACTTCCCGGGAAATCCTGCAGATCTGTGTACCTTTGTGCCCCGATACCAAAATTGTTGCTAATAGGTTCAACAGTGTTGCGCTATGTAAGTTTGTCAATTCCGATCAGGCGACCACATGTCAACTAAATCTAATTCTATGAGAGATTTCAGGGCCGTAGTTTCTTCAATTTGATCCTAAGATCGCACTGAGGATCTCAAAAGGTGTCGACTTTACAGGTATCATGTGTAGTCTCCTTTGCATATTAATTCTCAGAGGAAATTTATGATCAAGTTTTATGTTTGTTAAGCTTGCAGGGTAGTAAAGGAGCCATATTTTCATACCTGTGAATGTCCTTGCCCGTGTCCATGGTCTGATTATTGTTGTTTTCTTTAACCATTGAAGTCTCAAGCCTGTAATAGCCTATCCTCTGTGTATGCGTTGTGCTACCCAGAGGCACCACTCAAACCCTCTATGTTTTCCTTATTCCCTTTCATCCTATACAAAGAGCCATTTCAAGTTACCCCTTCATAGTCTATGCTCTAAAAATCTTGTACGAGTCTAAAGGTCTATTTCCCATAGTCAAGCTCGGATTTCTAAGCACTTTCAATTTTAAAGGGCCACCCTTGTGCATTTGAAACCTGAATTGAAGCTTTCTGGTCATTAGCATCCCTTAAGCCTCTTAAGAACCCTTTTTTTGAGTCATGGAGACCCCTCAGTCGAAGAAATCACACAATGGTGGCAAGATAGTTAGGACAGAACCAGTGGACATGCACCTTTTTTACACAGAGCCCATGGAAAGGGAGATATTTCAAAGAGAAGGATGCCTCTCTTTCTGCCAGAACATGCAGAGAGGCCATCTAGAGGTAGCAAAATAGTTTGCATTAAATTTTGATGGCAAGAAAACCAGAGTTGGGGATTTGGAATTTGAGGTAACTGGAGCCTCCATCTCAGCTGCAACAGGGATTCCCATTTCAGGTGAAAAGTGGTTCAAGGCCATGGTTTTGAGTTCACCTTTTTTTAAAGATCTGTTCAAGCCTAAATATCGAGCCAATGAGTTGTCTAAGAGTATGCCAAGGAATCAACTGATCGAGCAGTTTGATAGAATTTTGAAAATCATACAGAGATATTTTACTTGTGAAGGGAGATTTAACACCTTGTATCATTACCACATAAGGATGTTGTTACATTTTGCTAGTAATATTGAGATGAATGTTCCTTATTACCTGTTGAGAAGTATAGATAAAATTTCAGATAGGGTTCAAGCCAAATCTAAGGATGTGGATTCTAGCCTTTTCCACTCTGGGTTGATCAAAATGTTAGTCTCTGAAGAGTTGGTAAAGAAAGATATTTCATGGGAGAATTTTGTGGTTACTTCTCACTTCAAGTTGGACCCAGCACCTACTCCCCAATCACAGATTGCAGGTCCTTCAGCATCCGCCAGTACTAAAGCAGGTATCAGCAAGAAGAGAAAGGGCAGAGCCCCTGTTTCAAAGATCAACAAGCAGGTCAGGGAAGCTGAGGAGGAAGTTTTTCCTTCTCCACACAGAGATTTCTCACCACCACCTCCACTAGGGTTAGAAGAAGTGCCTTCTTCTACCAAGGTGAAATCGAAAAAAGAGAAGAAGCTTCTCTTTCCCTCTTCTCCCCCAGCAGTCGAAATCAAGGGTAAAATACCTTTCACTAGGTCACCAATTCCTAAGGAGTTTTTCAAAGAACAGTCTTTACTAGAAACCACTATGTAGAAAAGGAAGGGTAAAGGTACCAAAATACCTTTTGAGAGTAAAGATGAAGTCTCTGTGAAAGACTTTGAAAAACCTATGAAGAATAGAGAAGTTTTTGTGCAAGAGAATAAGCATAAAGGAAAAGGTTTTGAGAAGGTTGATGAAACACACAAGGAAATTCCTGTACATATGGAAGAAGAGGACGAGAAGAATCCTATTGAGACTGTACATGTCCCTAACCCCCCTGGTAGTCAGACCTTGAAGAGACTTATTAGAAAACTTAAGGAGTCAAGAAAAGAAGTGGCTAAATTGAAAAAGGAAGCCATATCTGACAGAGCTTATGGATGGCTACAGTCATACCCTTGACATGGCAAGATTGGCAGCAAAAAGGGGTCAACCCCTTCATAGGTAGCTCCAGAATGTCTACAGGTAGAACAGAGGCTTCTAGGCTCAGAACAGGAAGCTAAAGGAAGAATTGAATCATTTCCAAGATGAGGTAGCCCAAAGGAATGTACATGCTTTGGTTGAATCTGCCATTGAATATGACAAACCAACAGCTAAGGAGAGCTCAACTATATTGAAGAAGCCTACCAGTGCTAAGAAGAAGAAGACTACTAAGTCAATTTTAGATACTCTTTCTACCAGAAAGAGTGTGAGGCTAAGTGTCAATATGCCAAAATAGTTGGTAAGGGGTAAGCTCCATTTTTGGGATTGTTCCTTTTTGGGAGGGTTAACTAATATGCAAATACTATCTCTGCCATCTATATAGGCTTCTAGGAGTTTAGCTATATGGATTTTGAGTTTTTGTTGAGTGCTAGCTTCACTCAGTGGTAAATGCCACTACCTATGGTATAGTCAAGGCACCTAATTAAAATGGTTTTTGTCATAATGGAAGGACACAAACTGCTCTACACATGTTCTAGATTCAAAGGCACTGTGTTTTGGCAATGCTACCCAAACCTATATGCAGATGCAGTCTAAGTTGCGCTACGTAAAGGTGTTGTGTAATATCTTACAGAGAACAGAAGTTGCACAGAGGAGTGAAACACAGTGGTGCTACGTAAAGCGCTGCGTATTATTCCATAGAGGGCAGAATTGGTATACGGGTGCAACCCAGTGGCGCTATGTAAAGCATTGCGTAATATTTGACAGGGAGCAGGCTTACACACATGAATACCACAGGGGCGCTACCTAATATTGCAACATAGGATAAATGTTGTCGCATATATGCAGCATAGTGGCACTACCTACATGTGCTACCTTCTCTCCTTGCTTCATTTTAGGGTGAGCTACCCAGAGTTGCTACATAAGGAAGTTGCCAGCAAACACTAGGAATCTAGGAGGACTAGGCCAACATCTTGGGATAATTTAATGATGGAGAAAGGGACAGAAGTAGCAGTTGGAATTCCGAGGACAACTACAGGCTCCAAAGGGACACATGGAAAAATGGAAGCTGAGCAGCAAAAGAGGATCAAAGTAGTTAGAAACATGATTGGATTAGTCATCAACATTTCCCTATTTTATAGCATAGGTTGTTATCTGAGTTGTTAGAATAAATAAATGTTTAGAGATTTTCAAGGGAAAGAGGCCAGCGCGTACCTCCAGCTGTTGCCTCCCTTTCTTGTTATAATTAGATAGATCAATTTATTCAGAAGGGTCGGATGGTTGAGAAAGGCTCCCTATACTGTAATATTTTTTATGAAGCGGCTATGATCTAACTGTGTACTGGACTTAAGACTTTTTGACTAATAGAAATCAGCTTCTATTTCAGCCTATCTACTTCTAATGCTAAATGTTCATGTTTTGAATGCTTCACATGGATAACTATGGTAATGTTATGGTGGATGTTTGATCATTATATTGTCATGATGTTTATTTATCTTCTTGGTTTCTAATTTCAAGAAGATCTTGTTTTAAGAAACTTTCTTCCTTAGGCTCTTTTAGACCTGATGTTTGTAGTAGCCCTTACATTCCTCTCATTCAAGTCTTCCTTCTATCCACATTTACTCCAAAACTATTGGTTGAAGTTAGTCAAGAACTTATTTGCTGGTACATGTTAGCCCTATTTCTGAGTTAGGATATTATCATTTCAAGTCTTTTCCATTTGACCTTTTAAAAAACACTCATACATTCACATATAATCTGATGGGTATTGGGCTTACCTTCCTTGCAATCATAAGGTGACTCCTAGTGCTAACAGGTTGTAGGATATATTCCATCATCCTCATAAAAAATTTTGGAGCATTTGTCAAACCAAGGGCATGACCAGCCATTCAAAAAGACCATCTTTTGACTTGAAGGTGGTCTTCCATACATTTGTCTATTCTATTGGGACCTGGTGGTAGCCAAACTTCAGATAAATCTTACTGAAGTATTTGTCCCCCATGAGTTGATCAAGGAGGTCATGGATTCGAGGAATCGGGTACCAGTTTCGGACTGTGATTTTATTCAGGGCCCGGTAATCAATGCAGAGTCGTCAAGTCCCGTCTTTCTTCTACACTAGCACGATTGGGATCCCAGAAGGTGATGATCTGGGATGGATGTGCCCCTTGTGGAGAAGTTCTTGGATCTGCCTCTTGATCTCCTCATTTTCTAACAAAGAGTGGTGGTATACTGGCCCATTGGGTAGCGGTGCGCCTGGGGTCAAATCGATGGGATGCTTGACCTGGTAGTGCAGAGGTACCCCGATAGGAGAAGAGAAGATATCTGAGTATTCTTCCATGACCTTATCCACTTTCTTCTATTGTGTGGAGTGATCGATCGCGGAGGCCATGGATGTGGCTTCGATCTTTCTCTCACTTTGGGAGAGAATCACGAAGAATACAAATTTCCCAGTCTGAGAGATGACCTTTCTGCATTGCTTGGCAGAGATCAAGGAAATAGCACTAGGAGGGACTGCCTCGGGTATCCTATACAATTTTCTGTTCAAAGTAATAATAACACTATGACGCCTAGACTCATATACAGCATGACGTTTCCATAAATAAGGTTGGCCCAAAATAAAATTACAAACTTCGAGAGGCGAAATATCACACAATACCTCATCTTTGAAGGGCTAGATGTCATACGACAGTCGACATGGTTGGCTAACGTGGAGATCGCTTCCTTGGCAGAGCCATCCGATGGTGTAGGGTTGTGGGTACAGCATTGTCGACAGGGCTAGCTGCTTGATGACCTCTATTGAGATGAGTTTCTTATGGCTATCGCTATCAACAATGAAGTGCAGCGGGGTGCCTTTCACCCACATTTGTTAATGGAAGAGGCGCTCACCTTCTGCTGGTTCGTCTGGTTTACTAGGATAGAACTTGGTGGTAGCAACGATAGCACTGGGTTCCGCATGAATGATTCTATCTTCCCCTTTCTGGTTTTGACTCAGAGTCATAACTCACATCTGATTCAGAGGCTTTCAGTTCAGCCACCAGCGACTTCTTTGAGTGGAAATCATCAGTGTTTTTCCAAGGGATCTTATGGAAGTCGCACCACTTCCCGATATCTTTCTTTGTCTTTCTGGTGTCCTTCTTTGCTTACGGCTTGGATTGGTTGTCTTGATATTGTCCATATTTTCTCTATCCTTTGTTATGTGGGTTGGGGCTGCCCTTTCCTGTATTTTTCTGTGCGGGGTTCCCATGCCCAAATTGTCGTGTCTTTTGTTTGAGCTTCTGCTCGATTTTGACAACATATTGGTAGGCCATGCCCAAGGATGAGATGTCCAGAAATTCCATTTCATTCTGTATGTATCTATGCAGAGCACCGCGATACTTGAGCACCATATTTCTCTCATAATATTTGATACCCATCTTGGTGCGCAAGGTATGGAATATATTTGTGAACTCTAGCACTGCTTGGTCTCTTTCTTGCCGCAGTGTGGTCCATTTGGTATACAAGTCATCATAACTTCCGATAGGGTAGTATTTTTTCTTAATAGCATCCCTGAAGGATTCCCAGGTGGTCATGACTGTAAATAATGAGGGTTCCTCTGTTTCCTTTTGATCACAGAAAGTTTCCCACCAATCTTTGACATGGGGAATGGCTTTGAGGAGTGCAAAAGTAATATTTTCTCTATTCGAAAAGTTATGGATAGAAAAATACCCTTCTAGTAGATTCAACCACTTGTCTACAGCATCTGCGTCTAACTAACCTTCAAATATAGGAATATTGAAGTTTATTTGTACCTTGAAGGGGGTGGCGCCTCCGCTTGAGGAAGATGTGTCGCTTGTTGGTAGCTGCCGAAGAATTTGCACAAAACTATCCATCATCTATTTTCTCTATTGTGTGAGGGCTTCCTTAGTAAACATTTTGAAAGGATCTCATGCCCTGTCATCTTTCTTTTATCCTGCCATGAGAGGTCGTTTGGATGGGTGAGAGATTTTGTCCTCAAGAGAAACAAGCTCGAGACCCAATTCTTTGTACCTTGACCTCATTGGGGACATGCATTAAGACGACAAGGAGCAGACCGCTATGATACTACTAATATTCCTTGGTGTAGGAGTTTCCCTGCTTTGACGACTCGATAAAGATCGATTCTTTGTTGTCAAGTGCCCTTGATCTGTGTGTCCACAATATGATCACTGGATGCATGTTTCATGCAGTCAGGGTTGAGATATGTTGGTGTCAGCTTCTCTTCTATCTTTGGGATGTCCAATAGTGGTGAGAAATATGGTCAAAGGATATCCACGTTGAATATTGGGTGCAGGCCAAGGAAAGGGGGAATGTTGAGCTCAAAAGCATTGTCACCCACAGCCTTGGTGATGGTGTACAACCCATAATGGAGTGGGTGAAGCTTTTGATGGGGCCCTGTAAGGCATTCTTTCTGCAAGTGAAACCAAAAAAATTTTCCCACCTAAAACTTATGTGGCACCCGATGTTGATCATGGCACTGCTAGCCTGTTTGAATGGTGGTGGCTTATCTCTGAGAAGAGATGTGACAGATGCGCTCATTCACAAGAAGATCATTACAATGAGGCTCTGAAAGACATTTTTACAATAAACCAGAATGTCACAAACCCTAGACAACCAAAAAACCTAACCCTGGGAGATGAAGCACCAAAATTCATATGGGCCCCGTTTGGGTAAGTTAGTACATCAACTTCCCGGGGTTGAAACTTTTGCATACGATATTCGTTTGGGGTGAACGATAGCTCATTGGAAAGGTATTGTCGAGGAGATTCATTTTGGGGGCTCAATCAAATCCTTTGGATATCTTTGAGAAGCTCGATCCCAAAAAACCTTCATTTAGGCCCTCAAAATGGCCTCGGAAGTTAAAAACTGCTAAAAATAGTAAATTACCAAAATTGCCAGAAAATTGTTTTGAGCCAGTTGGAAAAGGTGGTTGGCCACCAATATCCACCTGGATCAATTGAGCAATAAATATGCAACAAGCATTGGAAGTAGGTATGTACTCAATTATCAAGGTTGTTGATCATGGCAATTGAGAGAATTTAAGATTGCCAAAGAAAAAGAGGGAGGACACAAATGAAATGGATGATTATTATTCCTTCACAAAGATAGATAACGTGGATGAGAAAAACAACTCTCATCGCAACATAAAGAAAAAGAATACTCATTTATAAGCTTGATTTGGAGACTAAGAAGATATTATTTAAATGAGTTATGAATTTCTTGTTTGTTTTTCTCTAAATAATGATACTTCAATGATTTAATGTATGATCTTCACACTCAAATTTAATAAATTTATTAAGTTTGTGTTTTCTTCCATTACGCTTTATGAAATTGTTTCCATTATATATACTATCAACTTTGAAAATTACAGCCCTTAAATTTAAACCATGGAATTTAATAATCTTTAACTTTTAAACATCTTTCCATCATATAAATTGACTATATAAATCTCTTGGCATTTTTAAATCATTAATTATTTTTTTTGTCTTTAAAAATTGTTTATTTATAAAAACTTATTTCTCAAACTAAAATATTACCTTTACTACTTTTTTTCCAATGGAAATTTACTCATTATATTGATATATAATTTTTTTCTTGACTGATACTGTTATCAATCCAAGAAACTCTTTGGGGTTGTAGGCCAAAGATGCTTGGTAACTCAAGAATATGGTAAATTTGGTATGCTTGGATCAATGGGATAACTCAATGGTTAATGAGAAGAACAACTTATCATGCATTCGAATAAGACAGTGCTTTTAGAAATCAATGATCAGACAGAGTAATTGAAATAGGGTATGAAGAACACTAATCTAGATAACCAAGTACATTAACATGAAAGGTCATACAAGATAGTAAGAGATCCTTTAATTCAAATTCATGAGCTAAATAAGAATATGACAGTTCTTAAAAGCTGAGCTAAACTGAATCAAAGTACAGATTAATGCAACACATGAACAAATCTGACATTTGTAGCAAAAGAATATTTTGATTCATATCAAGATAAGAGTCTAAGTACATGAGCCAAAATGTATCCAAGATTGTACCCCCTAGTTCATCTTTTGTCTTCAGCTTTATAGCTTTACAATACAGTTTTCAAATCCTAAAAGAGTGGATCAGATATGCTAAAGATAGAAAGTTAAAACTAAATTACAAAAGATAAGGAATGATCCTCAAAATGAGATCAATTCCACATTTCATGGTCTTCAGATGATGTCGAATTCCTGTGCAGTGCAGATAAGCCTTCCAAGGTTGTTTGATGACTCTTTGAGGAAGATCAAATTCGAATTTGCTGAGTTGTGAAAAAACCCCAATTTGTTGCCACTAAAATAGGTACCAAAACCAACTTGAATACCTCTTCTAATCCTTATACATCAAAAATGGATCTTGAATCTGACTTTATAATTCAACATCTATCCACTAAAAGAGTTTTCAAGTGATTCGGATTAGTAAAACTTTGATCTGGGCAACATTTCACCAAATCTGGCCAGTGACAGGTTTCGGTAGTTAATACCAGTAAAAATTGGGTGTCTTAACCACCGAAAGCTCTGCTTTCGGTGGTTAATGAACACTTTTCAGGTCCGCCTAAACCATAGAAAGCTAAGCTTTGTCCAAAAATTCAAAACTGCAAAAATTGATTACCTTGTTGATTTGTTGAATGTTCAAGGTCTCTTTGGTGATGCCCCTGAATGTCACAATGGTGAACAACTCATGTCTTTTCTTGAAATCTCCTTGACCTAATGCGCAAAGAAGAAAAGTAGGAGACTGAGAGAAGAGAAGTATGCATTTTTTTTTGAAAAGAGTATAAGAATTGAATTTATGGATGCTAGAGTTTTGTTCTCGAACAGTCAAACATGTATATGTTTGTGCCCAGCTATTTCCTGCCCAAATTTTTCACTCTCTTTCTGAATCCTTGCCTTGATAACCATCTCTTGATTTCCAATACCCCCAATCAACCATCTTTTCTTTTTTCCATTGAATGCATTGTGAATAATAACTAATGGTGGCCATAAAATAAGATCTTGATTATTTTCCATTTCTTCAGGTTTTGAGAATGACTGGTATGATTCTTCATGATCTAGTGAAGAGGCATAGCTCCATCCCAATAGGACACAGAATGATTTATACAGTCCCAAGTGTTCTGATCACAGCACAGGATTTGGGGCATTGTATGCATGCATAACAAGGCTGTAAGTATCCATAAAATCTTTGGATTAGCTCATGATTTTCTGGACTGTCGATTTGTTGAATGCAACATATCCAAATCCTGCAACAACAACCTGAAATATGAAAGATTTTCCACCTTCCGATGCGTGATTTCTTTTTCTACAAAGTTGCTTCCTCATGGCCTTTCTCACATACAGCTCGGTGCCTTTATTTATTTAAACATCACAATTGAAAGTCGATATGGTAGCATAATCCCATGTTCAGGCATGACTTGTTTTGCATGTGCATATCAACCAATTAACATTTTATTATCCTCTAAGAATTTGTATGTTGGAACCTCAAGGTTGTAAGGTGCAGGACCCTTCCTAATTCAGCCAGATATGTCATAATGAGATCCATGACAAGGACATAACCAACCTCCATAATCTCTGGCATTGGGCAAAGCAACACAACCAAGGTGGGTACAAACACCAACTACAACAAGCCACTGAACAGGAGAAGAATGCATCTGTAATGTACAACTGATATCTAGCCATGATAAGGATATGGCACCTCCAGAGGGTCGACAACTTTTCCCTCTATAATTTTGTTAATGTTGCAGTCAGGAAATTCGCTTCATTTTGGGTCAAACTGCTAATGAAATCCCATCACTATAATAGTAATACCCTAGAAACACCTGTATAATGCATTCTGTAACACTGGCATATGCGATCTCAAATGGGCAAACTCGGCCTTGTATGACATCTAGCTCCTTGTGGCTCAATTTGTATGCAACCTACATTTCGTAAACACCTGTAATCTGACTGGCTCAAATCTCAAAACCCTTCGATTCCCTGAAACTTGGCATTAGTACTTAGCTTGTTTGGTTTGGTGTGCTAGGATTTCAATGTGGTTTGTGATTGACATGTGGACAGATGATTTCACCTATCAAATGTTCCAAAAGTTGAGCTATCTCCAATCACAGACAGCTACGCATACAATCTTTTTCATGAAAACCGGGCTCCTGCCAGAAAGATTTTTTTAATTGGTGTATTGATACAAAACCAAAAATATCTTAGCGCTTATCCTTTTGTTGGTGGCTCCTTTTGTGGAAAAATGATTTTGACATACCAATGCTTCTAATAATCAATGTTATCGTCACTATTGAATAGTTGTGCCTTCATTGACACCTATATATTCAATCACTTGGGAACCTCTGTATTTTTATTATTGTTTGTAAACAAAATCCCCCATACAATTAGTGAATTGACATGTAGGTTGGGCTTGACTGACTTGGGATTTTGATGTGGTGGCCTCAACCCTATACTTTATTCCATGCACTAAATTTGGTAGTAGGATTAGACTTAGGTCTTAGAATGCTTCACTTAATGTGCACACACCACACGAATCTAAAAAAGGAAAAAACTATGGTTTAGGCTATGTATCAATTGACAATATGAATTTGTGAAATGCAAGTTGAAGACCGAATAATGAAGGTTTGAAGCAATCATGATCAATGAGAGCTAATAAGGAAACAAGAAATTTAAGACACTGGCTAAAAGCTAATAAGAAAAATGGGTGAAACAGAGAGAGAGAGAGAGAGAGAGAGAGAGATAAAAATGTTCTCAAAAACCAATGCATTTTGATCGCTAACAGACACAACTCGAAGGAAAAGCCAACCCAAAGACTTGGAGGTACCAAATTCCAAATGAAACCAAACAGACATAAGCTAAACAAGCTAGCATGCAGGCTTCAAAAAAGAAACCCCTCGAAACAGGCATATATAACTTTGTACCCCTCATCATCCACACCATAACCTCAAAAAAGGAATGGAGAAAATAGACAGTTCCACGCCCCCAGTAAGGACGTCAAAGTGTTACCCAACATCAGACATCCCCAAAAAGGACCTCAAAGTGTTACCCAACACCGCATGCCCTGAGAAAGAACCTCAAATATCTGGCCCAAAACCTCTTCGAAAATGTGGAAGATAAAAGGAAAAAAAACAAGTAGCCTCTTCCTGCAAAACCAGAGAGAGCCACCATAGATCAACCAAGCCCAGCCACTGGAGGAAAGCCTGAACCAGAGGAAACAGCTTGAGCCTACAAGAAAACCCATCACATCTAGACTACTGCAAACAAGAAAATGGATCTCGACGGATTGCCACATCAGCAACCAAACGAGAACCTGACAAGGAAACCAGAGCTGAGGGCGACTTGGCTCCACAGCCATCGAACTGATCCTTCACTCTAGACCAAAGGCAGATGGTCCACATCATGGGAAACGTAGCCAAACAACGGGAGAAAAACACGGACTCTTGCAACTGAGATAACATAGGACATTTTTCTCAGGCCTAGGACCGCACCAGAGGAAGATGGGTAGGAGAAATCGTATACTGTTGTGGCCTGCGGCTAGGGTAAACCCTAGCTGCGGACGCAGAGCTCCGGTATCGCCTCTCTAAAGATCCGGTGAATGGGTTCAATTACCTTTACAACTTAATATTACTTAATATTGTGCATCACATTAAATCATTTTCTAAAATTCATATAGTTTATGATTAATCATAAGATTATTTAATTTAATATTCTCTATATAGATGTTG
>JZKD02S0267077.1:1438406-1450229 GCA_000966675.3 Picea glauca | reverse complement strand
TTTATGAAATGCAATGTATGTTCTACATAGATAAAGTTGTGAACCATAATTGCATCTTTGAGCCCCACCTCATGCGGATGATTGTAATGAGAATGTGTAAGTTGGGAACGTCGTGATGAAAAAGACTTTTTTTTTCCAATAGAAAATTATCTCAATTATATTAGATATATAATTTGTTTACAACTTTTCCTCTATATCTAGGCTCGGTACTGAAAGCACACCGACCAGAAACAGTTCAAAACATCAAAACAGAACTGTAAGTCTATGAAAAGAGGCCTAGAAAGTGATCAATAAAGATCACCTGAAACTACTACAAAATCCAAAACGACCATATTTGAAGCTGGAATTCAAAAAATTGACACTCAATTACATATTGTAAAACCCAGATTCATAAATACTAGTATAGACTGAGATATATTTTGCGTCCCGCAGTGCCATTAGACCAAGTGTAAAAGATAATGCTTCCTTTTGGTTCTCCAAGAGCCTGTTTTGAACGAAGATCTACATCCATATTGAAGTTCCTGAAAATGTGTTCAAAACTGACAAGATTGAAGCTTTTGATCAAGTCATTTATCCTTGTTTTCCATCCCTCAATTGCGCAAACCTGTAGCCTGCCTCTATTGGAAAAATACTTGAGTGGATGGGCAACCCAAGTTCGTATTTTTTTAAAGGTAATAAAATGTATAAGTGATTAACGTGGTGACGAAAAAAGATTGGGGTTAAAACTAATACAAAATTATATTTTAATAAAAACAATATATTTTATTAAATGTGGTGTCTATCAATTAAATTTGATGGCTATTTATTTGTGTTTAATATATATATATATATATATATATATATATATATATATATATATATATATTCAACTTTAAAATATATATGTCAATGAATGAGTATATTTATTTAATTTTTAAAGTCATCAAATTGACATGTGAGTTAAAAATTTAACTGTATCCCTCATGTGTTTGTTTTATACATTATATATGACTTAAAATTTTATATATGTCTTATACATTATATAAGACTTAAAAAATTATATATGGCTTTAAGATCTCATACGAAATTGTAAACATTTCTAAATAGGACGAGTGCAAAAATTTAAAAACAATTTTCAAATAGAATCAGTGTAAAAAATAAAAAATAAAACTTATTGGTTGAGACTCCGATTCTCGGAGATGAGACTTTGAGATAAGTAATAAAAAATAAAACAATTCAACAATCTGAAGCTAAGATTCTGATTCTTCGAGATGCCAAGATTATGATTCTTCTAGATGAGGCTATGAGATAAGCACTCTGGTTCTTCAAGATGAGGCTATGAGATAAGCACTCTGATTCTTCGAGATGAGGCTATACATGTTGAGAATCACATCATGCAAATTGCAATCAAATATTGTGCTACTACTTGATGATTTGAAATTTAGTCACCCTATCCCATACCTAATTATTATGACCATTGTCTAGGGTAGCATACATTTAAATAATTAGGCATATACATATACAAAGGTATTAGAGAATTGTTGTTATAATAAAAGAGTGACTCTCTAAACATATTTATGTTCCTAATATTGTTAATAACAATTAATGTTTATTTTTATTAATTGTCATTGCTAAACAAAAGCACTTATAATATATAATATTTAAATGATTGCAAACATAAATATAAAACTTCACTAAAAAATAGTTTAAGAAAAAAAAAAAACTTGATTGAGGGATAACAATCCCCGTCAAATTTATACCCTGGCTATTGACTAAAATCGGAACTAGACAAGCAACACATAACATATTTTATTAAAGGCAATGTAATGTGCAAGTTGAGAATGTATAGGAACCCATCAATCAAAAGGAGGGACCCATCCATCCATTGAACTAGGAAAAACCTAACGCGGGGAGACATGCATTTTTAATGAGATTGACAAAGGAGTATTGATTGAAAAATATTAAAGTCAACGGACCCGCAACCCAAAATCGTATTTATGAAACGCAATGTATGAGTAGAGAATGTGCAATTATTCGAACGCATGTTCTCCGAATAATATAGGACATAGGAGCGTAAGGGTTGAAAAAAAGATAAAATAAAAAATAAGATAACGTGTCGATGAAAAGGATTGAAATCAACGGACTAGCAACCCAAAATCCTATTCTATGAAACGTAATCTATCAGAGGAGAACGTGTAGTTATTCAGACGAACAGCGAGGTATATGGAGTGTATATCAAATCTCACTTCCCATGGTCTTTGATATTTTAATAACATTGATAAATATATTAAATGTGGTTGTGTTAATACTCTCTATATCTTTTCAATAGAAAAATAGAAAAATTATCTCAATTGTATTAGGACATATAATTCTTTTATATTTTTGTATCCACAAAAATAACCTGGATTAGATCCCCAAGATCAATACAAATCACCAAAATACATCGTCCGAAAAGGAAAATACATGACTATAAGACTATGAGAGGTAACCGAGACCATCTCTAAAAAATGAATCTGACAATTACAAAAAACATTGACCGCTCAGGAGCAAGCCAAAGAGAACTGCCATACAATGCTCAAAAAACAGGACAACAAAAGAACTAGTCAGCAATACTAATATAGGTTTATATGATTATTTTTCCCCACTATACCATTGGTCCAAGGATAATAAACAATGCTTCCTTCAGGTTCTCCAAGTGCTTTCTTTGATAGGATATTTGCATCCCTATTGAAGTCCCTAAGAATGTGATCAAAATTGACAAGTTCAAAGCATCTCACCATGTCCCTTATCCTTGCTTTCCATCCCTCGATAGCACATACATGAAGACTGCCTCTATTTGACAACCATTCAATCACCACTTTGGAATCACTCAGGATTTGTAAGCGATTGACTGAAAGATGTAATTCCAACCTGAGAGGATCACATGCACCCATAAGCTATGCTTTTGTATTAGATCCTTTACCACAGTTAAAATCCCATCATATGACAGAAAAATCTGGAAACTTTATAACTCCACCCGCTTCAGAACATAAACCATCCTGTTGAGCTGCCCCATCAAAATATGCAACCATGATATTGATGTGTTGTTGTATCATAATTCCCCTTGGTAGTTTATCCTTTTTTCTTACCTCATTGTCGAAATGTTGTGTAAGAGATTTATAGATCACCGCATGAATTGATGGAGTGCTCCCCTCAAAAATGGCTCTATTCCTTTCGATCCATATGAACCAGCAAATATGAGCAGCCAGAGTCGATGGAACAATCTTGTCTTCATACCATTTCTTAATGCATTCTGCCAAAGTAATACCAATCCATATGAATTTAAATCCTTGCAAAATTCTTGCCTTGTCCCAAACGGACTTTGTGAATGAACAGTGGAGGAATAGATGATCAATAGTTTCATATTCGTTTTTGCATAAATAACATAAACCAAGTCCTTCTCTTCCTCTGGATTGGATATTATCCCATGTGAGGATCTTTCCTTCCACTACCAACCATATAAAATTTTGTATTTTTAATTGTATTTTCCATTTCCAAATTTATCTTCTCGAGCCACCGAAATTTCTCAATTTTTTTGTTGATAATATGGCCCAATAAAAAAATTTAACATTTGGAACACCGGACATATCACCACCTATCCATAATAAAGTATTTTTGTGATTCTGAAGATATTCTCCCGAGTCAATTAAATCCTTCTTGAAGTGATCCCATTCTATAGCCAGTTCACTAGAAAGTCATATTTCATTACTATTAAGACATGAAATAGAGAAATGTGATATGTCGCTAGTCCTCAATGCATGCGCCAATGAATATATATTCCTGAAATGTAGAGAAGAAATCAGATTCACTGTGAAAAATGAATTATCCCTCATTCCAAGAATCCTATCTTCCCCAAGGGATATGAGTTGACTCGTTCATGGGTTCCATCTCAACCAATGATTGATTAAATGAACTGATTTTAAGAGCCCACCCCAGATTCTTGAAGTTGCCTTTTGCTGGAAAGTAGGAGACCTGAACCAATTTTTTATAGTTGTGTGTGGGAGGTACTTGTCCTTTATAATGCGATGCCAGATACATGAACTTGTTAAAACCCTCCAAAGATAATTCGTAGCCAATGCATGCTTGAAATCTATGATATTTCGAAGACCCCAGCCCTCGTGGCACTTTGGTAAAGAAATTTGTTCCCATTTGCAAATATGATAGTGTTTTTTGTCATGGTTCCCTTTCCAAAGAAAATTAATCATTAATTTCCTCAAGGAATTTAAAACAAAGCAAGGAATAAGTGCTAATGATAACCAATAGACAGGTTGACTTTCTAATACGGCCTTTAGTAAGGTAAGCCTACCTCCCAATGATAACCATCTGTAACACCAGTTATCTATATTTTTTTCCATTCTTTGGATCAACCAAATCCAATCAATCGCATGTTGGGGGCCAATATTTAAATAAAAACCGAGATATTTAAATTCCGAAGCAAAATCGAAAAAACTAAATGGAAACAAATATTTGAAGGGAGATAACTCCTGTTCCGACAACATTGTTTGATGGAAAGTGGACTTTGAAACATTTATCAATAATCCTGAGGCTAAGCAAAAAGATTTTAAAATTTTTTCTATCTCCCACCATTCCTGCAATGTAGCATTTGACATAATAATAACATCATCGACCAATAAAATATGGAGGATTTTGATAGTTCTAAAGACATGAATACCTGTCAGATTCCCTTCTCTTTGACTCTCCTTTAGTAATAAACTTGGACCTTCCATAACCAGGATAAACAGTAAGGGTGACAAGGGACAACCTTGGCTTAAGCCTCTTCCACTATTAAAGAAATATGTAGCCTCTCCATTTTTTAATATAGCAAAGGTTGTTGAGTCCACACAACTCATGATCCAGTTTGTCACCTTTGTACCCATACCAATTTGAATAAGTATCATCCTCAATAGATCCCATTTGATACAATCATATGTTTTTTGTAGATCCATCTTTAAAACTAATTACTGTATCTTCTTGTTTTTTATGTTGTGAAGGAATTCATGAATAGTTCCTATGGCATCCTGGATTCGACGCCTTTTTAAAAAGTTGAGTTGCTCCTCAGAAAGTGAACTAGACAGGATAGGCTTAATCATGTTTGCTATAATTTGTGAAATTATTTTATAGCAGAGATTGCACAGAGAGATCGACCTATAATCCCCAAAAGAAAGAGGCTTGTTTATTTTGAGGACTAATGCTATGAAGGTCAAATTTAAACCACCCGATATTTTTCCTTTCTTTCTCGACTCTTCAACCATATTTAGAAGATCCCCCACGACAAGATCGAAGAAGTGAACAAATAATTCCACAGTCCAGCCGTCTGGGCTTGGGATCTTGTCAATATTGAAAAAATTTAGGATATCTCTTAATTCCTCCAACTTCACCGGAGAGTATAAAACCTCAGCTTCTACTTCTGTGATCATTCTGGAAAATTTCTCCACCACCTTGACTTGTTCTGATATAGAAAGGTCTACATTCTCCTTGAAAAACTATTTGAAATAGTTGATAGCAGTGGCTTTAATATTCTTTTGTCTTGTATGTATGTGCCCCTTATCATCCATGATCTCCCATGTATATTTTTTATTGCGCCTGAAATTTGTGAAATTGTGGAAAAAAATGGTATTTTGATCCCCGCTCCTGATCCATATGGCCCAGCTACATTAGCGCCACATTTCTTCACTTTCATTTCTCAGTCTATTTCTTTCCTGCTCCAAATATTTTAATAAATATTCATTCTCTATTGTGATCTCACCTTCCATCGTGTCTTGTAACATAGAAGAAATATCCTTTTCCAGACCCTTAAGATGAGCACTTGCTTGTTGATATTGGAGCTTCTTCCACTGTTTAGTCTTATCCTTTAGATCCTTTAATTTCCAAATGAGTCTTTTTTGTTTACCTTCCTCTTCAAGATGTTTTGTTTCATTCCAAAGAGCCTAAACCATCAGCACAAATTCCTGATCCAAAAGCCATTGTGGATTGAATTTGAATGGAAAAGCTTTATAAATTGGAGGCATCTCCAACTGGAGAAGAATCAGGGCATGATCAGATATGAATGGGTATTATACCCAGGACCTGTAAATTCCTGCCCCTAAAAGAAAATCCTCTAAAATGAGAAATTTTTCCAGTCTCTTGGAGATCCGATCCGCACCAGATCAGCCATTTCTCCAAGTAGGAACAATTTTGCCCGAAACCAAATCTATAAGATGTTTCTCTTGGAAAAAAGATTTATAATAACCAACAGAATTTCCCACATAAGATTTTCCTCCCCATACCTCTTCCGAGGATAGGATCAAATTAAGATCCCCCGCAATGATAAGATTCATTTTTGTTAGTAAACCTAATTCTGCCACCTGGTTCCGAAACTGCTTCCACTCCAAGCAGGGCCCATACATATTCAGGAATGACACCTCCCTTTTTCTTGCTAAATTGATTCCTGTCAATAAGATCCCACCACAATTAAGAAAATCATTTAATTCGAATACATTTGGATCCCATGAAACCAACATTCCACCAGAGGTTCCAACAAAGTTGACAGCACAACTAAACCAACAAGGCCTTAGTGTACTCATAAAATTTCTAGTTTTTTTTTATTGTACTATTGTTTCTTGTAAAAATACAATATCCGGATGTGTTTTTTCGAGTACTCTTCGAATTGAGGCAATTTTTAAGGTTCCTCCAGTCCCTCTGAGGTTGAGTGAGAGAATAATCATTACTTTTCCCGTGCCAGGGCCTTCACTTCTCTAAGTGCCCCACCCTCTGAATTAGAAGGAGTATTTGAATCTAAAGAAGAAATGGTAGTAGACTTTTTTCACGCACTTCTAGTTTTTATAGGCGAATGTTCAATACCCAACCCCTAAGACCATGCATATTCCTTCCCTGACCTAACAGCAAGAGAACGCGACGTGCTAGCCTCCCCAGCCTCAGATGGAGTTTTTATAACTGACTTTCCTAGGAAGACAGGTAAATCAAACGAAGAGTCTCGATCACGGATAAAAGGTAAAAATGAGTCTAGTAATCAGACAGAGTGGACTCTTCATCCTCCGGTTCTCAGTAACCCGAAAGCGTTGAGGGCTCATCCAAATGTAGTGGCTGGTAGCCAGTTAATGATTTTGTAGATGATATACCCAAATAACCTGAAGAGAGGTTCTGAGGATTGTCATCTATAGACTCATCCTGGGAACGGAAATAATTTAAAGGAGAACTGCTCGAGGAAACATAAAGAATAGAATTCAATAACTCCTGACACACAACAGGTTGACTAGAGTAAACAGGAACCCTCCCACCAACAACCCAAGAAATTACAACATTTTTCATCGATATTTTTAACCACTCCGAGGAGTTTATCGCATCTCGTTCCAAAATAGACAAAGAGGAAAAGAGAATAGGACAATATTTTTTCAACTTACCCACAATCGACTCCATAGATTCTGGTACGTTGTCATCTCCCTGCGCCAGGTGTATTGGTCCTGGACCATAGAAACCTATGTCCTGAGAAGAATCTTGAGTATCATACCCCAGAGAGGTTTCTTCTGGTTCATCCTCTGTATCAACAATGCCTTTACAGTCGCACCGCAAATGATTAGTGCTTCGACAAAAACTACACCTAAATAGTCCAATCGCTGGAGAAAGCGTCGACCCCTCCATTCAATCTCCAGGTTTTTCGGAAGCCCCTAGTGTATATCCATTTCAACTAAAACCCAACCAATCTTCCTGGAAACCGTAGAAAGGGAATCAGTATCCACTGCAATAAAAATGCCGAGAGAATTCTCTATAGCCTGAAGCGCACCTTCATTCTAGAAGTTCCAAGGTAACCCTGGTAAGAGAACCCAGAAATGTCTTTGAGAAAAATATTCAGTATCCAGATCAAAGGCCACTCGCCACCTTTCAATCATAAGACTATGGCAACCATTAATCCATATTTTTTCCAGAAGGAGCGAGGCATCCTCCGGAGATCTACATAGGAACCCCAGCCAGCCTTTAGTAAGGTAGAATATCTCAGGGGTGTAACCTAATAGTGGCTTCCAGAATTTTTCCAGCCAATATGTAAGAGTATCCCTCTGCAAGTTCCCATAAGTAAATCTATCCACCAACCCCCAGAGCGCCATTCTACATGTTTCCTCCAAACCTATATCAGAACCAAGAACCAACTGCCTAAAAACCTTATTTGACTTCCACTGTCTTCTATATTTGCGAGTTGGAAAAGGTTTTTTAACAACCTTCCTCCTGACTCCAGTAAATCCTTCTCGACTATCTTCGAATCCCTGGTTTCCCCCAGAGGCTGGCTAATGAGCTTCTGTCCCAGTGTTGGTTAAGTTAGGTAAAGTATCTAAGAGAGAAGAATGGTAGTCTTCCCTCCCACAGAGAGGACTCTCGCCAAGAGGCCGGACAGGAGGTGTAGACTCCTTTTGGACAGAATAAAAATGGTTTGTATCTTGTTTCCACAGGTTATCTATGGCTATGAAAATACCAACCTCATGCCCAAGTATTTCATCTACTTCTCCCATCATATCTCTAACCTCATCATTTAAAGCGGCCAGTTTGATAGGATCCATTTAGTAGCCACCTGTAGTCCACTTGTATTTCCCAATAAGTAGGTGTCACCTCTGGCCAATAGAATAGTAGTCACAAAACTTATAACAGATAGTCACATGGGATTCATTAAGTAATGTGTCTATCTGTTAAACCTCCATTAATTATAAATACGGAAACTGTCAGGATCATTGAAAAATTATTGGAAGTTAACATAGTTACCTAGAAAGGATAGTTGAATAATAAAGGAACAACATAAAATATTGACACCTCTAACAACTACCGACAAATAAATCGAAACACTTCACTTAACTGGAGCTCAACTAAATGATTTGTTAAGGCATAAGGCGATAACTACAGTAAAGATGGTTCTAAAAACCTGGAAGAGATACACAGTAACCAAAGGAGGGAAATAAGACAGGCAGACTAATGAATAAAAAAAGAACCCCACCATCCGCCTCCAAATCCAAGCAGTTCCTATGGCATGGAATCTCAACTATTAACCAGTAAAGAGTAGTTCCTGACCCATGAAAACCTATAGTGATTAACTCCTAGCTTAAACCCATTTAATATAACTAGAAGTGTATACTCGAAGAAGGGTAATCCTCTTCCATTTCTATTGGTTCTCCTGGAACAGGAACCTAGTCACCGATAGCATCAGTCTTTCCCACCAAAATCCTTTTCAAAAACATTTGCCATGCCTGAAACTCAGAGCTCCGAGAGGACCCACCTCAGAAATGGATGTCACTATATTTTCTAATATTCATGTTGGGTACTCTAGAATCGAATATGAATGTCCAGATAAAAATAATTAGGAACCAATTTGAGTGGAAAATAATTTTGATATAAAGAATTTATAAATGAAAATTTATTAAAGCTCAAATAAAAAATCTTTAGGAACAAGTTTGAATGGCAAATAATTTTGATATAAAGAATTTATAAGTGAAAAATTATTAAAGTTCTTTTTATTTTTAAATAAAATATTTTGTATACATGAAAAGTTATAAATTAAATTTAAAATGTTTTAATGTAATAGTTGTATATAATCTAAAATTAAAAGGTAAAGAAATTATGAAATACTTAATATATTAATTGTGTATAGTTTAAAAGAAAAAGAAAACTGAAAATAGTATTTCATGGTTTTAAAAGTTGGAATAAAATTGGATAGACCTAGGTGTTATTAACTATTAACAATGTCACAAATGTAAATTCTTATATCTTAAAGGAGAAACCCACTGGAATTTGCATTGGATGGATGAATTAATGCACTATTTGAGTGGATCAAAAATTACACCAAGATTGATTTGAAAATAAATTATCACCAAATCGGAATTTTTGAGGTTAATGAATGAAGTGCTAAAACCTTACTTAGGAATTTTTGTTGTGGTTGTAATGATATATTGGTGTTCAACAACACTAGAGAAGAGAACATTGTTCTCACTGAAATTTCATCCGCAAATGGTTACAAGAATCCAGCATCATCAAACAGTTATGAGGTCACCCATGGACCAAAATTACGACAAAAATATTTCCAAAAGATCCAAAACTATATAACCAGTGATAAAATTAAAGTGTGCTATGACTACACAAGGCACGCGTGCACATGCGCTATCCAGAAATGCAGGAAAAGCGCACATGCGCACGATGCATGATTGTGGTCGCTAAAAGCCGCGCACATCTAAGAACAACGCATTTATGAGATTGGTCGGCCTCCCACCCACTTCTGGTTCATCTTCCAAGTTGATTTGACACCCAAATCTCGGTTGAATCCGACTGGGTGGCTAGTCAAAGACCTAAAAATGCCCTAAATAGCCTCTTTTCACACTACAAGCTGGTTGCACAATACCTCAAAGAAGTGTTATAAAACAAGGCCATGGGTGCACTTCATTTTCAAGGAATTCATTAGAAAAGTTATGTTGCTGCTATTCTCTTAAGGAATCATCTATTCTCATTAAGACTATACTAGCACCATTACATTGGGCAATCCATCTCACCTCTTGAGTGGATTAGCTTGGGATTTTTTCACCATTTCGTTCAAAGTTGTAAGAAGACCTTAGTTGTGGGGGTCCAAGAGCCCTCCCTTGGAGGAAGAAGGGACCCAAAGTCCTCTTTCTTCTTGGTGTTTTCTTTCACTAATATAATTCTTGCCATTGGTGACATGAGTCTTATTGGTTTTTTGTACTTATGTCCTTATGCTCAATAGTTTAGTTGTTCTTTTATTTCTTAGTTTAATTCTTAGTTTGTTCTTTTATGTTTCTTTCTCTAACCCTTTCCTTTACAGTTGTCTTACTTAGCTAACCCAACAAAGCTTGTAAGCACCTCTGTTTTTCTCACTTAGGTGACAAAAGAGGCGCAACAGATTGGTGACTCCACTGGGGAAAGGTATCAATTTCCTACCCCATTTGGGTTTTTCTAGCTCTTATTTTGGTTTATTTAACCTGCAGGTACCTTAACCAGCCCAAGCTGACCTACAAAACATCCAATTCAAAGTTGATTTGAGAGAATTCCATCCGGAATTTTCTTCACAGTCGTGTGTCTGTTGTGCATGGGTTTATTGGCCCACAGTCGTGCATTGTGCGCACGTGCACCAAAATCACAGTGTTGTTCTGCGCACCTGCGCCCAAAAGCCCATTTCGTCCTGCGCACAAGCACTCAGTGCACCTCTGTCTACTCTGAGACCCGCGCATCTGTGTAGAAAAATACACATTGTAAGGTTTTTTGTGATTTGGGGAAGGCCCCTAGCCTTCTTAAAAGTGATTTCATGCATATTGTAATCTCCACCACACTTAGTTCCCTCTTCATTTAAAGGGATTATTCAAAACACATAGGCACTTAGGGGGTTTAAAATCATTATTTTCTCTTTTGCTTTCATGTTGCCACATGGATGGCTTGCTTTGACTAAAAGTATAAGCTGGAATCATTTGTAATCACATCAAACTTGCATTGGGACCAGAAGTTGGATAACAATCGTTTAGTACACTCTTCTCTCGCGCTTCAAAGTGACTTCGAGAATTAGAAAAAGGTTGTAGGACAATTTCATCTCCCTTAAAAAGACTAGAACCATTAGGAGAGGACAACAGCCCCCTCTAGACTCCTCTTAGTTTATTTTTCAAAACACATCTTGAGATTCTAACAGGCCCATACATGCCCATATGCTACAAAGATAAGATAGTGTTGAAATTTACTTTCTTAGATTAAATCACTAGGGAAGTTTAAAGGTTTTGTAATGGGCCCATACATGCCCACATGATCACAATATAGGATAGTTTCAAAGCTTTTCTT
>JZKD02S0267077.1:1399215-1426664 GCA_000966675.3 Picea glauca | reverse complement strand
TATTCCCTGTAACATTTTTCTGATTCACCAGGAATACAAAGGGACTTTTTCACAGGATTCCTGTGTGTCGACGATTGGTGAAGTTTTCTTGCTTTGTTGAATGTGATTCTAATCAGTCTTCATTATGTTTCTCTCTTTCTAATTTTCAAAAGGAGATTTAATGCATAATTTATCCCTGATACTCTGTGCAATGCTTTTGAGAATCTCAATGTTTTCCTCTAATACTACAATGAAGAAATTCTTGGATGCTTTTTTGTTGTAGTTGATTATCTCATCTGTTCCTCTTTTACATCACTTTATTTCTAAATAATCCAACGTCTGCATTACCTTGCCTTTTGGAAATACCTTATAGACCTATGTTCAATTTCAAACTTGTCACAGACCCATAGCCCAATGGTCTTCTTTTGTTGTCTCAACCAGAAAACCCCAAGAACATAACCCTAGTCTGCATAGCTAGCATAATATCCTCTTCCAAAAAAGTTATATCAGACAGAGAGATCCCTCTCTTAGTCTTGGAGGGATAGATCCCAGACTCGAAGTGGTTTTGATGTTGCCTCTATGACTGCCTCTCTAGCCTTGGGCAAATTACAGAGTGCTAACAGAATGGCGACCGTACTGGGGAACTTTCCCCAGTAGTACACTTCAAAGCTCCAGATCTTATCACTAATGGTGGACAGTGACCAGACACCAGAAGGCTGAGATAATTCACCTGGAAACTCCAAACATCTCCAGATAGTGCCAACTCAAAGACTCCACTGGAGGAAGAACCTAAAGCATGGCCAAGTAGCCTAGAAATACCAGGTACTCAAGCTCAAATTGCATTCAAGACATCTTTGGTTTTATCTCCAATTATGTTTTGTCTTATTCTAAGCCTGATCAAAGGTATATTGCTGAGGATTACATTGACCACCTATTGATTGATGAGCCCCAAGAGATGATATCCCCAATTGTGTATTATGTACATACTCATACACCTGTGCACACCCCAGATGCATCTATAGAAAGCCTAGTGAGACATAAGCCTCCTTCTTTATCTCTTATTCTTTCTAAACCTCCAAATGGTTGTAAGCCTCTTGCTTCACCTTTTGTACCTGCCAAAATCCTAGACAGATACAAAACCCTAGATTTGCCTCCTATCCTCCATGACCTCTTTGACAATTACATCAATAATCTGCCTAGGTTTGATGGAGAAAAGGGGAAGATCACTGTTCAAAAGCATATTCAAAACCTTGAGGATTTCCTTGACCTTTATGAGGTTGAAGATGATGATGTCTATATTAGGATGTTTTCCCTGTCTTTGCAAGGTAAAGTTAAAAATTGGTTTAGAAATCTGCCAGCTGCAAGCATTAGAAATTTTCATCAGTTCATGCAAGTGTTCTTAGATAGGTGGGTGATCATGGGAAATGTTTTCCTCATCCTAGAAGAATACGACCACTTGAAAAGAAAACCCAGAGAGACAGTACAACAGTTCTCAACCAGGTTCAATGAGGTGTATCATTCAATACTTGTGGATGTAAGGCCACCTCCTGGTTTAGCCAAATTACATTTCCCAAATGCCTTCAATCCTGAGATGGCATTCAAATTAAGAGAAAGGAACACCACAAGCCTTGAAGAAATGCAGAACATTGCAGTTGACGTGGAGGCCAACTTGCTGATCAAAAGGTCAAAGGTAAAGAACAAAGAAAAGGAGCAGCTGAAGTCATCAGAAGCTAAACTAGACATTTTGGCCAGTGCCATGGAAGAGATGATGTAGAGGATCAATAGGAAAGATGAGCTTGATGTCCAAAGACATCATGTTCCATTGATCTCAGAGAAAGAAAAGGTCATTGTTCCCAAACATTTTTTTGTTCATCCTTGGTACCATGGTTTGGATAATGATTCTTTCATGTATTCAATTCACAACACAGTCAAAGATGAAGCTCCATCTCAACTTGCAGAGGAACAACCAACTGATATGATGTGCATGTTTGACGACATTCCTTACTTGGATAATCCACCCAAGTGTGATCAGTATGATGATGAGCATGAGGCTGAAATAGATGTGGATTGTTCAAAGCAATCAGTAGCATGTCATTGGCAGGAACAAGATCATTTACAGTTTAGATATGACAATCAACCCTTGTACAACAGTCATGACAGCGATGAGGAAGAGACAGAAATTTTCAGAGTAAGGGAAAAATCTTTGCCCTTATGTGTCTCATCTTTTCAATTTTTGAAAAGAAACTCTAGGCTAGTTGTAAATAGTGAAGATAGAAATTTCCCTGATCAATCAGTTGAAGATGCCATTAAGGATGTGGAGGCTGTTCTAAATCCAGAGTTGTAGCCCTTTACCTACTTTGATTTTCAAATTTCAAATGAAAGCTTAAAGCCTGAAACAAACTGTGAGTTAATCCAAAATAAATCTGTATCGTTGTGCAAGACTCTTGAACAAGTGTTGAAGGAGGAATACATAAACAGTCAGGAAATTTCATTTGAATCAATGCAACGGTCTTGTCAGTCTTTTCAGGATCCAATAGTTGATCGGTTGGATGACATGTGTTGTCAAAGTCATTTTCCATCATCCAGACATGGGATAAAAAGTTTTTATGATATGGATATGATAGGACAGTCATCTACAGGGGTGTGTTCAGCAGAAGCATCATTTCAAAACCCATCAGGAAAGTTGCAGCCATGTCAAGAAATGCATAAGGATGAAAATAACGTAGATACAGTGCCAGAGCATGTCGCTTACTTGGAAAAATCCAAAAATCAAGGAACATGTCATTTCTACCTTGATACTATAGCTACCTATATGGAGAATTTTTTCACTGTAGAGCCTCAATCTATCTCTGACATTACTTTTGTTCTTCAAGATTGTCGGGGTATCTGTTGTAAAGATCAATCATGTTTTCAGCAAAGACCATTACACTTTGCAGTTTTGAATCTATGGGCAAAGGGTCAGGCTACCTTTTTGACTGTGCAAACAAGCAGTCAACCAGTCCACTAGTCTCAGAAGCTACTTGATTGGCTTCATTGGCATTTTTGTATTATTTGATTTAACAAAATTATCAGTAGCATAGCGTAGGTAGGATAATGTGAATAAGCTTAGCATTCTGAGCATCTCTTTTTCAGCAGTGTTCATTTGATTTGGTTTCAGTTACAATATCAAAATAGGGACAAGTTGCAGAATAAGATTTTGGGATCAGCCCAATGGATAAAGCACCGGTCTGCATGTTCAGAGGTATGTGGTTCTCGACACCTCCTGAAAGAAGTTGCCATACCTAGGTGGAGCCACTGTTATAACCCTATAATTCATAGTATCATCTGGTGACTGGAAATTTTTCACTCTGGGTGTATATTGGCTTGCAAATAATGTTTCATCTCTACAAATTATTTTTCAAAGAAAAAAAAAAAAATCTCTATAAAAAACATAAAATATTAAAAAAAAAACATAAAAAACATAAACAAAACATATAATAAAAATATTAAAAAACAAAAACTTAAAAACCTATACTATCCTAAGTCTACCCACCCCCAACTCCCGCTTACATCAAAGCCCACATGAAAATCATACATCAAAATCAACGAATGAGAAAAATTCTGGACCCCCCCTCACCATCCGATGTTTAACGAGAGGGGGGGGGTCCGGAATGGTTGTATACCAAAACCACCCCCCATATAGGTGTCATATCCCTATTCCAGTGGAATCCCCCCCTAAAACCACTTACCACCTCAGGGGGGGTCCGAAATACCACTCTACCCCCGAAAAAACCACTTTCGCAGCATTTTGACCATTCAACTTTCAAAGCATTTTCCGGGCAGAATAATTCAAATTTTGAAAAATCGAGAGAGGTTTTTCTCCGTAACGGAATGAAGAACAAAAACCTCTCTCATTTTTTCATAGGTGCCACGAGCAGGGAGAATCGAAGCCATCTTTGAGGCCCTTTTTTCCAGATTTTCACTTTTCCGTTACATTCCAGATTTTACGGGAGCTTTTACGGCCAGATGGAGACGAATTTGGAAAAAAAGAAGGAGGTTTTGGTCCAGCACATGCCCATATACAATAACCTCCTTCATTTTTTTCCCAGGTGTCAGCGTTGAAGAGAAAAAGATGTCTGTTCGGACCCCTTTTTCGCAGAAATTAGGCCCATCATTCATGGCGGACAATTCCAAATTTTTAGGGATTTATAGCTATTTTTGGCCGAGGCAGTTGAAAATGACTTCGGAAACTTATGGAGAGGTCTATCCTATTTATTCAGAGATGATTTTAATGTAAATGTTGTTGATCTCACGCCCAGGAAGGCTATTCCCTGTAACATTTTTCTGATTCACCAGGAATACAAAGGGACTTTTTCACAAGATTCATGTGTGTCGACGATTGGTGAAGTTTTCTTTCTTTGTTGAATGTGATTCTAATCAGTATTCATTATGTTTCTCTCTTTCTAATTTTCAAAAGCAGATTTAACGCAGAATTTATTCCTCATACTCTGTGCAGTGCTTTTGAGAATCTTAATGTTTTCCTCTGATACGACAATGAAGAAATTCTTGGATGCTTTTTTGTTGTAGTTGATTATCTCGTCTTTTCCTCTTTTACATCACTTTATTTCTAAAGAATCCAATGTATGCATTACCTTTCCCTGTGGAAATACCTTATAGACCTGTGTTCAATTTCAATCTTGTCACAGACCCCATAGCCCAATGGTCTTCTTTTGTTGTCTCAACCAGAAAACCCCAAGAACATAACCCTAGTCTGCATAGCTAGCATAATATCCTCTTCCAAAAAAGTTATATCAGACAGAGAGATCCCTCTCTGATTCTTGGAGGGCTAGATACCAGACTCGAAGTGGTTTTGATGTTGCCTCTGTGACTGCCTCTTCAGCCTTGGGCAAATTACAGAGTGCTAACACACCCCACAGGCGTGCACAGATGCACGCCTATTCATCCCACAGGTGCGCATGGATACGCGCATGTTCTCCAAATAAAGGTGCCTCCATGCACCCCTGTCATGAACACAGGCGTGCATCCAAGCGCTCCTAACCACTACATAGTCGCGCACCCATGAGCCACTGTGTAGACAACATGCGTGCATCACATACGCACCTTTTTTCCCTCTTAGGGCGCACCTGTGCATGAGTTATCGGATGGCTGGCACGCACCCATGCATGCATATTTCTCGATCGCCCACGCACTGGGGGGGGCACACTCATAAAATCCCATGTACGGCCCTCCGTACAGGCCCTGCCCACAAAAAGAAAGCCTCATTCTATGCAGGACGATAAGACCACTAACTTGAAGCTCGCTGGTCCTGGATCAGCTGCCTCATTCTTCTAGAATCGCTAAATCTCCTCTAAATACCTCTCGTCCAATCAATCTGACAGCAGGTACAAATGAGGTGGCAATGTGGGCCCTACAACTATATATAGGCTTTTCTGTCAAAATTCCAAACACCATTCTGGGAGCTCCGGGTGTCCGTTTTTCGATTCGTCTTCAACCACGAGATTAGCATCTCGTCACCTACATCAAGACAGTCCCCAGGTCATTTTTTATCCTTAGCCCCCGAGGCACCATTTTTTCATAACCCGTCCAAGTACATATGCTCATGTTCAAAATTATCAAATAAATTCTTGTATGTTCGATTCTCTTCAAATATTGTTCACGTCGGGTATTTGGTTTTCATGTGTGCAGGTACTTGGTCAGCATACATCAATGCAACCCCTTCAGGTATATAATCAACACTGGCATGTAATCGTTCCCTTTGAATCTCAATTGCATCTCCAGTCACACCCTCTGAAATTTTCCTTTAGGATCCCCATCTCCGGCTCTGCAGTACCGACACCTCCATTGCATTTTAGGTACTGTTACCCGGTAGCACTCTCCCCAACATGAGTTGTCCCATTCATAGCACCCTTTGGCACTTTGACACTCATGTTGTTTTTCAACCCATTAGGGATGGGAGTCCCAATAGTCTTACATCATGTCGTGAATCAGCCACATACTCCTTCTCCTCATTTTGCTAGCTTTCCCAAATGGACTCCTAGATTATCTCTTCAAGGTTCTATTTTGACTGCACCTCCATAGTATCATTAACCCTCCATTTCATCCACAATCAGTTTTCCCATCCACAAATTTCCCTCCATTTCATCTACCTCATACAGAAACCCACCCATGGGGCCCCCAACCTCCACCAGTTCTCCATGAAATTTGCGCCCTCACCGACCCAACCATATTACATTGGGGCAGCTGTTTCTGTATTTGTACACTCATCCCAAATTATTCTTTATTCATTTGCTAGATTGTAAAAAGCCTTTGTTTCTAGCATTTACATATCTTTTTGTCGTCACATTTGGTGACCTTCTTCCCTTTTTGGCAAACGCAACCCATGTCACCCTTGGTTGGGGCACTCCTTATCATATACTCCTATTGACAATGTCCATATACTCTGAGTATCCCACAAGCCATTGAACTCTTCTCTCTGTGTTTTTCCACTTTGTCCCACCTCTAGCACAACTTATCCCACGTCTTGTTGTCCCCCTGACACTTGACTTAGTTGAACGGTTGCGGCCACTTACACTTTGCATATACCCCCAACTAGGGGAAGTCTTGAGTCTTCATACATCTTGATTTCATCCATGCACCTCCTCAATTCCTAAACCTCACCTAGTAGATTTCACGAAGACCTTTGCTTCTTAGAGTCGCGTCCCACTTTTTGTCGACATCAACAAAGTTTCCAGAAGGGCGACAGTATCTTGACTCTCATTACCTTTCCAATGAGAGGTCTCGGATGGCACAGGGAGAACCACAATTGCTCCCTGTTGTCGTTGACCCCCGTAACATTCGACTTCAACACTTTCTCATGTTACGGTGGGTCTTACTTTGCAGCTATTGCAGTCATTTCTTATATTTTCCGAAGACCTCTGAACTTGGTCGGGCTATCAATGCCTACAGAATCTATGATACTTCTTACAGTTGTCACTGCTTACTATTCAGAGAATGTTCCTCCATCGAATTGTCTTCTGCCTTTATCACAATCGCCCCTGAGGGAGCTGCAATTGTCTACATCAACACACAATTTCATTTTTTTTACAACACCATTCTTTCTTGAGTTACATGACACGAGCATGGGGCATGCCTGCCTCGTTTGTACACAGTTTATTTTTACACACCTTAAGGAAGTTTGGGTCCTACAGGTTCCCTTCTTCATCCAATGGGGTCACTCTTGATACTCTCACTATCTCTCTCTCTTACAATGGCACTCTCAGTAGAAGAAACATTGATGAATTTCAGCTATACGTATGCTCCTAACCTCATCCATCAGGGGGCATCTGTTATCACTGAAATTTTGTCCGCAAATGGTTACAAGAATCCATCATCATCAAACAGTTATGAGATCACCCATGGACCAAAATTACCACAAAATCATTTCCAAAAGGTCCAAAACTATATAACCAGTGATAAAATTAAAGTGTGTTATGACTACACAGGGAATGCACGCACATGCGCTATCCAGAAATGCAGGAAAAGTGCACATGCGCACGATGTGCGACTGTGGTCGCTAAAATCTACACACATCTAATAATGGCACATTTATGAGATTGGTTGGCCTCCTTACCACTTCTGGTTCAGCTTCCAAGTTGATTTGACACCCAAATCTCGACTAAATCCGACTGGGTGGCTGGTCAAAGACCTAAAAATGCCCTAAATAGCCTCTTTTCACACTACAAACTGGTTGCACAATACCTCAAAGAAGTGCTATAAAACAAGGCCATGGGTGCACTTCATTTTCAAGGAATTCATTAGCAAAGTTATGTTGTTTCTATTCTCTTGAGGAATCCTCTATTCTCATCAAGAGTATACTAGCACCATTACATAGGGCAATCCATCTCACCACTTGAGTGGAATAGCTTGGGATTCTTTCACCATTTCATTCAAAGTTGTAAGAAGAGCTTAGTTGTGGGGGTCCAAGAGCCCTACCTTTGAGGAAGAAGGGTCCCAAAGTCCTCTTTCTTCTTAGTGTTTTCTTTCACTAATATAATCCTTGCCATTGGTGACATGAGTCTTATTGGTTGTTTGTTCTTATGTCCTTATGCTCAATAGTTTAGTTGTTCTTTTATTTCTTAGTTTAATTCTTAGTTTGTTCTTTTATGTTTCTTTCTCTAACCCTTTACTTTACAGTTGTCTTGCTTAGCTAACCCAACTAAGCTTGTAATCACCTCTATTTTTCTCACTTAGGTGACGAAAGAGGTGCAATAGACATTATTCATTTGAAGCAATTATTGGTGAGAGAGAGAGAAGCTACTAATTAATCTGCATAAATGTTCTTTCATGAAAGAAGAATTAGTGTATTTGGATTCATGATATAACACGTTGGATTGAAGATAGATCTAGAGAAGGTGAGAGCCATCATTGAGTGACCTACACCGAAGCGTACCTTTAAGGTAAGAATATTTCATGGATTGGCAAGTTTCTATCAAAACGTTTTTCAAATCTTTAGCTAAAATTGTGGATTTTGTACCGCGAACAACACGTACAAGGAAGGGAGAGTTCCAAAGGAATGCAAAGAGAAATTAGATTTGAAGTTATTGAAGAAGAAGGTGACTAAGAAGAATGTGTTGGCTTTACTAGATTTTAGAAAAGTGTTCCAATTGGATTGTGATTCCATTGGAACAATGATTGTGACAACTCTTACCCAGGAAGGTAATCCCATTGTATTCTTTAGTTATAATTTGAATGGAAAGAAGAAGTGTTTGGTGTATGATCAATAGTTTTATTCCATCATATAGGCATTGAAGAAGTGAAGGTACTACTTGTTTCCCAAAGAATTAATTTTTCACATTGATCATAAAGCATTATAGTGCATAAAAACAAAGAAAATATGAACTAAAGGGGTTTAGTTCCTACAAATTTATTCATTTTCATTCAAACATAGATTGACAAGATCTATAGAGTTATCATTGCCTTGTGTTAGCATGGAGGTTCAAGACCCTAGGTTCAAGTTACTTAGTCCAACAAAACCCTACGGACACCGACCCTTTTGGCATCACCTGCATGCAGGTGAAGTCTCACCCGAGGTATCCTTATGGGGATTGCTGGAACCAAGATTCTGTAGTGCTGAGGGAGGGAATGGAAATCCACCTGGTCATGACTACTAGACCATCTTGCACACTAGATCCTTGTTATACTTGACTCTTGGGTTAGTCATACAAGAAAATATACCCATATTCATACTATACAGTGGTTAATCATACATTCATGGTTTCTATGAGACATTATATTATCAACAGAAGTACAGATAGACATGCATACATAGATTATGATCCTGGATTCACATCTAGACATACATTCATCATTTTAGATAAAAAAAACATCAGCTTAATACATAGGTATAACGTGGTTCACCCAACTCCAGGCTACGTCCACAAAAGGTTTTCTTATTTATTATGTATATGTCTTCAAGCTGTGCTCAGCGCTACAATGGAAGACTCCTAGTCTGATCCTCTACAATACAAGACTTTCTTTATCAGAGATCTAACAACAGAACAATAAAAATGCTTATGCTCACTCTCGTTCTCTTTCCCAACCCTTTACATATTTATACAAGATGTTAGGGCTTAGAACCCTATGACAACTCATTGTGAGTTGGTAACAGCCCATGCTCGGCTAGATAGCACCTAATGACAGCTCATCGCGATCTGGTTTCCAATCTCTATCTGTTGGCTTTCCTAGATTTTGCGCTAGTTGTTCTTTCTTATCCCCTACCTTCTCCTCTTTCTTCTTTCCTCGTTTTCTTTCTCTTCTTGATCTTCTTGATCTTCTTGATTCTCCTGATCTTCTTGATCTTCTTTCTTGTTCTGTTTTTTCTGTGTGCCTTGTTCCTTTTTGTTCCTTTACTGCACACTTTGTTCCTGAATGCTTCTTCGTTGCACGGTCTGTTCCTAATTGTTCCTCTTCTCCCGACTGTGCCTCTTTTCCATAATTAGTGTTTTTCCGATCTTGTATCCAAAAAATGCCTGCCCAACAGGCCCCCAACACTCACCTATGGCTCATCCCAAGCTACTTAGGTCTGTTGTGTCACGCTCCACCATACCTTAGTCAATTTCTAGAAGGTCTCCTTCGTTGTTTATACTATTTTTGTGACTTTTGCCTCCTTGTTCAAAATTTCCTCCACTATCTGCACTGTCAAGATAGTGAGTTTGGCCTCAGTGTCTTCTGCAGCTAGTGTCGTAGTGCTTTGCGCAGTGGCTAATCCTTCTAGTACCACGAGGGATTCATCCTGCAAGGGTTGTAATTTATATATGATTTTCCTCTGTTCTTCCTTCATTTGTTCCATCACATTATACAGTTTCCTATTATCCAGTATCGTTGTCATTCTTTCTACTGGTGGCATAGTATTCACACGCTCATTGCCCTGATGTGCTTTCTCCTGCGTACTCCTTATTTTCTCTTCCAATGCTTGCAACTATGGATTGATAGTAAGCTTGATCCAAATGTGTATGCCTTTGTCGCACATCCTTATGTATTCTTATTCCAATATTTTAATATTTTCCACCAATGTATGGTCCATCCTTTCCCTTTGTTCTCTTTCTTCCGGTGGTGTCCCTCGTAGTGTGCACAGTTCCAACGTGGTAGTCTTGTTTTGGATTCCCTTAATGACTGCACTAATATTGGATACCTCCTTTTCTATTATGACCTCTACTACCAGTGGTACTTTTGGGACTTCTTTGTATAGGTTCTAGACTGTCAATTGGATTTTATGTGCCAATTTTTCAACTTCATCCTTCTCTTTCAATGCTTTGTCGGCCTTTTCTTTAGCCTCGCTCTTTTCTTTTAAGTTTTTCTCCACCTTTCCTTCAGCTTCGCTCTTTTCTTTCAAGGCTTTCTCAGCCTTTACTTTTTCCTGGGTCTTTTCCTTTAAGATAGTGTCCACTTTTTTCTCTACTGCGCTCTTTTCCTGTAACGTAGTAGTGTAGTCCTTTTGTAGATCCATTTTCTCTGCTTTCACTCTCGACAACTCACTAATAGTACTGTCTGCATGGATCCTTAATTATTGTGTGATCCTTATGTTTAATCTTTGTAGTAACTCAGTGGTCATTTGTGACACAACTAAGTCCATATAGCTTAGTCCTTGTACCTATTGTTGTATTTCGGGTGTGGGGAACCAGATTACCTCTGGTGGTATCTTGACCGACCTGTGTCCTATTTGCAGCTGCATTAGGGAGGAAGCTTTTGCTCCCTCTATATTACTTTCTTGTGTTGCATCTTCTCCTCGTTCAACTACTCGGTGGGTTGTCTTCAATAACTGTTGTAACTTCAAAAATTGGTCATGCACCTTCATATGTAGTTATTCATGTTTCTTTGTGGCCTCTTCAATTACATCCTTTGTGGAATCCCTTATTTGGTATCCAATTTTTTCCACGTCATCATATTTTATTGTGTAGACAGCTAGTGTCTTTTGGTCTTTCTTCTTGTTCCACGTAGATGGACCTGTTCTTGTTTCCTTCATTTTTTCTCCTGTCGTAGTCATGGTTTGGGGATTTTGAGTTGTTGATGGTCCAGTTTTTGGTGCATCTCTTGTACCATTGCCTTGAGTGGTTTCCCCTGCACCATTCTCTTGAGTGGTGTCCCCTACACCATTGTATTTAGGGTCCATCTCTGTATCTATGCGTTGTTTTGTCTCTATGTGCCCTCTGTTGCGTTGTCTCATCACCCTATGTTGGAACCATCCAGGCTAGGCCCCAATATTTCATTATCAGTTGAATATCTTCCTCTGTGATCTTATAATTCATCTGGACCCACTGTTATCTCGGGTCCTTCATGGCTTGGACATACATCTGATGTCAATCTGCACGAAACTGTGCGGTCGGGTTGTATGATTCCACTAGTTGTGGTGTGATGTGAATTGTGTCCTTTATGCATCGTCGAATCATTTCTGAGTAGAGGAAAAAATCTACCTTGGTATCTTTCTGCCTCCTTTTGTTTCTTGTGTACCGTAAATTCTAGTACTTTACTGCCAGGAAAGGCTTCCCTTTAAGCCCTAGGAACTTTGCGTCCTTCAGTTCCACCCATGTTGTAAATGCAATCAAAACCAAGAGCCACGGGTAGTGAAACTAAATTCCCTTATCTTGATTTTATACGCATTCCAGTAGAAACTGGTTCAGTAGGAATGATGCCTAGCTCATTGTTGTTCCTTCTACGGATCTTTTATGTCATGGTTATTACCCATGCTGGTACTTGATCCTTTCTGCATTTCTATAGCAGATTACATGTTAGGGCCTCTGATCAGAATCTGGACCAGGGGTCAAATTTTAGCTCAAAAATCAACGTTCTCATAATTTCCTCAAAATGAACGAGAGTGTAGCCCTCATCCTCATGAACCCAACACAACTCGTTTCGTCTCAAACGGACATCGGGAGCGAAAGATATCACGATCTGTTCGAATCGCCAAACAGGAAAAAAAAATTGGATGTTGACTGGGCAGTCCATATAGTCTGTACAGATGCTGACATGGCATGATGGTATGATGACATGGAAGAGCTGATTTGGCACTTGCTGACGTGGCAGCTTTTGATTAGCTGGCAGTTGGACGAATGTTGTTTCGACACGTGGCATTTATTGGGCAATGGTGTGGTGCCACGTGGCCCAGTCATGGGCTGCCACGTGGCACCCATTTATTGGCTTTTGGTCTATTGGTTGGTTTATTAAAAATTTTATGGGTCTATGGGGTTCGACCCCCGGACCTCTCCCCACCATTGAAATCTTTAACAAAGGCCAACCCACCAATGCGCCGCACCATGGTTTTTAACAACCATGTGTTTAAACATTTATTTAAATTTACATTGTGTAATAAAAGGCAGGGGTCGGGGCTGGGGCTTAGCCCCAGCGCCTGGTCACACACTATATTCATATGACCGCCACCCACTTGCCACACAGAATGTGCGCGCATTTCAAATGGAGCACTAGCCTGTGGTTTTGTTGGTAACACATATGACCAGTGGTTAACACCTGGTGCACGTGGATTAAAACAAATTATAAGCCCGCGGTCTTGTGTTATATTTCATGTAACCATTGCATAAACGGAGTGGCACGCACGGTAACCATGGTCGCACACCATTACACATGACTATAACCATATATTATGCGCGGGGGTTATTTCATAACGGAGGTCGGTCACATTCACATTGCATTCGACCTTACCCTCCGGTAAATGGTGCGGGGTTTTTTAATATGTATAGCCCGTGGTTTTATTATGTGACCACATGTGACCACAGTTGCAAAGGGCGTGGGGGTGTTTAAAATGGTTTCAATGGATATCCCATGCGCCCTACATTTGGCACGATGTTATTCACTCATTCAAACAGTTAGACCTTTTTATGTGCGGGACGTGGCCATATGGTCCCCATGCGCCCAACACCTCCGACTTTGGGGGCTCTAATTCCATTAACTGTTCGAAAATTTGGTGCATTTTGTGGAGATGCATGTGGGTGATGGGTTTAGGCATGGAAAACGCCCAAAAGTTGGGTTACGCACACACAGGTTTGAAATGGCGAACCAGAGACAGCAAGCTTGAAGGAGAAAAATGGTAGGAGGCCTATCTTCTTCATCTTTTGGCCAAATAAGGTGCCGAAAAAGCCCAGCTAGGGGTTTTTGGACGTTCTGAGTCCATTGGCACTATTTTCACAGGCATTTGAAGACTTCTTTTGTAGGTTTTTTATCATTGAAGTTTGAGGAAGCTCTAGGGAGCTTGAAGCCCTCATTGTTTGAGGCCATGCTCAGATGAGCATATGTCTATTTTCTGTGACTGAATAGTCATTTTTGACTAATTGATATGCTCTGAACACATGGGGATAGATTTCAGATCCATTGGAGGACTTTTACAGGTTTTTTTGCCATATAGAAGCTCAAGGAAGCTTAAAGGCCACATGTAGAAGAGGTCATGACTGGATGAGACAAGATCCATTTTCAGAGTTCTAATAGTCATTTTTGGGGTTTTTATGTATTCTGAACCCAATGGTACAGTCTGTAAATCCATTGGAGTTGAGCGGCAGCTTGTAAAAGAAAATTTGACAAACTAATCCCAAAGATCCAAGTCCATTGAAGGAGGCTCAAGGAGATGTAGCCCAGAGAGGGGTGAACTCCTTTATCATCTTGGTATTGTTGTGAGTTTGATGTGTTATTGGTTGCAATTTATGTTGTTGTGTATTTTTTTATAGCACATATTTAACCTTTTAAAATAAAATTTCCTCACACATGAACATTGAAAAGAAGAAGCATGAACTTAACACATAAACCATCTTGCATATTTTAACACATGAAGCAAGGTCCTGTAAGGTTTATTTTACTGAAGTAGGGGGTGCTTGCATAGCATAACAAGTCAGATTTCTACTTTCAGATCAGCCTCTGTCACTATTTGAATGGTTGGGTTTCATATACTTGGGACATCCAGGCCACGCACTCCTCTAACCGTGCAAAATTTCTTCCTCGTCCCATCTAATAATCCTCTCTCACCCTTTTTTTCTGCGAATATCAATGTGGGATCTTCCCCTGTGTTGGTAATCCTGTGATTCTTGCTATCAAGTATGTGTCAATCTAAATTGGTCAGTCCAACCATAAGTACCCTCCATGCACACATGATAAAAGAAACTTGACGCAAGCGTTGACCTCATTAGTGTGTCTGAAGTGTGGGATGTCGAACAGGTTGAGAAATCTCGCTCGTTTTAATCCTCTGGCCCAAACCTTGGGTATGGGTATGCTCTTCTTTGTGAGTGGATATACTTTGAGGTCCACGTAGTGGTGGGACCCAAGTTCAGGGAACTTCATTGTATCTGTGATGTCATAGTCTACATATTTCAATTGGGACACTTTCCCCAGCATGTATTCATCAATGATGACCCCTTCTAGTATGTCTGGTGTCACCAATGGGGCGCCTGTTGTCTTCGGCAATGTTACTAGTGGGAATCGTCCTTCCTTTGTGGTATGTAATCATAGGGTAACCTTGGCTCTAACGATGAGGTGCCCGAGGTTTCCATGTCCTCGAGTACCACTGGTGAATTTTTCATGTGATTCTTCATGGGTACAACTATTGCTTCTCTTGGTGGTGCCATGTCTTTTTTCTTGGGTGTCTCTGCAAGTTGCTTTAGCTCTGAAGTTTGTTCTTATTCTTTCTTCCTCTGCTTTGTGCTCTAATTCTTGCATGAAGTTCTTGGTAACAATGACCAACATTGGAAGACCCTTACCTCTTTTGTACCCCCTTTCCAGTTGTTCAATTCCTTTCACGCCTTCACTAAGTGTCCAAATTTCCATTGTTGTTAGATGTGGGGCATTAATGTCGCTTTATTAACAAATATGTTATGAGATTTTTTCCTCATACTACCACTATGTCATGCATATCGACGACATTTTTCTTTTATGGATTATCATTATAGTGGCTTTATGACTTGGCCTTATGTCGGCTTCATGACTTGGCATTACAACAGCTTTATAACTTGTCCTTATGGAGGCTTTATGACTTGTCATTGTCCATTTGTAACCATTTTTTCCTCCCTTTTCATACTTTTAGCAGTCTTTTCATGTTGAACTATGCACTTACTACCATGTAGTCTGTTTCGTTTGTGTTTGGTTTCCTTTGTTGGCATCATTGCACCACTCTGCACAATTTTCTTAGTCATGTATTTCTTTTTCTCATGCAGCTCCTCCTATTGCATAGATTTTTTACCCTCTTTATAGAGTTTTAGTTGATTGTCGTTCACCCATCCCCTCAATATTTTTCCATTCAATGTCTCCAACTGCGCAACACCTGTCTCTATCACATCCTTGATCACATATGGCCCTAACCATATGTTGGCACAGGGGCAGACCCAGGGTTCCAAAATAGGCCTAAACATGGGTAAACCCATGGGCTAACATCTCATACCCATTACATTATCCCCAAAAACCCAAAAAGGACCCAAGAAAGGGGTCTAGCTTCCACGATATCTGCTTCACGTTGTGCTTCATCTTTGATAAGCTGTCGAAGTTCCAAAAATGGTCAAATATGACCAAATGTTTCCTCAAAACTTGGTCAAGGGCCAACAAGCCCCCAACACTCACCTGTGACTCATCCTGAGTCACTTAGATCTGGGTAAAGTTTCCTCAAAGGTCTCGAGTTTGGCTCGAGCTGCTGCGACTTGTCTCTGTGCTACTGCTTCCTACTCAATGAACTCCTGAACAACCGCTTCGCTGATAGGTCCTTCTAGTTGCTGCTCGACTGTAACAACTACTTGTTCCAGTAGTGTTCCTTGGCCTTCAATTTCTTCAAACAGTAGATAGGCTGCCTCCTGGCTCGACTTGAGTTTTTGGGTGACTTCCATCACTCTGTTCTACATGGTAAGAACAAGTTGTTGGACAACTCATTGTTCCTAGGATCTCTTCATTCTCTCAATAGGTGAAAGGAGCCTGAGCTGTGCCTGTATTTTTTCTACGCACTGCTTCGCTTCCTAGAGTTGGGACTCCAGTTTCTTCAACTCTGGGTTTTCAGATAGTTGCTCATATATCTGTGCGCTTTTTGTACTTAGCTGCTTGCATTCTGCAGCAAGTTTTCTAATCCTCTCGACTATGCTCTGAGAATCCAATTCTCATTGGTCACGCACTTCTTGTGGAGTTTTTGGTATGGTCTGAATCTCTAATTCCATGACCCTTTGTTGAAGTTGCTGAATAACTTTAGCTAGTTTCATCACTTGACACTCTATGGGCTCTTCGGCCTTCTGCTCTAAGCCGATCACAGAGTGAAATTCTCTGTTGACTGCTTCTTCAATTACGATCTACTTTGCGAGCAACTGCTCTTTCTCTTTTTGGATTTTGTCTCTGTCCTCATCGAATTTTGCTTGGAGAGTATTCTTCTCTTGTTGTGCTTCTTGATGTTGCTCAATAATATCTTCCTGTGCCTTATTGAGGGCCTGGGTGGCCTGCACTTTTTCTTCCTGAGCACGTCGAAGGCGTACTTCGACTGTATCAACAATCATGCAGAGTTGGAATAATTCATCTCCTTCTTCTGTTGTTCCTTCTGATAGATGTGTAGTAGAGATTGCTCAGCTAGACTGGAGAGCCTACTGTACTCCTTGGAGTGCGATCTGAATCTGGCTATACATTTGATCCTGCTTCGCTTCCTGCTTCTCTATTATTTCCTTTGAAGCATCATTGACCACTACAATAATGAAATCAAAGTCCTCCATCGTGAGGACACTTCGCATATTAGTTATAGGAGTTCTTGGTTTCTTTCTAGAGGAAGACTTCAAGGGTGAAACCTTCCTTTTCTTAGATGAGTCTGCCTTGTCTT
Organism: Picea glauca; assembly: GCA_000966675.3. NCBI lineage: Eukaryota > Viridiplantae > Streptophyta > Pinopsida > Pinales > Pinaceae > Picea > Picea glauca. The sequence goes on along the minus strand of JZKD02S0267077.1, from coordinate 1,409,377 downwards.
TGGGTGGCGGTACTTAGACCTGTTGTTGCTCAGTTTCTGCACCTTCTTCGTCATCACCTTCTTCATCTGGCATAATGGAAGCCGTCCTTACAGCACTGCTATCTATATCCTGAACCTCGTCGGGCTTCTTCGTTTCCTTTGTCTTCTTTGTTTTACTAGGCCCTGGTGTATCCTACGCATCTTCTGGGTTGTCAATGTCTGAAATTTCTATGGGGTCTGTTGGAACAAGGAGGTCCATCAAAGACTCCTTAGTGATCTCTTCCAGGTCCTCTTCTGTTAGCTTATTAGTAGCACTGGATTTGTTCTTGGTGCTCATCATCGCATGGGGTTAGGTATATAAAATGGCGGTCCGCGCCGAACTTTATCAGATGTCAAAATCTCTGTAAAGTGTTCGGGGTTATGCGAGGTTCACTCCTTATGGATGATTTCAATTGATTATAATATTCATGGAAAATGTTATTCGATTTTCATTGCTTGCGCATGTCATTCGAGTACCACAAGGTACTGAACTTCGCAGCTAGTGGCTCAAAAGGGTCAAGGTCTGGGAAAGTTGCACCTTCTGGTAGCTCCCATGCAACAAAGGTGACCAGTATCAGGAGCCAGCTAAAATGGAATTCGTGCCCCTGATCTTGGGCTTCTCTGCAGTCAATCTCCAGTTGATTCACCAGGTACTTTACCCAGTTCATCTATAGTCCCTCTGCGCACTTCCCTGTGAGGTCAACTACGAAGCCTGACACTTGTGTTGGTCGATTATTTCATACCATCTTCCCTGTGATTAGTTGGCATGTGAGGTGCACTGCACCACTTTCAATAGAAGCTACCTTGTAGCCTCTCGCACCTTTCTCAACATCGCCATAGGCCTCTTTTATCTTCTTTGCAAGAGCATGGTATGTGATCTTTCTAGGGTAGTACTCCTGGGGATCACGGCCCTGCATACTAAGCCCAGTGATCCTATTGATCGGTGTTGGATCCACAGTTATGCGGTGTTCTAACCACAGGTATCCTCCGTGGTAGCTTGCTAACAGCAATTTTACACAAGCATTCACCTCCTGGTGTCTATCGAAGTGCAGTATTTTCATAATGTTTAGCAGAGTAGACTGTGCGAGGTCCATGGTTCATTGTTGCGGGATGAGCTCTGAGTTCTTTCCCTTAGTTCTCATCAACTATTTGTATTGGGAAAGCATGTTGTAAGCTTTATGGTCCCCCAGGTTGAAGTCACAAAACTTCAACGTTGTAACCTTGTCTTGATCTGCTCGGTAGGTGTGTACTCCCTTCGGTAAATATGAAGTTACTAGGGTATATTCAAAATCTCTAGGGACACTGTCCCTATTAATCTGACCACTCAGAGGGGGTATGTAGGCTGGTAGAATGGATGGTACTAACTTTGTGTTGGCTACATCTTCCTTATGCTTAGTTCTCCTCTCTGCACCGGCTCGAGATGTTCCAGCTCGAGCAGTCGATGAGGAGGCTTGGACTCCTTTCGTCGATGAGGCTTGGACTCTAGTGGACATTCTTCTTTCTGACATGACTCTCTCAGTCATTAAATTGAGAAGGACTTATGTGACAGATTCCTCAAGCGCGGTGAGCACGTCGAACATACGCACTCGGGAGAGATAAGCGGGCTCACGATGATCTCAAAGCACTGCACTAGGGTGAACGATCTGCTTGCAATTATCATTGTATACAATTACAAGTTCTGTGGGATTCAAATTTTCAGTTGGCAAAAGTGTTCTTCGGGCACGGCGCGATGAGTTAACTAGGAAATTCATCAACGATCTGGTTGCAACGGGTAGGAGGCTTTCATTAAAGTTGATCCATCCGTTATGGCATGGTCCAATGGTATGATAATGATCTTTTAATTCTTTTTTGTCTGTTCAGGGTGGAAGTCGAATGGGTATATCGGTCCAATGGCTATATTGTTGCGCCATGGCGAAGTGCCAGATGTCATTGTTCTGATATCTCGGCGAAGCTCAATTCTTGTGATTTTTCCTTCTGTGAAGTTTCCTCCTAAATCTTTTGTAACTTTTCGATCTTGGCTCTCTTCTTACTTAACTTCCTATTCTTCTTCCTAGTTAGCTTTGTCTCGGTCATCCTTTTTCCATTCCGATTCTTATCTTCGCTTGACATGGTCACTTCACGTTGTTGAGGTTCTTTCTTCAGATCCAAGGATAATACTCCTTCATCATATGGATTAGGTATTTCAGTCTTCTGTGGTTCCTCTATAGCTTCGACATGAGGGTCCCTGGTGTTCAATAGTTGAGATATGTTCTCTTGTTCTTCCATCAAGTAGGCGATCCTTCTTGTCATAAATTCCATGAATTCTTGCTTCTTCTATTCTAGGGCTTCCTTTTCTTTTTTTCTCCGGATCTGGTATTTTTCAATCCAGATATTGCCTAACAAAGCTGGAAATGGGGCACAGTCTTCAATAAATCGAATGAATTCAAACTTTTCCTCTGTCGAAGCTTCATGGGTACTCGTAGCTATCTAGGTAATTCTACCACATAGGGTTACCATTTTTCCTTTAAACAACCCTATTTTTCCTAGTGAAGGGACCATAGCAAGCCTTCCTAGGGTTTCCCAAGTGCTTTCTGTCATAATGTTCATCTGTGTTTCCTCATCCAGAGCACAGTCAATGTCGAAGTCTCCTATTCTTACTTCTATTTTCTCCTTTTCTTTTAAGATCTCTGACAAACTAGCATCTTTATGTTCATCTAGGGTTTCTTTCATTTTCAGTTACATAATCTCTTATTCTTTCTGGGGTTCTTCTATAGTCTTAGTTTCTTGATCCTACTCCATATTTAGCTTTTCAATTTTAGTAAACATTCTAGGGAAATCCAGTACTTCATGGTCCATAGCCTTACAACATAGGCAACTAGGGTTTCTCCCAGGGCATTCCTTAGCAAAATGTCTTATTCTTCTGCAATTGTAACAAAGAGTTAATCCTCTCTTTCTCTTCAATGGTCCCCAACTTTTCTTCTACTACGCACTAGGATCATAATGGCTAGCCTACAAAAATTTATCTCTAGGATCCTACATCCATTGGTTAGTCCAAAATTCTTTCTATGCATAGGTATAACATATCTTTCATTATCCTTATCAAATCTAGTCATATCAAACTTTATTTTATCTATTAATGCCCTAGTTTTCAAGCTAGGACAAAATCTATCAAGCTTACCTAAATCCATACTTTAGAAACAAAAATTTTCACTTCTTTTGCTTCTATAGGTCACAAAGCTTCCAGATCTAAGGACTTTTAGTTATTCTTACCTTTATCAAAGCACAAAGCTTACAGATATTACCTCTTTTTGTAGATCTGACCTAGAAACTTCCACTTTAACCTTTCTTAGAGCACAAAGCGTTCAGATATGACTTCTTTTCTTCAGATTTGTCCTTCCTTCTTTAGTAGAGATCTTTTCGGATCAAGTGGATCACTGCGCACTAGGGAACAGGTCCATGCACAAAGCTTTTACAATTTCAGGATGGACATTCTACACAAAGATTCTTCTTCCTCAGTTCCCAGTAATCACAGTTTCAGGTCCCAGCAATAGAACCATTTGTTGGCACAGGGGCAAACCCAGGGTTCAACGCTCCGATAGCGCACCAACAAAACCCTAATTACCGACCCTTTCAGCAACACCTGCGAAGCAGATGAAGTCTCACCAGAGGTAGAGGCAGGGGTGGTTGCAGGACTTGGGTGTCTGCAACCTTAGTTGGGACACGGATCTATGATTGTATTACTTAGCAAGCACTTAGCATAGATTATTCATCAATATTCAACCCTTATGATACTTCGCAGATAGCTCATAGCACCACAGTATTCTCTTAGATCTAGGTTAAGTTAGCACTTAGCATCAACAATAAAGTTCAGATCCTAGATCGGTACTAAGCATCTTCATACATATCAGATCTAATATTCATAACCATCAAAGTATATCCTAGAAAAATACATAGCATAATCATGTGAAAGCACAACACATGGAAAGAGATAAACAAATCAGGTCGAGGCACAGAGAACAACACACAGATTTACCGTGGTTCACCCCCACCCTGGGGCTACGTCCACAAAGTCTTCTTCTTCTTTATTAGCTTTGGTCAATTTGATTACAACACAGAGCTTAAACTTGTACTCTACATAGGACAGGATATTTGCACACACCTCACCAGATCCTCCTTCCCCGAGTAGATCTTAGCACAGAGCCTTCTTACAATCCGTGCACTCAACACTTACAACACTTTCACTCAGATCTGGAAGTTGGTCACACAGTACACACAAAGCCTTTTCTAGCACCTAGCTTATCAGCTCTCTCTTACATTGCCTAGCTACTTATTTATACTTTACAAAATAGGCCTAAACATGGGTAAACCCATGGGCCGACATCCCATACCCATTACATTATCCCCCAAAACCCAAAAAGGACCCAAGAAAGGGGTCTAGCTTCCATGATCTATGCTTCTCGTTGCGCTTCATCTTTGATAAGTTGTCAAATTTCCAAAAATGGTCAAATATGACCAACTGTTTCCTCAAAACTTGGTCAAGGGCCAACACCAGTGCATACGAAACTTCCCTGGATGTTGCATAAAATTGTTAACATACAGTAGTATGAAGTTGCCTACTTGGATTTTTTTCAACTTGGCGTGTCTATCATGCGATGCTTTTTCCTGTTCCTTTTGAACTTGTTGGTGAAATCCTGCAATAAATCTATCCTCCTCAATCTACACTAGTTGTGATAATCTTTATTGTATTGTGACTGAATCTAAAAGATATGTAATGGCTACGATGCGTGGGATTGGAACTAGAAACTCCATTGGTATCACTACTTCTTGCCCATAGACCAACCTAAAGGGTGTGCATCCTATCATTTTTTTGTTGGTTGTCCTGTATTCCCACAATACTACAGGAATTCTTAAGTCCCAGTCATCTCTTCCTACATTACATATTTTTGTCAGCGTATTTTCTACAATTTTATTGAATGCCTCCACTGTGACATTAGCCTATGGGTGGTACGATGTACTCTTCTGATGGTGAATATGGAATTCTTTGGTCAAGGCTACAATTGTCTTATTGATGAAGTATGTTCCTTGATCACTCAACAATATTCGTGGAAATCTAAACCTAGTCACTACATTCTCAAACAAGAAGTGTGCAGTTGTCTCCACACTGTAATCCGTAACTGGTGCGACTTCTGCCCATCAAGTCAAATATTTTGTTGCAATAATGATGTACCTCGCCCCTAACCTTCTCTCTAGTGGGTTAATTGGTCCAATTATGTCTATGGCCCATTTATCAAAAACCCGTAATGTAACTTGTGGGTTCAAGGCATATTATCCCTTCTAGAGGGCTTCCCGACCCTTTAACAAACATTACATGTCTGACAATATTCCTTTGTGTCTCTGTGAAGTGTATCCCACCATAGTCCTAAGAATAAGATCTTTTTCACAATAGCTTTACATGCATAATGTCCTCATGTTATCCCATCATGCGCTTCTGCCAGTATCATTGGTCTTTCGTGTTCGACCACACAACGTCACAATATTCCATATGTACCTAGTTTATATAAGCTTCATGCAATTAACTACTAGTTTATATATATTGGTGTTCAACAACACAAGATATAAGAACATGATGCATTTGAAGCAATTTTTGGTGAGAGAGAGAGAAGCTACTAATTAATATACACAAATATTATTTCATGAAGGAAGAATTAGTTTACTTGGATTCATGATATAACAAGTTGGATTGAAGATGGACCCAGAGAAGGTGAGAGCCATCAGTGAGCGACCTGCATCGAAGAGTACCTTTAAGGTAAGAATATTTCAAGGATTGGCAAGTTTCTATCAAAACTTTATTCAAATATTTAGCTACAGTTGTGGATTTGTGTACTGCAACACGTATGAGGAAGGGAGAGTTCCAAAGGAATGCAAAGAGAAACTAGATTTGAAGTTATTCAATAAGAAGGTGACTAAGAGGTATGTGTTGGCTTTACTAGATTTTAGAAAAGTGTTCCAAATGGATTGTGATGCCATTGGAACAATGATTTTGAAAACTCTTACCTAGGAAGGTAATCCCATTGTATTCTTTAGTTATAATTTGAATGGAAAGAAGAAGTGTTTGGTGTATTATCAACAGTTTTATGCCATCATCTAGGCATTGAAGAAGTGAAGGTACTACTTGTTTCCCAAAGACTTAATTTTTCACATTGATCATAAAGCACTATAGTGCATAAAAACAAAGAAAAGATTAACTAAAGGGGTTCAGTTCCTACAAATTTATTCATTTTCATTCAAACATAGATTGAGAAGATCTATAGAGTTATCATTGCCTTGAGAAAAATGAGAAAATTGTTGACTACCATAACTATGGAGATGGTAAGGTTGGAAAATTGAAGGATGTGTATGAGAAAAATGAAGAATTTGTTGAAGCATGGAATTATGGCATGGAAGCTTGGAATGGAGACTAGACTCCAAAGCTAGATTAACACCCAAGAAGGATTTATGTTTAGAAATTAGAAATTATGCATCCTGAGAGGGTCAATGAAGGAGATCCTAATAAGAGATATATGCAATGGTAGACTAAGTATCCATTTCAAAATGGATAAAACTTGAGATTTGGTTGAAAAGAACTATTATTCAGTGATAGTTGGAAAAGATGTGAAGAAATTGCTTGAAGGTCGCATAATTTGTGAGCATGCAAAGGGAAGAAGCCAAAATATTGGATTGTAAAAGTCATTTCTAGTACCAAAGCCATTGTGGGAAGATACCACCATGGATTTTCATGTTGGGATTGCCAAGAGACCAAACAAGTAATGTTCTTTCTCTGTAGTTGTAGATAGATTCTAAAAAATTGTGCATTTCATTGCATGTACAAAAACTAGTGATGCAATGAACATAGGTTTTTTATTCTTTAGAGAAATGGTTTGTTTGCATGTTTTTTTAGGAGAACAAGATGAAATGGTGACAAAAACTTCATGAGTCACTTCTAGAGGATCTTATAGAAGAAGCTAGATAGAATATTGCAATTCAATTTTGTATATCATTCACAGAATGATGGGGAAACTGAAGTAGTGAACATGAACCTTCAAAACATGTTAATATGTTTGGTAGGAAAGAAACCAAGAAAATGGGAGATGGTGTTGGCACAAGTGAGTTTGTGTACAATAATTTAGTGAATAGATTTATGGGAAGGATACCTTTCCAAATTGTGAATGGGACATCACCAAGAATAGTGACAAATTTGTCAATCTTGCATGAAGCAGGAAAGAGAAGTGTAGATGTGGATTCTTTTGTAGAGCATATGCATGAAGTGCATGAGAACGTCAAGAAGAAACTAAAATGGAGCAACCAAGAGTATAAGAAGAGAGATTTTTAGAAAATAAGAGAGAATAATTTTGAAGGAGACTTTGTGTTATGGAAGGAAAGGTACCCAAGAGGAAAACATAACAAGTTAATGAAGATGATGAAGATAACACCTTTCAGGATTTTGAAGAAATTTTAGATAGTGTTTATGTGTTTGGATATCTCACCAACATTCAATGTAATTGAAATGTATGAGTATCATGAGGGTGAATGTTAGAGACCTAACCTCCCTAACCCCTCACATAGGTAGAATAATACATTTTCCATGTAATAAAAGCCAATATTAATAAGGCCTGGTAATAAAGAAGAATAAGTCAAATGTAAGAAGACCTAATAGAAGCTTCTTCTTCTAGAAGATCTTCCTCTATATTGTTCTTTTGGTGGATAGATTTTGTATAAATAGGAGTTGAAGTTATGAGAAGATTGGTATTGAGAATTATTGTAATAGAGTGTTGATCTGTTGGAGGTTTCCTCCTCGAAGAGGCAAGTGAACATTGTTTCCTATCAATAAAGGTATTATTTTGGTGTTTTGGTTTCATCTATTGTGTTGTTCCACTGTTATTCTCTGCAACATTTATGTTCTCAGCTATTATAACAGATCTGGTACCTTACAAGTGGTATCAGAGCACTTTCCTTAGCAGAAAATTGTGGGTTATTTTTTTTTCAAGTTAGAGACATATTTCGGGGTCTTAAAGCTACAAAGATATGTCATTCAACACATAAATCCACAGTCAATAAATCATACACATGGGAACTAAAAGTGGTACTTAAGCGCACACTGTTGGCCACCCTTGTAACCCCTGTTGGTACCCCTTCGAGTGGTAGTGCATCAGACAACACCTATATACAGATCGACCTATATATCCTGAATCCCTCCATACATAAACCAATCGGCCACCTGATTGTTATAGTGCCATCGAGAAAAAAACTCTGGAAGATACTCTCTAGTACTTGGGTAGTCAGGTAGTATGGCTAAGGTCACGGTCTAGCCTCCTTAGTTGGTTCCTTGAGATATTGGGTCGAATACTACTGTTGGACCCCACACGTATATCAAAGAGATATAGCACAAGGAAAACCATTATCTGTAGAAACCCTGAATACCCTAACCCTTGGGAAGGAAACAGAAACAGAACAGACAAGATCTATTGTCGTGCAATTGTGCCTCCGACATTATAGTTGCGAAATTCCTACACATTTCTTTCTGTTAAGCATTTGGCCATTTCGTCACTACAATATTATTCATATCAGAGTATACATATGGAGGAGTAAAAAAAAAAAAATCTAGATCCTTTCGGCACCATTATTTGAGACCTATCCCATTGGATTCCTCTCTTTTCCCTGATCGCAGTCATACCTGTCATTTTTCGACGATATTTTTTTCCCATGGATCCGACCCCTTCCTGACACCCCTATTGGGAATATTTCCCATTGAATTTCTTTCTTTTCACTAATCATAATGGTACCAATCACGAGTAACCCATTTCTATGTCATCCCACTTTCCCCCCTATCCCATCCCCATAGCCCACACTCGCAGCCAAGATTGGGAACAACGTCTCATTGCCTTGGAAAAAGCTCATGACCAAACCCAGAGTTCTCCTAGTCTCCTATAGATACCCAACTCCAGTATTTGTAAACCCAAATATCATCTTGTTCCACTCAAATCACTTCCCACATCCATCACTCAATTGATCGCCACCTGTCAACAATGCTAAGACGCAGTGAACACTTTGACCGCCTTGTTTAAGCTCACTCCAGATCCTTTATCTTCTTCCACACCTTATAAACCTGAAGATATTGAATCCTCCCAATCCACCTCTTTTCCTCCCCACCACTTTCCATGGGACCTGCATCCCCCTTGCATGGAGGTGAACAAATTTGATGGCTTGGATCCCACAGGTTGGGTCACTCAAATGGAACACTATTTATCTTTTTACAACACTACTGATGAGTTGGACAAACTAAGGTATGGTTTTCTCCATCTAGATCCAGAACGTTGGCAATGGTGGAAATGGAGAAAAAATGTCTACCAAGGGTATGTGGCTTGGACACAATTTGTTGCAGAAATTTATGAACGCTTTGACACTGTTGTAGGAAAATTCCCCTGCAGACGGGTGAATATCCTCTTGGATTCTAGACCCCTATACCAAGATAGAAAACATGCTAACATTGGACACTAACATTCCTTTGAATCTAACTAACTAATCAAAATGAGAAGGAGAAGGAAGAAAGTGTGATGCACCTTATTCTTATGTTTGTCCTCGTTGCTCCAACTTGAGCTTGATCTCCGAGCTCCTTAGCATTGTTTGACACTTGCAATGCAATGGACAGCGAGACAAAGAACTCCTACTCTACTCTATAAGATTATTCCAATCAAATCCATCTATAAGACAAACATATGTAAAGAGACATAAGTTAGAAGGAAATAGGCCAAGCAATATATTAATATGAGAACTCAAGAAGATTACTTACAGACTGTAGATGCAGTTGTAGCAGCTTCCTGAAGTCCTCCTTGTCTAGCCCTTGCACAAAGCTCCCAAATCATAGGTTTGATATCCTAAATATTTCTCCCAAGACCATAGGTTTGATACCTAGAATCTCCACCCTTCTCATTCGATCATAAGTTTGGTATCTCTAAACTCCTCTATCCTCCCCCTCCTCCATGGAAAGCCCTCATTATATAGGATTTGGAGGCATAACCACCATGGAGAGGATCACTCATCAAATCCACTAAAAATGGATCTGAAAGATATTTAGGGAGAAAATATCTCTTAAGGATTTTAGGGAGGAAATATCTCTCAAGGATTTTAA
>JZKD02S0267077.1:1375723-1399165 GCA_000966675.3 Picea glauca | reverse complement strand
ATTAATAATAATTCATGTGCACTTGGTATTTTGGCCTTCATGTAATATATCCCTCCTCCACATTGACTAGGGATTGTGACATAGGTTATTCCATGGTGTCAAGGTGTATGAGACATGTATATGACACTTACGACACTTAGGGTGAGGTACCTAGGTGTGAAAATTTCATGTGTAACAGAATTCCCCCTAAAGTGTGAGTTCAGAAGAGAAAATGATGGTCGAAACACTTTACAAATATTTAATGTAAGGTTGTGGAGTTGGAGAACCTGGAAGAAGATGAAAACAACCATCAAATAGTATTAATATATGTTCCATCTCCGAGACAGGCATACCTATGCTCGGAATACGAGATGATCAAAGCATGGTCGTCGATCAATACACTTTGGATCCATGAAAAATATTGACTAAGGATATGGCCACCAAAGATACAATGTGGATCCATACCTCCATGACATGAACTGATCGTAGCCATGAGAAATACATAGTGGAGCTATGAAATGATAAAACATAGCCATAGACCAATACAATGTGGATCTATGTGACAGTATATACATCAGCATGCTCAAATGATCTCCTTCGCAGCCTGGGAAAAGAAGTTTAACAGAGTGAATGCTCAACCCAGGGTCTTCATCCCAATCTCGATGTTGTATGAATCTAGCCATGTGAATAGATGTTTTGATGTCGAACATGGTAGAAACCACTTGATTACCAGTCATTAAGGTAAATCGTTAACAAGTGCGAGGGAAATCACCAATGATGTCAATGACTCCCAAGGTACCCTAGTACATTCCAACGAATGTGAATAAATGAGCTGAGATCGAACATTCGTGGAATCATTCGATCAAAGGTCAATGATGTAAACCCACTGTCGGAAGCGAGGAGGCCTTCCATTGAGGCATGCAGGTCCCAAGGTACAAACTAGTTTCTAAGTCTAATTCCTAGATGATGTGTTGAAGTCTACCAGAAAAGACTCGTCGGAGGAGGGCCTTGATGTATCCCCCATCAGCAACATGAAACTGACATAGGAAAGTGATGTAACATGGTAAATCGAATGAGTATGGACTGACACATGAAATGGAAATTGGAAATACTACAGATGGATGGTTTGAAGTGAAACTTCCCTTGAATATGATGAGGCACGATGACTAACTTGGCAGCATTGACTCGATGAGTACCAAAAATGTAATGTGACAACAATAAGAGAACTCTTCGACTTGATGAAAAAGTATGGCGACACATGGAATTGGTATGAATCAGAGACAAGCAGATTACCCAACTGTAAGATGAGACGCAAACAGGTGCCATGTTCAAGGACGACAAACGCTGCCATAAATGATTCTCAAAAACTTGACCCACTTCCTTCAATTTTTCCTCCACCCAGATAGATGAGTACCTGTTTTTAATTTAACGAGCTCGAGGAGGGTAACACATGCTCGATATAACTCACCTTCGGTAAGTTCATCTTCCTTTGTTTAACGAACTGGAAGAAGTAAGGGTTCATCCCCATATGGGCCTTTCAATGTGTAGTTTAGAGAGTCCAGAGAAGGAAAACTCGGTGGTTTTTCATGTTTAGAGAGTCTGAAAAGAACTTAAAGGTGACTCCAGGGTTGTCCTTTTTCGTAATTTTAGTCTCGCGAGGCTGAAAAAGAAATAAACTACCACTCGAAAGACGCCTTTTCAAACTTTTTAACAAGTGTGAAAGGAATCAAGATCACTTGGCAATTTTTTCATGTTTAGAGAGTCTGAAAAGAGCTTAAAGGAGACTCCAGGGGGTTCATTTTTCGTATGACCTTTACGAGTCTGAAAAAGTGATAAAAGTATACTCGGTTATATTCTCATGTATTTACGAGCACGATAAAGAACAAAGACTAAGCTTAGTATTGGTTTCATTTTTACACAAGCTTGAAAAAAAAATAAACTTATGCTTGTAAATTCCCAATGTAAATTCCAAAGGTAGGGATACCCATGGATGGTTGATACTCTACCCCCAGCTTGAAAAGCTAGAGTTTTAACTCTAGAATGATAATCAAAGGTTGGAGACATGCCCCCCCAAGCCTCATTTCATTCACCGACTATGAATTTGTCACCAATTTTTGTACTAGATGGAGAAAAAGGATAAGGGCGGATGAAAGGAAGGTTCAAATACGAGACCTAATGAAAGACTCGACTCAACATCTATGAGATCTAGCTAAAGACTCGACTCGATATATATGAGATATAGTGAAAGACTTGACTTGTTAGGAGAGGTGACTGTTTCATTTTTTAATGAGCTTGACATGGGAAAAGAACTATTTTCAGGACATCTGTTTCATTTTTTAATGAGCTTTCCACAGAGAAGAAAAACCATGCTCAAGGATCCAGGTTCAATCCCCAAATTTTTGTTTCATTTTTTAATGAGATTGCTACAGAGAGGAAAACTATGCTCGTAATATTTGTTTCATTTTTTAACGAGCTTTCCACAGAGAAGAAAAACTATGCTCGTAGCTTATGTTTCATTTTTTAATGATCTTGCCCTAGAAAAGAAAAACTATGCTCATAAATTATCCTTGATCATGGCTCCCAAGAGGACAATGCTTTGGAAGGAATACATGTCAAGGGACAAATGTGAATCATGGCTTCCAAGAGATCTTCACTATATGGAAAGAAAACACTCTGGAAGGAAAACATGTCGACGGCCTCGATAAGGGTAGGGAGATCTGGCTCTAATAGCCCTATCGAAGAGATGACCATGTCAACTACTGGATCTAATTTAGGAGAAGGGAGGGATTCCCTCTCGTGCGGGGTTGAACACATGGGCCAGGTCGTTACATAATTGACCCACGGCAGGGTGGACATTGTTGTCATGTACGGATCGTTCAGGGAAGGTGGATGGTTGACCATCAGATCAGGGTCGATGAATGAAAGTTGTTCGATCGTTACTATGTTTCCATTGTGAGGGAAACACATCACTCGAAAGAGAGTGGACACAAAATCTCTCATAACGTAGACATAGTCTCGGCCAAGGAGCAAGTTAAATCCCAAGGGGTCGTGAACTGCCATTACATCAACGTAGACCATTTTTCCTCCCAAAGTAACCAGAAACTGAGGAAGGATCCCTAAAGGTCGACTAGATCTTTTGTCAAAGGTCCACAGATTATGAGTCACAGGCGCAAGCCACGAGGAACCAAAATATTTCCAATCATTCACAGATAAGATGCTAACAGAAGAACCTTTGTCTATTACAGTGTTAGGAATATTCCTATCACAAACCTTCATGGTGATTTGGAAAGGCATGTAAGAGGGAAGACAGGGTTCTGTCAAATGATTCCAATCGATAGAAATCATCTGATTGCTTGAAGGGGGTTCCATCGGGATGGGAAAAGTGCCCCCTTTTCTGGGTGAATCAGTATTAACTAGGTAGGCCTGAGCAACATCCTCACTCTTTGATTAAGGAGTGGGATCGACTGGTGGCGGAATTAGGTCAACCACTTTGGTTGCACTCTTCAAGGGAAGAGTGGGATCGACCGAAGGTGGAAACAGAATGACCACTTTGGCACTCTTCAGAGGAGCAGTGGGATTGATCGATGATGTAATCAGAGCAACCAATTTGGCACTCTTCAGAGGAGGATTGGGATCGACTGATGATGTAACCAGAGCAACCACTTTGGCACTATTCCAAGGAGGAGTGGGATTGACCAATGGCAAGACTGGAGCGACCACTTTGGGTTCACTCTTTAGATGAACAGTGGGGTTGACCGATGATGGAACTAGATCAACTACTTTTGTTAGTGGTTCAACCGAGAATGAAACCAGATTAACCACATGATCAATCAAACTAACCGGGGATGGAACCAGATTGACCATTCCATCAACTAACGACGGGTTGGGAGAAATATTACGATAACCAGTGGAAATTTGAATCTTTTTCAAAAGAGAAGAAGCCTCATCCATACGAGGACAAAGTTGAGAGTAACGATCACCTTCGCATAACATACAAGGAAATTTGACAATTTTCTTCTTCTTACCAACCTTAACATCACTAGTTGACGAGGTGTCACCAACATGTCTAGAAGGGGCCGATGACGTGGAACACCACATTTCTAAGACCTTGGGAAGACCAGGGAAATCCCTCAAAAAGTGGTCACCCTTACAAAGACTGCAAGGGAATTTGGGTTTTGGATTCTTCATTGTAGTATTATCGATTTCATCAACACTTTCAGTACGATTAACAGTAGCTGGTTGCTTGGATCCAACATATCATGTAGTTGGAGGCTTGGTCCTTTTCGGGTTCTTCTTCTTCTTCTATTTCCATTTCTTCTTCTTCTTATCAACCTGGCTACTTGCTTTAGATCTTTCACTAGGAGAAGAAGGAGAAAGGGAAGGAGACTTAACGGGTGAAGAAGGCAAAAAGTCAACATGATGTTGATGTGTGGGTGGTGTGCTTACATCTGAAGCACTTTCTGCATTCGAGATTACTGGAGTGGAAAAAAACCATACCGGTAACCCAATTGTGAGACTTGGAAGGCTAAAAGTAGCAATGTAAGGAGGACCAACGTTTATGTAAGAAGGAAAAACAAAAGGTTCCCCTGGAGCAGGTGTTTCTCCATTGGTAGTTTCGGGAACTGATGCCATAAATAAATATCCAACATAAGTCTTATAAGGGAAAACAAACAACACACACTAAAAATCTAGTAATCAAGCAAGCAAACAAAACCTTCTCACAATGAACGCACTAGTTGGTGATGAAATCCAACGTCACGGGAATAATGTAAGAAGGGGTTGAGATAGAGCGGGTGGAAAATTTACGTTAATGACCTGCTTAACAGACTTACACCCTGGTGCAAGCTCCCACACATAATTGTGGGTATATCCTCCAAGGAGCCTGAGTGAGTTTGGCCAACGTCGATTCCAGGTACCGTGAAGACTTGCCCCTCCACAGTCACCTCATGTAAAGACCCTAAAGAGATAGGCTACTAAGGTTACCAATTATGAAAATGATGCCTGGGGAAGCAGTTGACAGTCTGATACACGTGCAAGAGCGGCGTATCTAAGCCCGAAATCACCTCGAGAAGGCCCGCATAGGATTTTCTTCTCAAGTGAACCCCAATAATACATGCAATCTCTACATTAAGACCAACAAAGCAGGGTGAGCAACTCTATCGGCGCTAATGCGACCTCGTGATTGACCCTTTTGTTAGAAGGGCTTCCCAGGACAAAATGTAGTAAGTGGATTTAAACTCTCCCTATCACAAGATACAATGTTTGTTTACATCTTTGGAAAGTTAACTTTCACACCTATTCAAAAGCCCTACATCCTAAGCTAATGTAGGTTTTCTACCAGAAAATGTAAAAATGTCTGATAAATTTTAGTTTAGCACTTTATTTTTAAGGTTGTTGTTACTCAAGAGGAAAATGGCGTGGACTAAATGGTGTTTTGACCGACTCTAAACAATGCAAAGAAATGAGAATGAAAATATTTCACTTCGATGAAAGATATATTAAGAGAAGGAGAAAACATTTATCATTCCCAGATGCACAATGTCCCAAAATTTTATGAAACTCATTAATATGAAGATCTTCAAGAAATGATCCAAAGAGACTGTACACCAATACATGATTCATGGCCCAAAAAATGAGAAAAACCATGCAATTTTGCTACTTCAAATGCAAGATAGTTTCACTGCCCAAAAGCAAGAATGAAACTATATTCTTTGTTTGATTCTAATGTATAAAAAAATTAAATGCAAATCCTTTAATTCTCCACTACTTTCAATTAAAAGAAAGAGTCAGATGCAGATGCAAAAGACACGAAGTGACAAAGGTCTTCAAACAAAGAATGCACTCAAAACAATGAGAACTAAAAGAAAAAAAGTAGGAGATAACCTATTCTAACAAGAAATCAATAAAGGATTCAGAAATAAATCAAGAATTTAAGGAACACAAGAAAATGCAAAGAAGAATCCAAGAAAAGACAAGGAGAAAGAGGAATCACTCAAACTATCCCGACAAACCAAAAAGAAAGAAAGGGAAATTTCACAATTCTGAAAAAATTTCAAGCTCCAATCAATAGAATAGGAAGTGATAAGTACCAAATATAAACCTAAACAACTTCACAAACCAACATATAGATTCTGGGTAAAGACTTCTGCAAAATAGACAGCAAAAATCTGAGTAGAAGAAGGCAAAAAACCTCCAAGAAAGAGACTATCACTCCCTAACTCAAGGGAACAGAGCGCTGTAGCGCTCTGTAAAGCACTATAGGGGGAACTTATCAGAGATCAGTGCTTTGATATGCACTCCACGGGAGTGCTACCCTTCCCAGAAATTCAAAACAGAGCCAAAAAATTCAAAAACAAACTCACCCAGAATTCATAGAAATTGGTGAAATTGCTAGTGAAGATGGGAGAAAGGTAATGGATCATGAAAAAATAGTAAAACTGATCTAAAAGGTAAGAAAAGGGCAGGAAAAATCCAAGGAAATACAAATCAATTTCTATCCCCAGTGGAGTCACCAATTTCTGTTGTAGGAAAATTCCCCTGCAGACAGGTGAATATCCTCTTGGATTCTAGACCCCTATACCAAGACAGAAAACATGCTAACATTGGACACTAACATTCCTTTGAATATAACTAACTAATCAGAAAGAGAAGGATAAGGAATAAATTGTGATGCACCTTATTCCCATGTTTTTCCTCCCTGCTCCAACTTAAGCTTGATCTCTGAGCTCCTTAGCACTGTTTGACACCTGCAATCCTACTCTACTCTATAAGATTAGTCCAATCAAATCCATATATAAGACAAACATATGTAAAGAGACATAAGTTATAAGGAAATAGGCCAAGCAATATATTAATATGAGAACTCAAGAAGATTACTTACAGATTGTAGATGCAGTTGCAGCAGCTTCCCCATGTCCTTCTCGTCCAGCCCTTACACAAAGCTCCCAAATCATAGGTTTGATATCCTAAATATTTCTCCCAAGGACATAGGTTTGAAACCTCTAATATCCACCCTTCTCATGAGATCATAAGTTTGGTATCTCTAAACTCGTCTATCCTCCCCCTCCTCCATGGAAAGCCCTCATTATATAGGATTTGGAGGCTTAACCACCATGAAGAGGATCACTCATCAGATCCACTAAAAAGGGATCTGAAAGATATTTCAGGGAGAAAATATCTCTTAAGGATTTTAGGGAGGAAATATCTCTCAAGTATTTTAAGAAGGAAATGTTTCAACCATCCATGAGATCCTCCACCTTCCCTAAAAAATAGGAAACCAAATGTGAGGTGGATTCTCACACTTAATTAATTTATTTTTCATGAATATTAATAATCATTCATGTGCACTTAGTATTTTATCCTTCATGTAATATATCCCTCCTCCACATTGACTAGGGATTGTGACATAGGTTATTCCATGGTGTCAAGGTGTATGAGACACTTAGATGACACTTACGACACTTAGGGAGAGGTACCTAAGTGTGCAAATTTCATGTGTAATAGACACTAACACCAACCATTTAGGTTGTTTAACAAAATTGATACAATATGGCATAGTGGAAGACTTTATAGATTCTTTTGAGCGATTGGCTTTCCGCACATAGGGCATGTCTGATGTTTTTTTTCTGAGAATGCTTTATCAGTGGCCTCAAGGATGAGATATGTGCCCACATCCTCATGGCTCTCCCTCAAAGTCGGGTGGAAGCTACTAAAAGAGATAAGGAAGCACAACAAGTTGTCTCTTATCAAACCAGAAAACCCCCCTTCATTCCTTGCCCTAAACCAGTCACTCCCACTCCTCCTTCCACTCCACTAAAGATCCAGAAATTGACCCGGGCATAAATGGTTGAACGCCAACTCAAGGGCCTTTGTTATAATTGTGATGACAAATGTTTTCCTTGGCACAAGTGTAAGGAAAAAAAAAATTATGGCCATATCAGAGGATGTTTATGAAGAATATGTTGAGGCTCCCCCTATTGTTGAGTCACCTGAACCCACTGACATGACTCAACCTTCCGACCCTTCCGAAGTTGAATCGGTCATTTCCCTAAATCCTCTCACTGACTTCTTTGCTCCCCAAAACCTCAAGATAATTGGTTACATTAAGCATCAGAAGGTCATCATCCTCATTGACAGTGGAAGCACCCATAATTTTATTCATCATCGCATTTCCCAAGAAACTAATTTTTATATCCAAGCAGTCAACAACTTTCAAATCATGATTACCAATGGCGGTTCCATCAAATGTGGGGGGCGTTGTGAAAATGTGTGTCTCCAAATTGGTTAGTATCACATAAAATATCATATTTTTTCTATCGACATGGGTGGTTGTGACATTGTGTTGGGTGTCGAATGGCTAAGGACTCTGGGCCCCATTCTCATGGATTTTAAGGAATTAACCATGCAATTCAACCAGGAGGTCCAACAGTATATGTTCCAAGGAATCACAATAGGTTCCCCTGATATCATTAGTTCCCATCCCATGGAAAATACCCTAAAAAAAGGTCATTCAGACATTATTGCACAACTCCATTCCTTTCACGCCACCGAGACACCCTCTGTGCCTCCTGACCTTCAATCCATCCTCTCCAAACATCAAGTTGTTTTTTTCCACTCCCCAAGAACTCCCTCCTTCTCATGGTGTTCATGATCATTCCATTCTCCTCGTCCCCGACATCCTTCCTCTCAATGTTCATCCCTATCATCATCCATTTGCACAAAAAAATGAAATTGAGAAAAAATTTCAAGAATTGCTTGTTGTAGGCATTATCCGTCCTAGTACTAGCCCCTATTCTTATCCTGTGGTCATGGTACTTAAGAAATAAGGCTCTTGGCACATGTGTCATGAATTTCATTCCCTCAAAAAACTCACCATCAAAGACAAATTTCTCATTCCTGCCATTGATGATATCTTGGATGAATTAAGTGGTGCCCGGTTCTTTACTAAACGTGATCTTCATTCTATCTAGGTCAACATCCCTAAGATTTCATTTCACACTCATGAGGGCCACAATGAGTTCTTGTTCATTCCCTTTGGCTTGTATAATTCTCCCTCTACTTTCCAAAGCCTCATGAATCATGTCTTCCATCCTTTTCTCTGTCATTTTGTCTTAGTTTTCTTTAATGATATTCTCATCTATAGTAAAACCTGGAAAACCCATCTTGCTCATGCAGATCAAGTTCTTCATCTATTCTCTCAGCACCAAATTTTCCTCAAACAATCTAAATGTGTTTTTCAAGCCTCTAAAGTCGAGTACTTGGGTCATCTTTTTGGAAAGACAGGTGTTAGGATGGATCCTAAGAAAATTGAAGCTATGCAGGATTGGCCTCGCCCGAAGACTCTCAAAATCTTGCATGGTTTTATGGGCTTAACAGACAATTATCGCAAGTTTGTTAATAATTATGGAAAGATTGTGGTGCCTCTCACTTCTCTCTTTAAAAATAATTCTTTCACCTATACTCTCACAGTCGATCATTCATTTCCAGCCTTGAAAGTGACTATATGCACCACTCTTGTTCTAACCCTTCCTGACTTCACAAAGATCTTTGTCCTGGACTGTGATGCTTATGGGAGAGGAATTGGAGCAATCCTTATGTAAGGTGGTCGACCTTTGGTGTTAATCCATAACTTGTGGCACATTACCCATTAATTGGGGAATATTACATTAGTATTTTTATTTTATTTATGTCGGGTTACGTCCATTAGTTGTAATTGTACCTCCTAGTCTCCTATATATACCAAGGAGACCTTTTCATTTGGAATCATCTTGTAATTGTGAATTCATATGATGTATAAGGAGGTTTCCCCATAGAAGAGGATTATTATCTTAATTCATCTCTTTTTCAAGGAATTGAGTACTTATTTTGAGACTTTTATGCTATTTTGATATTTGGTTCTTAACATTTGGTATCAGAGCTAGACAATCCTCGGGACTGGCTTCTTCAAAACATTTCTTCTTGGAATTTCCGCTACAAATTTGTTTCTGAAAGGTTTCATGATATGTAATTTATATGGTGTATAGGAAACATATATATCTAACTTGGATCCAAATTTAATATATTTTTTCATTAAATGTTTGGAGATACATTATGTTCAAGTTAGGGTTTTGGACTAGTCCTGAAACTAGTCCGAAAAAAGTCTTGGAATTTTCGCTCCCAATTGTTTTTCGATTGGTTTTAGGTTTTAAAATTTTTACAGTACGAAGAATGAATAGTGATTTATTATGTGTACAAATTTCATCCCTTGATTAATTTTACTCTGAAAATTATTCCCTGATGAAATTAGGGTTTTTGGCTAATCTAGATTTCAGTCAAAAACAGGTGTTCATGGGAAAACTGTTATATCTGAAGCTACAGACCTCCAAATTGAGTGAGACATGTTCCATTGGTTATTTTACTTACCTACATTGTACTGGTACAAATTACAAGTTCTGAAGTCAGGACCGTGACACATGGCAGTCTGTACAAGTTTTCTCTCCTGAAAGAAAAAAAATCAACACATCTTGGGAAAGTTATCATAAAATGCTATTGGATTATCCAATATTGGTATAACCTATGGGGTTGGAAATAGGACACGTCAGGATACATCGGGTAGAAATTTTAGACTCATAAGGGCCAAAATTTCATAGCTACAGCAGAAGAAAGGTCATCTAGCAAAAGAGTGTCCAAATCAGGGTTTTAAAAGGTGTGTTTGTTTTTGTAAATTTGCATATATTTTGACTAGAAGATCCAATTAGGATGATTCAAAAAGTGGAATAAATTGGGATAAAAGGAGTATCACATAAATTTTGGATAATCTTAGGGTTTTTTAGGTATAAACGTATTCTAGCATCTTTAAACATAGGAGTTGTCATTACTTGTCAGCGCTACAACTCAAGGATTGTTGTTCGACCACACAAGTATTCCAACAGAGAACGAACACATTCAATAACCACTCACACAACCAGATCAAATATCAACACACTGATGTTTTGACGTGGTAAAAACCCTATGGGGAAATATCCACGACCCTAGCCAACGCGGCCACTTGCAGTAGTTTATTAATGCAAAAGAAAAAGATTATAGAGAGATTTTACAAGAGAGTTTCTCACAATCGATCATCGACAAATGACATTCCATGCTCTTTAAATAGAGATCATGGACCAATCGGGTGTTAATCCATGGATCAATAGTCATTAAGATCGAAGAGAATATGAACCTTCGTATCACTTTATGTCGGGAACATGAGCACTTCAATAACTTGATCATGAATGAGCTTTCTGATAAAGTGCATGTGTAGTTCGATGTGCTTGTTGCGTTGATGTTGAATTGGGTCTTTGGAGAGCTTGATGGCACTCTAATTGTCTCACTAAAGGTTGGTCAGTTGTTGTTGCTGGAATCCAAACTCTAAAAGGATCTGTTGAATCCACAAGGCTTCCTGACTTGCATTTATCGTTGCTCGGTACTCTGCTTCTGCAGAAGAAAGTGAAATAGCCTGTTGTTTCTTACATGCCCAAGTGATAGGTCTTGAACCAAGGCAGAAAACATAACTTGCAGTAGACTTCCGATCATCAAGGTCACCGGCCCAATATGAATCAATGAAACCAACCAATAAAGGAGTCCCCCCTGATCTATAATGTATCCCGAACTGAACTGTACCACGGAAATAGAGAAGTATCATTTTATCTTCTTTCCAATGGCTTTCATGGGGTGTTTGCATATACCGGGAAACAAGACCAACAAAAAAGGAAAGATCAGGATGGGTATGATTCAAGTATAAGAGGCTACCAACTAACTGATGATACAGGGTGGCATCAACTTCGGGAGAAGTACAGGTGGCAGTAATCTTGACTTCAAACTAGAAGGGAGAAGGGGTTGGTTTACAATCATCCATGTGAAAGCGACGAAGAAGGCCACAAGGATGCAGACATTTTGACGAAGGCACTCACCAAGAGAAAATTTGAATACCATAGAGACAGGATTGGGGTGAAGGATAATCCCTTTCTTATTGAGAGGGAGTGTTGAAAAGTCAACAAGAAATGTGTGTCTAATTTACTTTTTACCTTAAATAAATTGGACAATAAATATTAATCTATTATCTCATTTATGACTGAGTGAGTTGGAGTCGGATGTGTAGTTATGTGAGTTGTAAAGTAGTTTAACTCAGTTAAGTGAGTTAATCCCAATTGTACTAGTTGTAACTAAACTTGCACTAGTGAGAGTTCAGTGAATTAATTATTAATTAATTCACAATCAGTGATCTCACATGCAACTGAAGATTTACCACTGTTAACTACATACATGTCAGATCCAGTGGAGACCCAGTTGAGATAATAGGTGAAAGGGACAGTTTGGCTATCAGTTGTGATTTGAGTGAAGTGCACTCATGCAATCACACATGCAGTGGATATGCTTATGAGCATGTGTAGACTAGGCAATTCAAATGAACAATTGTGAGAATTCTAATTGCAGAGATTGTGCAAAGGAGGTAGGTTGTCTAGAGACAAAATATTGGCACATGTATTTGTCGATTTTTGTATGACAGTGTGAGACGATTGTATTGTATTGAGAGCTCTTGGATTAGATTTTTGTATGAGATCGTTTCATGATCCAGATATACATAATATATGATAGTGGGGTTTTTAGCTTTACGCTTTCCTGGAAAAACATCTGTGTTGTGTGTTCTTGATATTTCACTTTGTGATCGTGGTTTAATTTTTGCATATTAGAAGAAGCGATTTTGTATTTAACAATGGCATATAGTTGTTAGATCAGGAGAATCCAGGAAATACATAATTTGTATTGAAAATTTCTACATGGTATCAGAGCCACAGAGCTACGGAATTTAGAGCAACGGAGCTAGGGCAGAGCCACAGAGCTACGAAAGTGAGGTGCGACAATTGTTTTATTTTCGCAGGTCCCGTCTCTAGCAAGGTGAAAACTTTAGTACTGAATACTACGCACATTTCTCAAAGAAGAAAAGTTTGCAGGCTACTCAAAGGAGAAGTGCGAACTTCCCTCACCCCACAGTGTATTACAGTGTGAACCACCCAGTCAAGTTCGCAGGCTGTACACAAGTAGGGTGTGAACTTCCAGTCAAGTTCACAAGCTACACATAGGGAGAGGTGTGAACTTCCCTTAGGCTACTCACAGGTGGGGTGAGAACATTCCAGGGAAAGAGGGATTGAAGAAGTTGAGTTTGTGGTTGGATAAAATTCGAATTTGCGGAACGAATTTATTGGTGCTACAGTTGATTCAAGGTCGAAATGTCTTTCAATGGCTTGAGGTTGGAGTATGCACTCAAGGGAAGCTTGAACTACATTGCTTGGAAGGACAGGATGGAGGCAGTGCTCGAAGACAATGGCTTGAAGGAATTCATTGATAATTATATTCCTAAGACAGATGTGACAGACACTGCAAATCTTGATGCATGGTAAAAGAAAGTGGCAAAGGAGAGGAGGATTCTGTTGGAGGGAGTACAAGACCACGTTGTCTCAAGTCTCCATGGGAAAACCACACCACATGCAATGTGGAAGGTTTTGATGGATCTGTTCCAAAACAGCAGCGACCATAGGAAATTGGCGCTCAAAGATAAACTCAGGAAGATCAAGATGGAGAAGGGCGACTCCATTCCAAAATATCTCACAAAGTTTGTCCAATGTCGGGATGATCTTGGAAGTGTGGGAATAACAGTTTCTAATGATGATTTGGTGATCTTGGCGCTCCTAGGACTTCCCAAGAGTTGGCATAGTTATCAAGGCTCTATCAATGGAAGGGAAAAATTGCTAGATTGGGAACAACTATGGTCGGATCTAGTGCAGGATGAGTTCAGGCGGAACACCAGAGATGGATCTTCATCAAAGCATGATGATGAAGAGGATTGTGCTTTGACTGCTAAGGCAAGGAAAGGAAAGGGTAATAAATTCCATTCAAAATCTGAGTCTAAAGTCAAGAAGTTGGATTTGTCCAAAGTGAAGTGTTTTCACTGTCACGAACATGGGCATCTTGCTACTAACTGTCCACAGAAGAGGAAGAACAAGAGGGTTGTTGGATATGCAACTGGTGAGGCCCTTGCCTCACAATTTGAACTTGATTTCTCTTTGATCGCATGCATGGCATCATGTGCATCAGGATCAGTGTTGTATTTGGATAGTGTCACTTCCTTCCACATGACGGGAGATGGAGAGTCTTTCATTGACTTAGAGGAGAAAGATCTCAGAATGCATATTGAGCTTGGCGATGATGGACGATACAGTGTGACAAGCATTGGTACCATTACCTTTCAGAGGGATTCAGGTAAGCCATTTAAATTAGAAAATGTTATGCATGTTCCAGGTCTGAAGAAAAAACTAGTGTCAGTCGCAATGTTGGAGGACAAAGGCTATGACGTTATTTTTAGCGATGGAAAAGCGTTCCTGCGACATAAAGCAACGGGTCAAGTCAAGAAGATAGGGATTCGAGTTAAGAATATCTACATGATGGAAGTAGATGGATGCGCTGCCATGATGGGCAAGGCAGAAAAAGTGGTGAGCCGGGATGAGGGCGAATTATGGCACAGGAGATTGGGCCATCTTCATCATGGAGCCTTGAATATCATGCAGTAAATATCTATTGGACTTCCAATGGGAACACTTGCTCAGTCAAATCAGTGCAAGGGTTGCACCATGGGGAAGTATGTAAAGTCCACCTTTCATGAAAAGGAGAACCGTGCTTCAGTGATCCTAGATGGAATTCACACAGATGTGTGTGGACCATTCTTGGTTGCTTCAACAGCAAAACATAAGTATTATGTTATTTTTGTTGATGACTTTTCTCGTAAATGTTGGATCCTCTTCATGCAGAAGAAGGATCAAACATTCTCAAAGTTCTGTGAGTTTAAAGCATTGGTGGAGAAAGAGTCGGGGAAGCAAGTGAAAGCTATGAGGAGCGATAATGGTGGAGAATACATCTCTAATGAATTCAAATACTTATGCAGCAGAGAAGGAATTCGAAGAGAACTCATAGTGCCTCATAACCCACAGCAAAATGGGGTCACAGAGAGGAAGAATAGAACGATCATGGGTGCAGCACGAGCGATCTTGCATGATCAGGGCCTACCAATACATTTGTGGGCAGAAGCATGCAATACTGCGGTTTATGTGCAGAACCATTGTCCTCATAGAGTACTTGGCATGAGTACACCTAAAGAAGCTTTTACTAGTAAGAAACCTAATGTTTCTCATTTTAAGATTTTTGGCTCATTTTTTTATGTGCATGTAACCAAGGATGCCAGGAAGAAGCTGGAACCGACTGCTGAAGTGGGGATATTTTTGGGGTACACAGAAACACCCCATAATTATCATGTGTATTTTTCGAACAGTAAGATGACTGTTATGCGACGGGATAGAAAATTTGATGAGGGGAAAGCCATGCGGTTGTAGCTTGAGAGGGAGCTAGACTTGCATGCAAAAGAGGAACTATTGGTTCCCAAAGATGAGTCTCAAGATGTGGATCATCCACATGAGGAGGTTCATGGAGTGGAGGAAACCACTCATGCAGAGCCATCCATCAGAAATGGCAGAAAGAACACCACGAAAGCTGATAGATTGAGACTAGATGCAGAACAGAATGTAGGAGCACCTACTTCATAGCGCAGATAGAGACAGTCTCTTGATCGATTTACTGGATACATGGCTCTCATGAGAAAATGTATTATGACTAAACCATCTTCCTTTCAGGAATTAGTGTAGGATCCCACATGGGTTGATGCTATGGTAAAGGAGTATGACTCCATTGTCAAAAATAGTGCATGGGAAATTGTCCCAAGACTGATCAACAAATCAGTGGTAGGTTCGAGATGGATCTACAAGGTAAAGCAAGTTGTTGATGGGAGTGTGGAGAAATACAAGGCCAGGTTTGTGGCCCGGGGATTCTCACAGATCAAGGGGATAGATTATGATGAGACCTTTGCACCTGTCACAAGGTACTCTTCCATAAGATCCATCCTTGCATTCTTATCACAGATGGGCTGGCGCATACATCAGATGGATGTAAAAACTGTGTTTCTCAACGGGATCATTGAGGAAGAAGTGTAAATCGAGCAGCCAGAAGGTTTTGAGACCTTTGACAGGGAATCGCATGTGTGCAGAGTCAAGAGAGCATTGTATGGGCTGAAGCAAGCACCCCGTGCTTGGTACACTCGGATAGACATCTATTTCACCAGATTGGGCTTTAACAAATGTGAAGAGGATGCAAACCTATACCAAATTGTGGTGGAGGGTAAGTTGTTAATCATTTTTCTTTATGTTGATGATTTCATACTGACTGGTGATGAGCAGCTGATACACTCATGCAAGGATGACCTTGCAAAGGAGTTCGAGATGAAGTATTTGGGCCTTCTTCATTATTTCCTTGGATTGGAAATATGGCAGCGAGAT
The DNA here is from genome assembly GCA_000966675.3 of Picea glauca. Taxonomy (NCBI): domain Eukaryota; kingdom Viridiplantae; phylum Streptophyta; class Pinopsida; order Pinales; family Pinaceae; genus Picea; species Picea glauca. The sequence goes on along the minus strand of JZKD02S0267077.1, from coordinate 1,382,792 downwards.
GGTGAACTTTTGTGTCTCAAGGCAAGTATGCAAGGGAGATACTGGGTAAGTTTCACATGGAGGTCTGCAAACCCATGGATACTCCTCTTCCAGGAAACTGGATGAAACAAGATGCTACTTCTGGAGAGGTAGTGGATGCTACTGTCTATCAACATTTAGTGGGTTCGCTAATGTATTTAGTGAATAGGAGACCGGACATTTGCTATGCGGTTAACCAGCTGAGTCAAGCAATGGTTAAGCCTACCAAACTCTTTTGGAAGGTGGGTAAGCATGTCCTGAGATATCTGAAGGGCACATCTGAGTATGGATTATGCTACAGACAAATGGATGAGGTGAATTTGCATGGCTTCACGGATGCAGATTGGGAAGGCAGCCCTGTAGACAGAAAGAGCACATCAGGGGGGATATTTAGTATCGGATCTACAGCTGTTTCTTGGTACAGCAGGAAACAGAGATCTGTGGCACTCAATTCAGTGGAAGAGGAATACATGGTAGCGAGTCAAGCTGCATGTGAGGCTAGCTGGATGAGAAAGATCTTGGTTGGTTTGTTTGGTTCTCATTTAGATCCGACAGTGATTTATTGTGATAATCAGAGTTGCATTAAACTCTCGATTAATCTTGTGTTTCATGACAGATCTAATCATATAGATATCTGGTATCATCGTCTCAGAGATTGTGTGCAACGGAATATCATGTTGCTTCAATACATTCCTACGAAAGATCAGGATGTAGACATTTTGATGAAGGCACTCACCGGGAGCAAATTTGAATACCATAGAGACAGGATTGGGGTGAAGGATAATTCCTTTCTTGTTGAGAGGGAGTGTTGAAAAGTCAACGAGAAATGTGTGTCTAATTTACTTTTTCCCTTAAATAAATTGGACAATAAATATTAATCTATTATCTCATTTATGACTGAGTGAGTTGGAGTCGGATGTGTAGTTATGTGAGTTGTAAAGTAGTTTAACTCAGTTAAGTGAGTTAAGCCCAATTGTACTAGTTGTAACTAAACTTGCACTAGTGAGAGTTCAGTGAATTAATTATTAATTAATTCACAATCAATGATCTCACATGCAACTGAAGATTTACCATTGTTAACTACATGCATGTCAAATCCAGTGGAGACCCAGTTGAGATAACAGGTGAAAGGGACAGTTTGTCTATCAGTTGTGATTTGAGTGAAGTGCACTCATGCAATCACACATGCAGTGGATACTCTTATGAGCATGTGAAGACTAGGCAATTCGAATGAACAATTGTGAGAATTCTAATTGCAGGGATTGTGCAAAGGAGGCAGGTTGTCTGGAGACAAAATAGTGGAAGTAGTTGGTGTTGGTAAGCAAGAGATTACTTTTAGAACTCATATTAAATATGCAGATAATATGGATTTAAAAACTGAAATTGATGATCTGGATGGAAAGATCTCAAAAATTTAGCCGGTTTAAAAAAAAAAGGCATTGAAAATGGACTTCAGATGTGAGAGTTATGCCCTTTTTAAAAAAGGCATAAACTGTAACCAAAGGACCACGTGGTGGTGTAAGTTGCTTTATGAAGTGACCCACTTTTATAAAGAGAAGTGGGGATCACTTTTACAATGAAGTTACTTTAAAAAATAAAAGTTGCATGCAAAATAAATAACTCTAAAATAAAATATTAAAGCTACTTATAGTGATTCACTTGTATACTTGAAGTGAAATACACTTTACAATTTTAGCATGAACTTTTTCAAAAAAAGTAACAAAAAGAAAGACTTGAACTCAAGACCTCTTACTTAATAAGGCAAATTTTAACCAAACGGTCTAGAAAAACATATTGATTTTTTTAGGAAAAGGATTGGGGTTGTTGTTGTTGTTATTGTTGTTGTTGAAGATGGCCTTGGAGAGTGTGCTCAGAAAAACATTTTTTTACACAAGAAAAAAAGTTCACTTCTCGATGACAACAAGGGTTAGATCTCAATAAGATTACCCGGAAGATGCACCTTTTCCTATCTGTTTCTGATTTTTTGAGATTGCACAGGGCGCGGGGAAAAGAGAATACGCAAATCTAAAAGAGTAGAAACCTGGAAATAAATAATACAAAACCAAAATGATACTCTGCAAAAATTTTAAAAATGCATAGTCAGGCTTTATACCTTCGGATCTGACTGAAATGGTTGTATCTTGGGCAAACGGAAACCTTTTCAAGTGAAACGAAAAGTGTTCCTAACTGAAACGAGTGCTCTGGACTCAATGGAATAGTCCTCTCAACCCATAAATGTACATAAATGAGATAAAATGGAGATGAGTGAACTCGGCTTCACAATCTCGATCTACAACAAGAGTGAGTCTTCAAACAGGCTCTGATACCATGTTCGACAACACATGTATTCCAACAGAGGAATAAAACCTTCAGTAACCACTCACACAACCATATCAAAGATCAATAGACTGATTTTTTGACGTGGTAAAACCGCTACAAGGAAACATCCATGGCCCCAGCCAACGCGGCCACTTGGAGCAGTTTATTAATGCAAAAGAAAAAGATTACAAAGAGATTTTACAAGAGATTTTCTCACAATTGATCATCGGAAAATGACCCTCCATGCTATTTAAATAGAGATGATGGACCAATCGAGTGTTAATCCACAGATCAATGGTCGTTAAGATCGAGGAGAATATGAACCGTCGGATCACTCTACGTCGGGAACATATCATGACCATCGGATTTCCTAACTACAAATGCATACTAATGCATACTAAAGAAACACACTAAGAAACACACTTTTACCTGAAGACACATTAGACCAAGTAGATATTAACTAACTCTTAAGTGTCTAAATATCCTAACAACTGTGTGGTTCTTCTACGTATCTAGAGTATATCGGAAGGCCCTTTTAGAATGGTTGTGCATTAGAAATCACTACTATGGATTTGAGCTCCCATGTACTTAGCATATATCGGGAGACCCCCTAGAATCCTGAGACCAATTGAGTAAACCATTTGGTCATATTTTTTCTATAATACACCGAGAAAAACACTCAGGGAGATCACTCTCTAGTACCTAGGTAGTTAGATAGTACGACTATGGGCATGGTAAAGCCTCCTTAGTTAGTGCCCTGAGATATTGGGTCGAGTACTATTGTTGGACCCTGCATGTATATCAGAGAGTCATAACACCTGAAACTCCCTTGTCTGTGAAGACCTCTGCTTAAGCCAATTAGGAATTCCTACCTTACAGTGATACTTGGCCAACATGCCACCAAAAATGGGAACTCCTACACAAAATAATCCCTCAAACATTCCTACTTGGACTGTTGATGAAGGTGAAGAAATGTGCAAGGACATAGATGATTTACAAAAGAAGTAAGTAACAAAATATGAACTACAAAGGATGATGGCTTCAACTGAAGCTAAGCTAGAAGCGATGATGGATACGAAGATGGATGGCTTAAAAGAGGAGATCATGGAAGGGTTGAAAAATTTTCTAATAGAGAGGCCACCTAAAAGTAACAATGTGTCCCATGAAATTCATGATGAGGATCAATATGATAAATTTTGATGGCAAGGATCCAATCACATGGATACTCCAGATGGAGCAGTTCTTTGATCTACATGATGTGCCTCAAACACAAAAGGTATGAATTTCATCCTTATATTTAGAACCTAATCAGTTTGTGTGATATTGATGGCTTTGTTCTCACAAGTCACTTATCACTTGGAAAATTTTCATGGAGGAAATGATAGCACACTATGAGGATACAAGGAGCAATACCTTCTTCAGCCAATTGATAAATCTCAAGCAAAAAGGTTCAGTTGCGGAGCACATTGAGAACTTCCAAAGATTGAATATAAAGGTAACAAATATTCCATATGAGCACCTGATTGATGTCTTCATAGAAACTTTAAAGGATAACATTCAACATGAGGTTCTCCTTTGGGAACCCAAATCATTGGAGAATGCGTTCAGGGTGGCGAGAAATGTTGAAAGTAAAAATCTAGCTATGGCTACTAGAAGGACCACCCCTAACATCTATCGAGAAAATAATGTTCCTTCTTCTAAACCACCACAACCTACAAGGTTAACACTTCAAAAATTGGAGGGAATAAAAGAAAAAGGTTTATGATTTAATTGTGACAACAAGTACAGTAAGGGACATAAGTTTGGTGAGAAGAAATTATTCTACATATATTGTGAAGAGGAAGGAAAACAAGAACAAGAACCATCTCAAGATGAAGATGTAGAAGATATTTCTTCTGAAGAAATGACTCCCACCATATCATGTCATGCATTGGCTGGAATTAGCACTCCTCAAACTCTCAAGGTCGAAGGACATATCAAAAAGAAAAAGGTAATAATGCTAATTGATTCTGGTAGTACTCATAATGTCATTCACTGCAAATTAGCCAAAGCTCTCAATTGTTTTATATATCCAACACCAAAGTTTCAAGTAATGATTGCAAATGGAGGAACTATCAATTTCTCTGGAAAATTACATAAGATCAATCTTACTATGGGGGAATTTGTGATGAATAGTCCAATGATTTCTATACCCATGGGTGGTGTTGATGTCGTACTAGGGGTCCAATGGTTGCAATCATTGGGAACCGTGGATTTTAATTTTCAAGAACTTTTCATGAAATTTTTATTGGAAGGAAAGGAATTTGAGTTAAAGGGGATCGCGGGGAAACCCACTAAGGTGGTAATCTCTAATGACATGACAAAATTATTAAAAAAGGGGCATCAGGGTGTAATTGTAAAACTATGCTCACTATATGCTCAAACATCTAAGCCATCTATTCCCCTAGATCTCTAAGGGATCACTGATAAGCATTCCAAAGTATTTGAAGATATTCCCTGAGGTATTCCACCCACTCACGATCATGATCATGCTATTCACTTAATTCTTGGGAGTGCTCCACCTAACAGCAGGCCTTACAGATACCCTTATGCCTAGAAGAGTGAAATTGAGCGTACGGTTGAAGAAATGTTAGAGGTTGGAATTATTAGACCTAGCCAAAGCTCTTACTCTGCACCGGTGGTAATGGTACTCAAGAAAGAGGGCTCATGGCGTATGTGTCCAGATTATAGAGAGCTCAACAAGATCACCATTAAAGATAAGTTTCGCATTCTTGTGATTGATGAATTCTTAGATGAACTACATGGAGCAATCTACTTCACAAAGTTGGATCTTTGTTCATGGTATCATCAAATTAGAATGAAGGAAGAAAATATCCCAAAAACATATCATGACAGCCTTAAATACTTCTTGGAATAAATATTATCTTCAGAAGAGCAACAAAAATAGGTGACCAAGATCTTAGGTTATGACTTTGAAATCCTCTACACACTAGTACATTTGGGTCAAATTCTGACGGCGCGTTCGACGCAATTGCCACTTTATATTGTCAGGAGAACGACAAACAATGGACCCCCTCAAACGTCATTTCACATGACGTCTATTTTCCGACGACATAGATTTTGTCTCTATTGCGACGTCTTGGAGGTGGCAATACCGACGTCTTGAACGTGGCAAGACCGACATCTTGAACGTGGCAAGAGAGACGTCCTGAACGTGGCAAGAGAGACATCTGGAACGTGGCAAGAGAGACGTCTTGAACATGGCAAGACTGGCATCTTGAACATGGCAAGAGAGACGTCTTGAATGTGGCAAGAGAGACATATAGAACATGGAAAGAGAGATGTCTTGAATGTGGCAAGAGCGACGTCTAGAACGTGGCAAGAGAGATGTCTTGAACGTGGCAAGACCGACATCGGGAACGTGGAAAGAGAGACGTCTTGAACATGGCAAGATCGATGTCTTGAACATGGAAATATAGATGTTTAGAATGTGGCAAGAGCGACGTTAAGAGGTATCATCTTCGATGTGGTTTCTATGGGAGCGACACTCCAAGATGTTGCAATAGCGACTGTGTTGTAGGTATTTAAAAAAAATATATTATATCAATACTGAGAGGGACAGGTACATTAACCTTTGCTAAGATACTATCCATATCAATATTTAAATCTATATCATCAATCTTGGTTGGTTGAGGAGGAGGACTAACTTCCAATGGTAAAGGGAGTCTTTTCTAATGAGGTTTAGGATCACTAGCATATGTCTCGGGTGTGTTATCACACGAACTCACAATTGTTGAGCTAAAGTCCAAAAGCTCAAGTGCAATCATGTGTAATAAGACTACAAAAATATACTAGAGAGTAAGTCTATGTTTTTAGATAGGATCAAAATAATACTGTACTTTCTTGGGTACGTCGAAACAAGTTCCATCCAATACAAGATCCTATATACCAATGAGATAGTTGAGCAACATAAATTCCAGAGCCGTCACTAAAACCTTTGACAATTTGTTTGACATTTAGCAGAAAATTATATCATCAATAATACAACTTGAAGTCATTGCAGCTATTGCTTTGTATCCTTTGGCTAGCACAACAACTTCACACATAGAATGCAAGTGTTCTATATATATACATTGAGTAGAAGAGCAAATTCATAGAATGCAAATTGTAGCAATTCGAAACAACCATAATAGATTTGGACTCCAGATATAAAGCTCATAATCTCTCATGCCAAGACATTTGAAAATGCCAAACCATGTAAAATTCAGTATCCCGGTACTCGGTCAAAACAAGGGGCGAAAAAGACAAATTTAAATACTTCAACAACTATAGCAGATTTGGCCTATAGATATAGAACACATATATATTCCAAGTTTAGTTTCAAATAAAAACCAATGTTACTATTATATACACAACTAATCCATCTAGTTTCAAATAACAACCAATGTTAACTTTCATATACACAGTTACTCTGTGTAGTAGATATATTAAGTGACCGAACATCAGTCATTTTTCAAACATGATCCAAGAACATGACAGGCCAAAGAAGAGTATTGTGAATTTGTTCAAATGGCTTACTGTATTGCACATTATGAGGAAGGTGCACATCCAAACTGTAGATGGTCTCACAGATTTCAGATAGAATCTCAAGAAAAGAAACATCCATATATCGAATTACTATATTCAATATATACGCGATATGTTATCTAAGTCTGTAGATGCGTCCATTTAG